>OY284479.1:26241008-26677384 GCA_958336345.1 Dorcus parallelipipedus | reverse complement strand
TGCGCAGCCAACATTTACATGTTTGCGATTACACGTTTTGTCCGCTTCGACTGCCATCTCGTGCGTGTTAGCTTATGAGGCAGCGGCATTGTTGCTATTTGCTTTCACGACAGGAATTATAAGTCGGAAAATAATTGTGCTGCGGCGCAATCTTAGACAAGATTTACACGCTAGGCACTAGAATATTTATATTTAATAAAACGAAATACCTACACTACCGATCGTTCAACTGAAAACTATATATGCAGCGTAAACTGTTTACGATTAATCATAAACTGTTTACGATATTTTCTTCATCTGAACGAAGCCAATCTTGGATCATTTAACAACAAATCACGACATACCGATAACTCGCAAGAATTTGTGTTTTCAAGTTTCGAAGAATTTGAGTCATGGAAATCCAAGATTGAGACTGATACAAGTTCAAAATTTATAAAATTTACAAAATCTAAAAACGTTGTCGTATTTACTTGTCATAGATCAGGCAGGGCTTTGGGCACGTATGTTGCTAAAGGTAAGGACTGATGTACCAATTATCTTTGAGAGTGTTAATACTCTTGTTATTTATTAAATTACAGGTAAAGGTTTGAGGCAACTGAAAGTGCAACTTGGAAGAAAGACGACGGTTAAATCTCTAGAACTACAAAAACAAGAATTGCTTGAAAATTTCCAAAGACAATTAAATAAAATACATTCGCCAAACAAGTTAACGATCATAAAAAACTGCCTCACTGACTTTAAATGCTGCTTGTTTGAATGCAAATTTATCTATACCACCTAAAATTGCTCATAATAAAAATATAACTGTGCAAAGAAGACTTTTTTCAACAAAGAAAAAAAAACAAGAAAAGTGCTAACAACTTTCAGAAACCGTCAACTGCAAATAAAGACCAAATGGCGCTGGTCTTATTAAATAGTGTTTTGCAAGAGTAAAAAAGATGGTAACTTTACAGTTTTCAATTTTAAGTTATTTATGTGTTAAATTAAAATTATATACTCCTACTTTTTATTTTAGAACTTCAATTTTTGATTTTATTAATAAACTATCATTATTGAATAATCTTCTTTAAGTTTTTATTAGCAAAAAATCTTTGTTAACGATGTTTTCCACATTCCCTACAAGTAAATGAAAAATTCCAACTTTGTTTTTGATGCGATGTGGCCAATTCCTGTAGTTTGCTTTCATGTGGCTTTCATGAAACTGCCGTAGGTACGCGAAGCCGTACGTGTTTGCGTAAATTAGACAGATTCTGAAAACGATTCCCACATTCTTTACAATTTAACGTTTGATTCATTTTCACTAGTTTCAGTCCAAGTATGCAGAAAATGAACGAATATGCCTTCTTCGGAAATGACATCTGTGACGGGACAGTTTGTGACGTCATGACTTTTAGTGATAAACCCGCCTCTAGACGCAAGTTCCATTGGTTGGTATCTACTAGCTTTGTGATTGGCCCGCACGGCTGTTGAAATTAATGTATGCTGATTTCAAGATGATTAATGTATGCTGATTTCATTCAACCAATGTTCATAATGGCATTGGAGGGTGGATGATTTTCCGAAATTCACAAAAATTAATCAAAAATTTCACATGCCGAATTGGCCTCGACGAAATACCTCAAGCGATTCCTCCACCTAGATCCGGTTCTGCTATCGCCGGATGCAAAGCGAAAATTTGGCAATTACCGGGAAACTTCAAATGAGATGCAATCGCGACCCGTATAAGTACGAACAAATAAGGCTAAAGATGACCTAATTTTAGAAATTTCAAAAGAAAATAAAATCAAATTTAAAATGTTACATTATGGATGTGATAAATTTGAATATTTGAAAGTTAACAACTGAAGGAGTTTGGACTATCCTCAGCTAGATGGCGGGTCTAGTACCAATTCAACTTAATTATCTCTGGAAATAAAGAAACATTTATTACTCATGTGCGATTGTCAAAACAATTGTCGCAACTTCAAATTAAAAAAAGAAAATACTTTTCCTTTGAACCAAAAAAAGTGACTTTGAATTCCAACTTGGCTAACCTATTCTTTGGAAGTACTTTTTAATAATTTTAATTAATTTCTTTTGAATATTCATTTGTTTGTCAAATAAATATTACAAAATAAATATTACATGTGTTATATCATTGTAAAGAGAAAAGAAGTGTAACATATAAGTGTATATAACAATGGACAATATGGTATAACAAGAATAACATACAATCATTGGCGAAAATTATATAAAGTGTGTACTTTTAGTAGCTGACAAAAATTCATCTTCAGTAGAATGAGTTTTTTAATAAAAAATCTTTAATGTATATATTAAATTGCTTACTATTTTTTTGTTTTATATGTAGTGGCAATGTATTATACAGTTTCGGTCCCCAATAATCGATACTTTGCTGAGTGCGTGTCAGTCGATGAAGTGGAGTCTGAAGTGCCATTCGTTGTCTTGTGTTGTACAAATGATTTTCTCCGTTTGTTGTAAATTTATGACGTCTGGAGTGAACATATTTTAGACATGTAAGTATGTATATCCCTGGAATGGTAAGTATTTTTTCAATTTTAAATGCTTGTCTGCAGCTTTCATTTTGCCTTAGTCCACATAAGGCCCTAATCGCTTTCTTTTGCAGCAAGAAAACTTTGGTCGCTTGGCTGGATATACCCCAGAAGATGATGCCATAGGTAGCCCTGCTATGGAAGTTTGCGTAGTAGGACATGCAAGCTACTTGATATGTTGCGATTCGTTTTAGACGACGTATACTGTACACGAAAGACGTTAATGATTTACACAGTTGTTGTATATATTGTGTCCAATTCAATTGACTGTCTATCAATAAGCCGAGGAATTTTACGCACTGATTATCTGTTGTTGGTTTTACACTAAATTTTATTTGTTGTGTTTTTTCTTTATTTAATAATAGTGAGTTACTAGTCATCCACACAATTGCATTTTCCAAAGTACAACGCATCTTTTCTTCTAATTTGTCCTCACTTTCACTTGTGTTTAGGAACGTGGTGTCATCCGCGAATAAGCAAACACTATCTGCGTTTACGCTTTTTACAAGATCGTTTATATATATTAAAAATAGTACAGGCCCCAGGATGGATCCTTGCGGGACGCCATGAAGTATCCTGTCGATGGAAGATTTTTCGTTATTCCATTCAACTATTTGAGTACGACCCTGGAGATACGATGTCAAAATTTGTAGTGATACACCCCTAATTCCGTAGTAGTGAAGTTTATTTATCAGTGTCTGGTGGTTCACCGTGTCAAATGCTTTTGACAAGTCACAACAAGCAACTTGCACTTCTTTACGTGTAGTATTTCGGACAGTATGTCGATCATTGCTGTTACGGTCGATCTGTTCTTCCGGTATCCATGTTGGTTCGTACTTAACAAATTGTTGATTTCCATGAATTCAATAAGTCTGCTTTTTATTACTGTTTCATAGACTTTTGACACAGCTGGCAGCACTGAAATTGGTCTGTAACTATTGCATTAATTATCTGGACCTTTTTTATATACAGGCACTACCCTAGCAACTTTCCATTTATTGGGAAAAACTCCTTCGGCGATACATTTGTTTAATACTAATGTTAGTGGTATGGATATTTCATCCGTTATTTGCTCTAGAATACTGACGGAGAAACCATATGTGTCAACGGAAGATTTGTTTTTAAGATTTTGAATTATAGTTTTTGTTTCACTTTCCTTTACTGGATAAAAGTATAAAGAATGCGAGATGGTTATGTTATTTTTGTTCAAATAATGTTGGGGATCATTCTTTTCTTGAGTGGTAAAATCTGTCTCTTTTATAGTAGTTATGCCTATTTCGTGAAAAAATTTACGAAACTTCTCAGCTGTTAAATCACCATTTTGAGTTTTTTTGTTCTTCTCCCATTCTCCCAATTGATCACATCCCACATTTCCTTTTGAACATTTTCGGCTTGCATGATACGATTTTCATAATACATTCGTTTCTCCCGTTCCAATAATTCATAAAATTGGATTTTGGACCGTTTGTACTGATTGTAATCTTCTTGTTTTTTTTGTACAAGTTGCTCTTACTCCGAGGGCATGTAGAATGTTATTTATTCATAAGATGTAGATCTTCTGTTATGTAGTTAACAACATGTTTGTTCTTATTCGAATGAATTATTTTCTCTTTCAGGGGAAACGCTTGGTTAAATAGAATTATGAGACTATCATGAAAGTATTGAGATGATTGAATTGCATTTCTTTGTTTTAAAGGTTCCCAGTTATGCAACTGCAACAGTTGTTTGAAGTAAGAAATGTTGTTGCTATTTGTTTCTCGTACGGTAATGGTTTCTTTGGGATCTGATACAGTTTCTTGTTTGTGTATCAATATTTGTGCACAATGATCGGACATATGTAGATTAATAGTTTCTGCTTCACATTCTTCTGGCGGTATATTAGTAAAAATGTTGTCTATACAACTAGAACTATTTATTGTAATCCTTGAAGGGTCTCCAAATACTTTTTGTAGACCATAAGTCTCAAATAAATTAAAGCTGTGTTTATTATTGTATTTAAAAATATTTCGAAATTTCCTGTTGGGGATCTGTACACCACTAATATTATGGTTTTTAATTTATACAAATCGGTTGCAGCCATTTCAATGTGAAACTCCAGTGACAAATTGTTTATCTGTTGCATAGATTTAGCTTTTATTGGATTTGTCAATAAAATCATTACGCCCCCATGTTTGGAATCTGTTCTAGTGAATGATGAACAAATATTGTAGTTCGCAATGTTTATTTTTTCCAGGTGCCCTTTTTGTAACCAATGTTCTGTGACACATATTATATCTAAATCGTTTTCGTTTGCGTGATACTCTAAGCAGTCTACCTTTGATGCTAATGATTGAATATTTATATTCATTATTTTAATTTTTCTTTCTTGTTCATAATTATTTTTATTTATTCTCACTTGTTCTTCGAAAAAACTTATAACGTTTAATAATAAAATTTTTGGGCTAGGTTTCACTCTTGTACATTTCTTGCAATAAATCAAAGTTGAATCCCACTTTAAATGATTTATTCTTACTTTTATTTTCTTTATGTTTCATAATTTCCTCAACAAAAAATTCTCTATTTGCAAATTTTTTTGTTGGATAATTTTTTATTTGACTCCCTGTGTTGTCGGCACTTACTTTCCCCACAAATAGCCAAGCCATTTTAGTGGCCGCTTTAAGATTTCCATTTTCTGTTTGTTTTGTACCTATTATTGCGTTCTGTTTCCGTCCTTCGTTTTTTTGTTTTGATACCGTACCTTTTTCTTTAAATCAATTTCCCTACATTCATATTCTACCTCCGGACTAATTCGGTCAATGACTTTATTCGTGTTTATTTTTAAATTCGCATTGTTCTCAGCTGTTTTACTTACTTCTGGTTTTTGTGGTTTACGTTTCTGTTTGAAAACAATTTCTTTATCTATTATTGTGTCTGTTGACGAAAACGAGTCTGTCGACGTATCAAGTTCCACGGTTCTCTTAAAAAAATATTTTCTTTTAGTACTGAGATTATTTCGTTTAAGTTCCCTATGACGGTGTCCTTTTCACGTAATATTTTTTTTAGATAGAATACCCCTGTTTTTAGCCTGTCCACCGTTTCATCTGCATTTAAAGTATCCTCCTTGAAATTTTCATTTGTCACGTGCACCCCCGAGTTTGGCTTTGGGGTTCCACAACAGTTTATTAGTTCATCATTTACGACAGTCACATTTTTAAGTACTTTACACAACCCACGTGTGATACCGTTCCGCACACGATACATTTTTGTCCGCTACATACATTGTTTTTACACCTTTTACACACTTTTATTGCAGGCAGGTCTTGCCTGGCATTCACGTTGGACGCCATCATATAAATAGTATTTAGAGGGTGCGCCTTACGTTTGAATTTTTGAAATTATACAAAAAAGGCCATATAGTATGTCATGCAAAGTTCGTATTTGTAATAATAATAATAACAGAGCTATCATCAAAACTGTATACTAAAAGGGCAAGAGAAGGTGGATAAAGTTAAAACTCGAATCTCGCAGCGATGCCTAAATTCGATAGCAAGAAAGATTTCAATATTGAATGATTTTCATTAATTTTTCTGTTGTATTATTTTTTTAATAATTAATAAATGATTATTTTATTCTAAAAACCCTATTTTCCTTGAAACATTTATGTTATATGACTACCAGAATATATTCAAGTTATTCGTATTTCCAAGGCAAAGCGCAACCTGAAGATGAGGTGCTATTTACTTTAAATTCTAGCATTACACTGTTTTCATGTAACGGCAACATAATTTTGCTATTAAAAATCAAAAGCGCAATATTCGTTTTTTTCCATATAAAAATGACCCACCCTAATGCCCACCCAGGGCTTTAAATCGCTTTGTCGCACTGTACCTTGTATGATACTAGCTGCATTCCTTTTGCCACACATCTCACTTCAGATCACATAAACGTCATTTCCGTTAACACGAACAAGTAAGTTTGAACGGATATTTCAATCTAGCAACCAACGGGAATGCTCGAGCGGCAAGGTGGGAGGTCGAAATCCCAATTCAAACACACTTGTTCATGCTAGCGGAAATCACGTTTATCTGATCTGAGGTGAGATTTGTGGTAAAAGGAAAGCACCTACTGTAAGATGTCACAATAATCCTTGATTAGAGTACTCACTAGGCAGATAGAACGGTGAGCTATCGAATGGGCTCACCCTGTATTTATGTAAATATTTAAGCTTTCGCAAAAAAAAAGTTTTCGAAGAAAAAATATGAAAATTGACTTCAAAATTTAAAATTTAAAATTTATGCCGAACATAAAAAAAAGGATAAAACAAATTGAAAAATCTTCATTATTTCAAAATATCTTGCTTAATCTTCAACATTGAATTTTTTGTTCACAAATCAGCCTTATATGAAAGATCATTTCGGCATAATGTTGCTAAAATATTTAATACGTTGCCTGAAGAGCTGAAGTGTTTGAATAAGTTTCGTTTCAAAAAAGAATATGAGCATGTTTTGTTCAATAGTCAAATTACATATTAAAGAATTTTCAGTCGTCAGGTCGTCATTTATCACTTATTAAAAAGGAAAAATAAAATAAAAATTTAAACAAGCATCAATCACGCTGTCTTATGTTATTATAAATTGAATTTTTCTTCTTTATTAAATTATATTTAATTGTCTTCATATCTTGCATCTTAAATTTGTTTTTTTTCTTAACTTTAAGTTTCAATATGTTTTAGAGGTTAAGTGGAAGAGCAACTTTTTCGCTGATATCATTGAACTTCGCCTCAAAATCTTTAGCTTAGTATCTTTTATTATACAATCTTTATTCTTGTATGGGGATTAATAAAATCAATTATTATTATTAAAGCAGGTTCTTGTCTGATGAAAACTGTATCACAAAATCTTTTAAAAGATTTTGTGATACAATTTTTATTATTAAAAAACCCATTTGGACATTTCAACCCAACCCAACCCCCCAATTTCTAAATATAAATCTAAATAAAAAATCTAGTCAAAAAACAAACAGGATATTTTAAAATATTTGAAAAAGAAATCTTAACAAAAACGTAACTTATTTTTGGAAAGTTTAAAAAATGCTTATAAGTATACAAAAAGTTCTCTCATCTATAGTCTGTTTATTCAACAGATATAGTAATAAAATCAGTTAGGAGGAGTTTTATGCGCAGTATCTTATAGCGTAGAAGGTGGTTTTACAAAGTAACACACAATTTCAAGTTGTACCTTCAATATTGGATAAGTAATCACGATTCGTCTGAATACAACTTTACTTTGAAAAAAATGTCCATGTTTAATTTATGTTTTTATCAACTTTTAGCAGTCTTCTTTACTAAAAAACATTAACCTTTAAATCTTACGACGAATTTTTTTTTAATCAAGATTTATTTCAGAAATATCCAGCTCTTTTATGTATGTATTTCACAAATTGTATATAAAAAAATTAATAATCAAATAACAATCATTTTATATTTGTATGCTAACTGTACTAAATGTTTTTTAATAAAGAAAACTGTTAAAAGTTGATAATAACAAAAGTTAAAGATGGACACTTTTTTTAAAGTAAAGTTGTATTCAGACGAACCGTGCAATAGCAATTCGTTATTTAAGTTGTGCGGGTTACTGTGGGAGTGTTTATTACTATATCTCTTGAATAAACAGGGCGCCATTTTCAACAACTTTTATGAATATGCTTTAACATTAGAATTTTTCGTTAATATACACGTTTCTTTAGCCTGTAGCGTTTTGATGTGTGTGTCGATTGATTAAATAGAAATGTCATTTTGATTAATCAATTACTTTAAGAAAAGACATGCGTTCACACTTCCAAAGCCTACTGGGATGACGGAACTTTATGACAAAGTTATTATTTATAATCCATTCACGATCTTTTTAGACTCAGAGTAGGCCATGTTATGGTGATATGTTTGTTGCAGGGTTGGAAAGTTTAAAACAAACTGTTTAAAACATTGTGTTTAAAACATGTTTAAAACACCCAATTAAAAACAAACACTTTGTTTAAAACAAAGGGTTTGTTTTTAATTGGGTTTTGAACATGTTTTTTTTACTTGATGTTTTAAATTGATTTTTGTGGTTTTAAGCGTAGAAGAAACACTCCTGATGTAAGTGTTTTGTATTATTGATACATATAATATGTATTTAATAATAAAAAATTAGTTGTCTTATTAAGGGCCAGTTTGATAATGGGACTTAAAAGAGACCTTAAAATTAAAGTCACATTCGTGTAAACATCTTTCAGCATTTATTATTTAATTATTATTGTAAATTAGATGTACAGTATATAAATATACTTGGTGGTCTAATAATCAAAATAAATAACTATAAAATTATTAACAATACATAAAATTTGCTTTTAGAAAGTTACATCTTAACTTTTACTTTTTTTCCACATTAATTTTATCAAATTTATTTCATTTAAATTATTTCATTTTTGAATTGTTCTAGGAAAAAAAAATTATTAATATTTGTTTTCGAAAATGGCATTTTATATGTAAATTTATATTTTCTAGTACTTGAATCATTTACTTTTTATTTTTTTATATTTTGAAACATAATATGTCGTTTGCATTTATTAAACATCAACAGATCAACATAAATAAATTTAGGCAGCCTGTAGAAAATTACCTGTAGCAAATGGCAATATGAGTTCGAATATTTGTATTTTTATTGTCGCAATAACACAATCAAGTGTTTTACAAAAGTCAGATATACAAATAAGTACAACTAATTTGAGAAAGTAGTAGGGTGACCATAAGAAAAAACGTGCGTGTGTTTCAAAAATTCTGAAAATTCGTCAGTAGAATAGAATGCATCATCTTTTAAAAACGACATTAATTTCATTTTAAATGTTTTGTAAGACCACTGTTTTACTATTATTGGTAATTGAATATAGAGTTTGGTCCGTTTCTCTATTTGCTTAACCTGAAAAATTGAGGACGTTTTTGAAACGTTATACCTTAGAACGTCTATTTAGTGCATTTAATTTTGTATATTCTAAATTAAAATATCCATTAGAAGTAGAAAAAGCTGGTAAACTAGTTACAATTTTCAAGGACGTAAATAAGAAATAAAAAATAAAATTGAAATTAGAAATTGCATATGTAGAAAACATTTTAGACGAAAATTGAAAGCCCACAACTGTTTTCTACTTTTTTCTATTTTCAACCCTAAAAACTGCAAAATGAATCTCTAGAATTTTTATCGTAAATATTTTTAAACTTTTATCATTTCGCAATACAACTAATAACTACTTTTTCCTTTTTAAATACTATGTAATTTACGTTGTGAGAGTTGTGAGAGTATTTGAAGCAATTAAAAAAGTGTAATAAATTTAAACAAAATATTTGTTTTATTTAATTTTAAACAGTTTTTTTTTGTTTAAAACATTATTAATTTTAAGTCAAATTTAAACATGTTTTAAACAAAAAAAACTGTTTAAAATCAAATAAAACAAATGTTTTGTTTTTTTTTATTTTAAACAGTTTTTTTTCCAACCCTGGTTTGTTGGTACCTCCAAGTGAATATGCTCCATTTTAATTTGATGGTTATATTTTTGAAAACTGACGCCAAAAAACATTGATGATTTTGAGCATTTTGACTTAGTATTTACAAAATCTCAAGTAATTATTTGTTTTAGTGCTATTATTTAACTTTCTTCCTGCCATCGTAGAGTATAAGAAGCAATATAGTCGATGGGACTGACAATAAAGTGTCAGAATTTTACATTTGTCACATTTTGAGTTCTATCAAAATTCATGTACGTAAATTAACGAAAGAAAAGCATGGCCCTTTAGACTCTAGACCCAATTCGTAGACGCAAACAAGGAGCTGAAGCATTTACTATATAGAACAATTTTTATCGACACAGAATCAAAATTAGATTATTAACATGATATCCAAGGAAAATATAAAATGGCATTTCATTCCTCCCAGATCACATTTCGGAGGAATTTTGGAGTCTGCAGTTAAATTATTCAAGTATCATCTTACCCGTGTGTTAACCAACATCGAGTTAAATTATGAAGATATGTATACACTCTAAGTACAAATTTAAGGTATTCTCAACTCTCGGCCTATTACACCTTTATCCAGCGACCCCAACGATTTATTATTTCTTATTCCCGCACATTTTTTGATTGGGGATTCCATAAATGCAAACACAAAAGCCAACTTATTTAATTTAAAGGTAAATTCTCTTTCTCGCTGGTAACATCTACAACAGCTTCGATGCCATTTTTGGAACAGGTGGACAAAAGAATACTTAAATTTATTCCAAACAAAAAATGAATGGAAGCTTTCCAAAGGTCCTCAGCTGGAACCGGGTGTTTTAGTATTGCTGAGAGATGAAAAAGCTCCTCCTATGCAATGGACAGTCGGAAGAATTCAAGTTCATCCCGGTACTGATGGAAGTGTTAGAGTCACTACAGTGAAAACTTCACGTGGTACGACCCCCAAAGCACTTTCAAAATTATGCGTTCTACCTCTAGACCAGGACGACTGATTTAATTGTTATTTTCGTTGAAATCCAAGGCTTTCAAGGCGGGCGGAATGTTAACGCAAGTAACTTAAATGTAGTAGTCCTTGGAAAACATTTGTACCATAACAACGTCAATAAAATATTTCTATTCTAAATTCTAGTCTGCGTCAAAATGAATCTGTGCAGTCAGCAAATTAACGAAGAACTGGATGACCCGCTTTTTAAGAGCTTGGCTGAATTCCGGCTTTTGATCGAGGAAATTGAGGCATTACAACGTGAGATGAGACGATTGTTAAAGCGACAAGCTAGAAAAAAGAAGGCGAACATCAGTAGAAAATAGCGATGAAAGAATTTTGGTGAAATAGAAGCTTCAGTTGTATTCATTATGACGCTGCATATCACATAATCTCTTTATTTATTGTTTTATTTGAAATAAATAAATACATGAATAATGTTCCATTTTCTTATACCGTGAGTTTTTTTAACTCTGAACATACAATGTAAATATTCATAAATTTTCATAACACGAAATTTGAAGACTAGATTAAATTCAACACCAGCTGAACGTTCTTTTGAGAAGGCCAAAACTTTTTGGTTAAATGAGGAAATCCGGCACTCCTACAGTAACCTACAGAACAACTCTCGAATTATGTAAACTCTGTAATTTTATATTTGTGCCGGGGCAAGCTCATGGATTGCTGATTGTAAGCTTTCTTTCATTTTCTTTAATTTGTGCGACATCCTTTTACTTTTTTAGGATTCTTCCACTTGATAATGCCAGTTGTGGCGAAACCGGTTGTGGGAATAAAGTTATTCTTGCTAGTTAACTCAGCTTTTCTTTCACCTAAATATTCCTATGTTCAGTTTTAAAAAAATGCATTGCAAGGGTATACCAATTATCCAAAACATCATTCCTTTAGGAGTCTCTCTGTTCACTTTAAAATCAGTTCAGTTCAAAATCAAATCGATTTAATTTTGGGTGAAGTGAATGTAAATGGAGGACGGCTAACATCAACAGAAAATCATAACCAATAATTACGATTTTTTAACCTGCATCGAACATTGGCGTTCACCAGAACCAAAGAATTAATTGCTTGCAAACGGTTGGCCAACTGTTGGCAATTTTTCTGATGAACGGGTGTGTATATGTATTGCAAACATGTTTGGTGTATGATTGCAATCAGACGCCATTTTTAAGAGTAAAATTTTAACGCTGAATTAGCGCTGCCATCAGCAAACGAAGTAATCGTTCATCAGAAAGGCAACAGCAATCACAAACGTATCAGAAACGTATCACAAGGTGATTTGTTCTGGTGAACGCG
This sequence comes from Dorcus parallelipipedus, assembly GCA_958336345.1. Taxonomy (NCBI): domain Eukaryota; kingdom Metazoa; phylum Arthropoda; class Insecta; order Coleoptera; family Lucanidae; genus Dorcus; species Dorcus parallelipipedus. Next base: position 26,665,026 of record OY284479.1, on the reverse strand, counting down.
ACCAATATCGAAATATTATTCCCAAATTGCAGTGGCGGCTCGTACTTTATTTTACAGGAGGGCACATATTTAAAATGTTTCTTGTATATATCATTATTATTATTATTACAAACAAATGCAGTGAAATTACTAAATTGTGAAAACAAAGTGTGTAAGATATTCTCCTCTTGATGGAACTCTATAAAATATTTAGTGAGGGTCCATCTTTTGCAGAGAAAACAAGAATAAAATTAAAACGAAGTCCAAACTGCGATAATTTCTTAATATTCCACCAAAACATATGAAAATAATATGTATACGGTGCGGTGGCTTGCAAAAAAATCGCGTACACTTAATTTCTGTTGTATTTTAGTCGGTCTTAATTTATTATCTATCAGTTTCAAATAATAAAAATGCCGAACCTTACATTTCCTTTATTCATAAAATCTGCACCTCTGTTATGTTTGTTTCCTGATACTTTAATAACAAATTTATGCTTAAATAAATCGTTGCTTAAAAGACAAATGAAGCAAAATAATTTTTTCTTCTCCACACACCTGCACATTCACAAAAACTTATTATAGGCATTTTCCTTTTTAAAATATCCGTTAATCTCCCTAGTTTTACCTACCGTTGTTTTTTTAGTATTTAATTTTGGGGTGGGTCTGCCAAGTTTTTTTATGTAGAACTTGTCTTTACAATTGAGAGGCCTTTATAATAAAATGTATGTCACCGCATTCATTTTTGCAGCACTGCAACACAGTCTGCAGTGAATATTCAAGTAGGTACACGAGGTAAATTGTGCTCCTCTGTGGGCGTTCCTGGGCTCCGTTGTCATGACAACCTGATAAACACACCGTCTAATTGTAACGGCAATGACGCGTTCTCGGGACACGTGAACTTATAGAAGTAAATATTGATCAGAAACTGCGAAATAAGTATTGAGACTTAACAAGCTAATTTCTTATAGTTTGGTCTTATATATTTATTATTAAAAGAAATAAAATAGTGATAAACGAATAAATATATGAAAGCTTGATTAACTTGGGGGGCACGTGCTCCTGTGCCTCCTTGAATCAGCCGCCACTGCCAAATTGTAAAACTTATACGATCCATTAACCACTGTAAGTACCCTATTACGATTTATTACGTATTTGAAACCAAACAAAATAAAACATTGAAAATAGCGTTGAACGTGAATTCACAACACACGTTGAAAATGGTTTCCGTCTTCTTCAAAGCATTTTTTTACTCTTTTGCAACATCCATTAACAACATTTTGCAAAATGTAGGGAAAATTGTTTATTTCATCACACTTTTCGATGATTCTTTGGGTAAGTTCCTGTAAATCATAACAGGCGTTTTAAAAATGGAATTTTTCAAGTAGGGCCAAACAAAGAAATCCAGAGAAGTTAGATCGCAAAATCGCGGAAGTCATATGTTTGCCATATTTTTGCGAATTATCCAAAAAACTCTTGAAGGAAATTTAAAGTATCTCCAGCAGTATGGGCCGTTGCACCATTCTGCTGGAAATATCCAAATTGCAACTCGTCATCATGCAGTTGATTAATAATGGACGCAAAAATCTCTTCCCGATAAGTGCTTTTAGTGTGCCATTAAAAAATATATATACACTGTGCTTAAAAAACTGTCACTTCGGAAATATGAATAATAACATGAAAAACATTTACAAGTGTCATATCCTCTTTTTTTTATACCTAGATCTGTTGATAAAACTGAAAGTAATTTTATTGATTAGGTTATTGAAATTTAAGTCTGCTTAGATACTGTGAATTTTTTTAGCAAATCGTTTTCTCTTAATGTCGACTCCTACAATGGAGTTATAGCCACAATTTGATGACCTTTCATTGCAATGGTGTGACCATTGAGATTGTGGCGGTAACCATACATTATGGCTTTTTTCTGTAGTTAGTTTGTCAAAATAAATACTATAGCATCGATTCTTCAGGAGATGAAATTAAGAATATAAAATAGTTTTATTTATTACTTTTTATTAAGCAATTTTACATTAAAGCGTCTCGTAGCCTGTACAAATTGGTAATTTTCTATAAAACAAGAAAACCTTATTTTTCACTTCTTTATCAGAAGAGTTTGCAGTTCGACTCTGTACTATTTTGTTTGAAATAATTTAAACAATTTAAAATTAGTTCAGACAGTCAATTTCTTATTAACAGCAAGGAAGAGAAGTGCATTTAATGGAAGACAATTAAAAAGAAAAGCGAAGGAAAAGGCAATAGTATATCGACCATACTTTCTTACAGTGCAAGGCTCTGATAAAAAAATATGTACAGAGAATATTACAAAATGTACAGACTTCAATAGTTTAAGTAAAAAAGAACATTTTCTTCTGTAATTGTACAAACGATCACCCCACTAAAACTGAGATGACCTCGGTCGTAAAACGAATGATAACTGAACAAAATAAATGTCTGATAGTAAACAATCATCAATAACTAATAGACAGCTGAGTTTTACATTAAAAAATTATACAATAGTACCTAAGGAGGTCAAAAGATTCAGTCTACTACAAAGTATTTTTATCATTACATTATCGTTATTATTATTTATTTACCTATGACTTTAAAAGACTGGATGTCTTTACACTATTTACAGTTACAAATAATAATAAATTTAATTTACAAACGTCGCTGGCTTAATAGCGTGGGTAAAAAGAAAGTCCATTGGGGGTAGCGTGCACTCTACTGACACTTACTATGGAATGCTTGCGATTCTACACTTTTCGGCTTTTCTTCATGGAGCCTGCCTCATTTCGGGGGATAAGGATTTATCACTGTGACGGCAGCCGCTTGTTGACTCGCCAAAACAGCGGCTGAAAACAAAATACATATTATCGAAATGGCATTGATGTATAGTCATGCGCAACTAAAATGTACCTCCTGCACGTAAACCTCACTCTTAAAGACCTTGTGGTACAAGGTTCACATAACTCTCGAGTTGTACATAGCACTTATGCTGCGTATGACTACGTACATCAGCAGTAGTTCGTCATCAAACTACAGGGTATTTATTGACTCGCAGTTTCTTGTAATCCCTCAAATAAGCTTTGTTTAAATTTTCAATAAAATCAAAGAAATTTATTAAAACCACAATATTTCCCAACGGTTACTTTATAAACTGCATTGTAATAAAAAATAAAATATACTTAAATTGTAAATCAGCTGACCTAATTGATCACGAACTACGCACAATTCTTTTATTCTTTACTTAAACTTTTGAATGCATACCTCCATAGGGAGCTGGATACATGGGATAACCCAAACCCACATGAGTATGATGGTGTGTATGTACGTGTCGTTGTGGTGGTGGTGACCGAGATTCTTTATTGTCTCCGGGTGTCTGTTTTCCACTCGCTGAAGTGACAGTATTTGACTGAGACGTTGGCGGCCCTGTCACTTGGCTAATCTGCTGCGTGTTTTGATTGGCATTGTTAGCAGACGGACTCGAACTTGACACCGACGTCTTTGGAGTAGGAGATTTGATGGCTCTCTCTTGCAGTTCGTGTATTTTATGCGCAGGGTAATATTGCGCATGGTGTTGCAGCATATCAAGCGCTTTTGTGGGAGGTGGGGCCCGAGATAAGTCCTCTGGGGCATGATATCTAGGTATTTGCGGATGCAAGTAAGGATTGCCACTGTACGGTCCAGGAACCATTATACCTCTGTACATGGGATGGTTTGGATCAAAAGGAAGAGCACCGTAATGCGGAGATTGCATATAACTGGGATGTATGTAAGTATATTGCGATGTAGGAGGAGGTGGTGGTCCTTGCGTTTCCATTGTCGGTTTTACACCTTCTTGCTTCATTTCTTTCTCTTTTTTATCTTCCGATTTGTCTTTGTGCTTTAAATTCGGACTCTGAGAAGGAACTTTATTCGTACCAAGGCTTTTCTCAGACTGCTGTTCTTTCCTTCTTTGATCTTGATATACATAAAATCGCCTGACATCTTCTTCTCTTGACACGTGATGTTGCTGTTGTTGCTGCTGCTGCTGCTGCTGTTGTTGTTGTTGTTGTTGTTGCTGCTGCTGCTGCTGCTGCTGCTGTTGTTGCTGCTGCTGTTGTCTGGAGTACACGTACGAACTCATTTGGTTTTTCATTTCTATGCTTTCCTTTAAGATCTGATGATTTTCATTCTGATGTTTCTCCTTCATGGGCTCACTTTTAACTTTACCCGGTGTGGGTATTTGTATTGGATTTGGGATGGGTGCGCTCTGTTTGACATTTTGCTCGATTGGACTCGGATTATCTTTCCCTCGTTCCTCTTTAAGTTTATCCTCAGGTATCACAGGAACTTGTCCAAAAGATGGGTCCATATTATAGGGGTAACCCGGCATATACCCATACGGATAATAATGCTGCTGAAGAACTTTCTGTTGGTACTCGGGATTCTCCTTCTTAATTTCCTTTTCTCCAGATTTTTCCATGTGTTTTTCCGGCTCTTTGTTTTTTGCCTCTTGCACAGATGATACCAAATAAGGAGGTTGTCCATAAAACGGATACATCCCGTACTGCGGAATGTGTTGCATCTGCTGGCCTGCCTCCGCTTTCTTGTCGATGGATTTGTTTTTGTCGGTCTCGGATTCTAAAACGGGAGCTCCGTCATCGGAAATATCTGAATAAGCCGGGCTCTGAACTTCATCGCGTCCGCTTGACTGATCCATTCCAAAAACAGGTTGTTCATTAGTTTGTGGAGGGTCTGGACTGGAGGCGGGCGATTTTCTGTTTTTCTTCTTGAAACTGGCCGGAAGGGGCTTGTTTCTGTCTTTTTTATCGTCGGCCATAAGCGCAGCGGTAGGCTTTACTTTGAACGACGTTAAATTTTGTTTGGGACTTTGCGGAGGATGAGGGCTCGGTTGTGAAGGCGTGTGCGGATTTGCAGCACCTTGGGAGGGTATCAAAAGCGTTGGCGGTTGTCCGAAAGTCTGAGCTGGAATGATAGACTGTTGTTGCTGGCCTTGCTGCTGCTGCTGCTGTTGTTGCTGCTGCTGTTGTTGTTGAAGCTGCTGCTGTTGCTGATGTTGCAATTGACTGTTGAATGTTTGTACTTGCTGAATATTCTGCTCAGAATTTTGATTGCTGATTTGCTCTGAAGATATCGATACGTTCACCGCTCTTACTGTTGTTAAAGAATTTTGAGAAGCTGAAAATTATTTGATATAAATTTTAAGCATAAAGAAATTAATAACATGTAAATTCCAATAGCAAGAAAATTTAAAAATAGCAGATGTAGAAACAAAAGTTTGAGATCTACAATTTGCTAAAAGGTGAGATTACATTTAAATACACGTTAGCCTATTTAAATGAGAATTGGCAATCTTAAAAAGCTCATTAGAGTGTCGACGTGGGGAAAACAGAAGAAATTCTTAATTCAAAGCCTACGTACTCTATTTACTGTCACTTAGAAATAGTCAATCATATGAAACTATAAGAAGTAACTCGTGTCTAAATAAAAACCTGGTCAAGTAGACTACATTTAGTAATTCTGCTATGTAAATGCAATGGATAAATTCTCGATCACAACCCACTTGACCAGGTTTTTATTTAGACACTTGTTACATACAAACACTTACGGCTACATAGATCTTTTGAATATACAGATAATTCCACTCTCATTTCAGATTAGCAATCACCTGATTCAAATATGTGCAAGTACAATTGCGAATTTTTTTTTAATTATTTTTGAATCGCTTGACGAACAATCGAGATTGGATTTATCAGTGAGAGATCACATGAAAAGTAGTATCAATGACATGATTTGCAGACTCACACGTTAGAGGACTTTAGAATTAAAGTTAATAAATCCTAGGAAAAGTTTTTTTTTTCGATGGCCCAAGTTACTGTTCATTCATTCATTAATATTTCGCATTTTGAGCATAAAATAATTTATTACTTTTACAAAACGTAACGGAATGGAAGCCCGCCCATATTAGCATGATATGTACAATCACAACCACAGAGCCTGTGAAAGAGCCATTGCTTCCTGATTTTAAAGCTTTCAATCGACGTTGCGTTTTTGCTGTCTTTAAAATCAAGTTTGCAGTCTTTTTTGACAAAAAGAAAAATTTTGGCTATACATATGTACATTGCCGCAGATTACTCTAGAAATGTTTGAAATTAAAGGTCACATTTTCTTAAGTTTGTAAATACGTACAGGGTGATTCACAATATATACCAAGATTTATCAGTTTAACTATGTATTCATAATACATGTAATAAAAAATATACTATTCTGAGGAATGTAATTTAAACGTTTTCAAACTGTTGATTAGAAGTGATGTGTAGGGCACGGGATAAACGTATAAATTCGCCCTACTACTGAGCAAGAAACACAGCCCAGCGGTGTATGATGTGTTTCCGAGCGCTATGCTGCCACTAAGGCGGCATTAGTTTCATACATTTGCCCGTAACGAACCTGCTCTGAGAGTCGTCTGTTTGGAGGGTCGACATTCGTGACATTTTATACGAACTTTCCGCGGTTTTGCTGATGTGCTACAAGCAAATACTTAAGTAAAGTAGAAAGGAATATGCAATTAGAATACACGAAATCTGCTTAGACGCCCTCAAAAGAAGGATGGTAGAGCTGAGTCTAAACTTGTCTGCTTAGTTAACAATGGTTTTACTTTACCTTTGTAATTGTTCATCTGTAATACAACTTTCACACAGTAACCAGTGCAATTCTGAAAAGAAAAATCATTTTCGGCGCATGTATCGTTAACTAGGTATGGGCAGAACTGTTATTTTACGAAGTTAACAACTGTCCTTCTCGAAGTTTGACAAATACTGCAAATACTGTGACAAGCATAGCGTAACCTGTTTGAGCGATACTGCAATACAACGATCTTTGTCCGTCGTAATTTCACTAAGAGAAAGAATAGTTTTGCCCATCTCTACCGCGCCCATCTCTACCGCTAACAGTTAAACTGTAAGAATAATTTTTTGAAGATTTATATTTCGACAATTAATTCTCTTTCAAAAAAGTGCTTCCAGAAATTTTGTGGCTACATTGTGAATCAACCTGTATGTAAAGTTTTATGATAAACAATGTTTTATCGCGTAATTTTTTGAATATGATTAAAGATTAAAGATTGAATTAAGAAAGATACCTGTGACTTGGGGTTTCGATTGCGGAAAGACAGTTACGGGATATTCTTCATTTGAGGTATATCTTAACACTCCAGGCTTAACGACAGTCTTAGTATCGACAAGAGGCACAGTTGGTGACCCCGCAGACGTAGCTAAGTCTTGTATACTCTGCGGCGTAGCTGGCGAAGGTGGTGTACTTCTAGGCGTCGCCGGTTGGCTAGAAACCTCTAGCAGGGTAGCTCCTCTAAGAATAAGCGGTATTTCTTCCTTTTTCTGCGGCGTTGAGGGACTGTCCTGGCTCTTTTCGGGAGACTTAACGGGTGTGACGGGGCTAGGAGCTTCGATGTTGCTCTCGTCGTTTTCGGACATCGACGTGACGTCCTTGGTATCATCATCGTCCGCGGATCCGTGTGCGTGCGATTGATGGTATTTCAAACCGTTGATGTGCTTATACTTCTTCGAGCAGTTTGGTTCGGGACACTCCAAAAGCACAGGCGAAGGAGGCGGACTTCCAGTGGCGGAGGCAGTTGCAGTCGTGGGGGTTGCAGCTGTGACCTTCGTTTTCTTCCCGGGGACGCTTTCTTCTTCTCCTATGCGACTCTTACGTTTGTTGGTCGGTTCGACTCGCGGAGGGATGAAGGGCGTGGGAGATGACGGTGCTGTGGACGGTGCCGACCCATTGGACGCTCCTCTGCGACCCTTAACGGCTCCTCCGTTCCTCAATTTGCTGTGTACCGATGACCGAGTCTCTGTGAAGTTGCTCAGGTCAGTGGTGGGTGTTGTACTTGCAGCCGAACGACCGCGCTTACCTCGACCTTTTGGGGTGCGCGTATCCAAGTCACTCGTGGGGGAATCACAGAATCTGCACCGGGAACAGAGAGGGAAACAGTCGACTATTATGGCAACACGAGACGGCTAAATAAAAACTGAAAAGAAAAATGCGCGAAGCATCGTTACTCTTACCTAGGCGGCGCCCAATCATGTCTTGTACAGTCTAATAACGTTCCTACGTAGGTCTTCCCTCGCCACGTGACATTTACTACTAATACACCTGCAAGAGAATTCTTTATCATTTCACGCGCTTCTTGCGCCCAAGTTTACCCACAACACTGAGCACGGACAAGAGAAAGGAAAAAAAAGCACACAAGCTAAACCATCACTTTTACGCACCTCCCTCAGTTTCGTGCCACACGATGCCTTCCAATGTGACACTTGTGCCTGGTTCGCAAGGACCTAAACAGTCGGGTTCCGTTATTGTACCCACGCTCGTACCAACACACACGTCCGTTACCTCCTGCAAATAATAACATATATTAATGCAATGAAAATAAACAGAGTGTGAAAACACTACTTGAGTTCATTACAGAACAAAAAAGATAACAAATTTTGTATTAAACTAAAATAACGATTTTAAGTCCATTATAAAGGAGTTCTATTATAAGCGAGGTTAATACAACTCAGATTTTTACATGTATTATACCATATGTCCAAATAAATTTTTGAAAAAGGTAGGTCACTGAGTGTAAAAATCTACAACTCCAAGCAGTTTTTGAAGTTAGTGACATATCAAGCTGTAAGATATGGCCAATTAAACTTCAATTTTACTTAACTACTCAAGAACTGGACAATATTTTAATGTAAATAATGTAAAAATTTATCTTCCATGGCCTACCTTTATCAGAAATTTATTTGGACATATGTTATCAGGTATTTAGAAAATGCATTATTTGTAGATGAGATTTCATTATAAAGGAGTGTTATATTCGATGCATTCCACTGTACATCATAATTACAGTCTTCTTCAAAATAAACTCTTGTGAAACTCTAGGGGGAAAAGCGATTTGTGAGGAAAAGCAACATCATTAATTTGGTTAAAGTTTCTGTGTACGCCACTGTGTTTACAGTGTTAATCCATGATGCCTGTTAATTCAAGCGGCACACACATGGCTTGTAAACGGCGTGTTAACAAATCGATACACAAGGGATGGGCTGTGACACAGAACATAAACGTGCTGGCTTGTCTGTGTTTGAGGGCAATAGATACAGAGGCAGCTGTGCACGTTAGCTGTTGGGGTCGTCACCGCAGTGTATCCGGCTCGATGGCCCTAAATAATAAAGTACACTCCCGACAGATGACTGCAAAACACCACGTTAAGTCACCCCGACAGATTAATTGATTCACATCGCCGGACCCTTCTCATCTGCTCCCGATAAGGATCTAAGTACCTAAATTGGCTGAAGATAATGTTTGATCCGACAACATGTGACGTGTTGTTTTAGTAATAGATCTCATTAATTACTCAGTCAAGTTTATGTTAAAAATATCTTTACGTGTAAATCATTTAATATACTAATTAATTGATCATGTTTATTTAACGACTTCACAATGAATGTAAAAACTTAAAAAGTGATCTTTCTGTTTCAATATAGGATTTTAAAGCTTCTTTTGGTATTGGAATAATTATCATATTTTTTAGATCAAACCCGGAAAATGCGAGTCAGGCGATAATACCAGGTATATTTCATTTTCTACAATAGGAAGCTCCAAGATTTTTCAATTTTACTCTAAAAAAAAATCGAGCTCTAAAAAATAAAACGTAATGTGTAAATTAAAATGTTTGAAAAATATTTTGAACTTCTTTATCTCGCTTTATAGTTGATGTGTTCGACCGAGGCTAGAAAACGCACCCTAGTGCGAGGGTACTCCTGCTGACGTCACAAGCCATATACGAGTGTTCGCGAACGACGCCTGATATACTAGCTGGTTTCGTTCATACCAATGATTACTAATCATAAATACTGGATTCACTTCGTGCACATTTATTCGTAACTTTCTTCGGTTAATTTTATGAAATATGAGTTTCATTGCTTCGCTTTTTATAGAATCAATACATAAAAGTTACGAATAAATGTGCGCGAAGTGAATCCAGTATTTATGATTAGTAATCGTCGGTATGAACGAAAGCAGTTACTATTAACGTCAGATTATTTGAGAATTTTAAGAACTTCTATATGGCTTTCTCTTTTTAACTTTCGTGAAACAGTTTTTCCTCTCGCAGTCGGTCACGTTGCATTCTTAACTCAGATTGATGAGATCGGCATATAAAAAATGACATTTACTTACAATACATATATTGTAGCTAATTTTTCACGTATTTACAACATATCAGCTTTTAAATACATGTTTCACAATAATATGTCTAAGTGGTGCTTTGTCCCCCAATGCACAAGTACAAGTACAAAAATACCTAACAATACCCACCGACTAGAAGAAAGTTCCGCTGTCAAGTTTTGACAAGTGTTTTACATACGAGTAAAGTTCCTAGATAGCTAAAGTACCGCTATTCATGTAAAAGGGCAGTTAGTACTACAGCTCACACAAATAGAGGTATTCGATCAAAAGTAATTCCGGTTGCCCGTATTCAATGCAAATCTAAATTTGACTCACAAATGGCGGATAAACACGGTAAATTTTAACGCCGTGCCTCGTTTCCAAGGTTTCGCGCGTTTATTTTGACTCGAAATGGCGTTTAATTGCGGTACTTTATCTATCTAAGGACTTTACATACGAGATCAAAACTGTGCCTAAATCTATCGGGTTGCTAACGGGCTTGTGACGCCACAACGCGTTTTACGATTCAATATAATTCGGAACTTTGAGGACCGATTTTGAAAAAACTAAAACGCGTTTCAAAAAATTCTTTCACCCAAATGAGTTTTAGAAGCTTTTATACAGTGTGGTGATAAAGTAACGCACCAAGCGAAAAAACACCCTTAGCGTTGATTTTTTCGAAAAATGCTCGGACAGGTCGATTTTATTTTTATAAAAGACATCTTTTACAACCAATTCTAATTTGATGTCAGTTACCACTTTTGCGCTGTGACGTCATCGACACTTTTTTAAATGACAACCTATTCTTTTGAAAATGTCATTTGAAAGCATCCATTTTTCTGAGTACAAAAATGTTAATGAACCACTAGTTGCATAAGAAAATTTTGAGGAAAAAATTCTTGAAAAATGGAAATGTTATTTTTAATCTTAATAAAATTTCAAGCAAAAATAATACTTTCTTATAAAAACATAACAAAACAACTTAATAAAATTACTTGACATCACTTGACAGTGACCAGCTCTTGTGTAAACGCTGTTAATGAGTTTTGCGATGGTTTCACAGCTAATGTTATTCATTTCCGTCCTAATTTTGTGTTGTAAGTCTTCAATATTTTGAAGTTCACATAAAGTCAAAATTATTTTAGAGAACCCCATAAAAAGAAAACATATAAAACAAAATTAGGACGGAAATGAATAACATTAGCTGTGAAACCATCGAAAAACTCATTAACAACGTTTACACACGAGCTGGTCACTGTTTAATAATTGTTAACTCATTAAATATTATTTTTATTATCAACAGACTATTGTTAATTTATACTTTTTGTAAAGGCCGAACGGAGTTGCAAAGAGAGAAATGATCGAGAAGCTCATCTAAGAGGGAAATTTTAACACTTAATGAAAACACTAAAATAGCGAATAGGGAAATTTTAAATTTTTAATTTCAAACAAAACACTACACAATAAACGTCAACAATTAACTTTTTTTTTTAATTTCTCATTCTTTTTACCAAATTTTTGACAAACCAAAAGAGTCGCATTTATCTTTTAGCGTGTCTGGATTAAATTTTTAGGTAGCCAAGAATTGCTCTCAACGCCCTTTATTTATGGAATGTATTTTTGGCCCTTACCGTAACACCTACTATATAACTTCGGGATTGATGATTTTTCACTTTTCTTCTTTCTTACTTTCTTTTTTTACGTTTACGAATTTTTGTATTTCAAAAAATAGCGTACTTTTTTGTATTCAATTAAAATTGCATAAGTGTACAGACTCTAGTTAATAAGATTTTAGATGTAAGGAATTGAATGTAATATTTATTTTTATCCCCAACGCTTTTGTACAGCGTTTCCGACGATTTTCCAGGAAGTAGTAGAAAGCCGTCGCTACGGTACCTACGGTGAAGGGTTCGGTTTAAAAGGACACTTTCGACATTTTTATAGATCATTCATGCATTCGTTTCATTTCATTCGAGTCAACAGCAATTGTTCATAACGACGACACAAATCGTGTTTTCACTAATGTGCAACAGCATACATGTTCTTAAATTTGTATTAGTGTATATTAAAATAAACTAAGTTATATATCAACAAGAATTTTTCTTTCACATCAACAAACGTGTGAAAGTCCCAACAATGAGTTAAATAGAAAGTTACAAAGTTAAAACAGAAAATTTCAATATGAAAAATACAAAAATAATATAATTAAAAAGAAACGGACTTCTGTATATTTAACGCTTTTAACTACTGAATTTAAAACAAATAAAGTGATTTTAAGCCCACCAAATGTAGAGTCTATTTGTCTTTTGTAATCCCAAATTTTGGGACACTTCAATTTTAATTTCGAAGACGTTTCGGTTACGACTTACTTAAATTTTTATAGTAAGACTACATTTACATTCAATTTCGTGCCAGCATGAATTCGTAACACGAAAGTTTGACCTGTGCTTCCTCCTGATATCATTTACATTGGCCAATGTAAATGGTATCATAAGAAAGCACACGTCAAACTTTCGTGTTACGAATTCGTGCTGGCACGAAATTGAATGTAAATGTAGCCTAAAACTAAAACACTCATAGAAAGAATTCTTTTCTTTACTAACGAATGTAAACTGGGGGCTATCCCCTCATTTACGATTCTCCGAAGTAAATAAAGGATTATGATGATTAAATAGAATAATTCTTAATTATTAATTTAAGAATTAATTAACTCTTTCACGAAAACTGAACTTGAAGAAGATTCGTGACGAGATCGCGCAATGAGAAGATGGAAAAACGGACGGAACTGATTTTTCTTCTCTGAGCGGCAGTATTTAAAACATTGGGCCAGATGAATAAAACGAAGCATATGCTTTTACTTCAAATTTTTCAATGAAAACTGCAAATATTTGAAGAAAAATGAAATTCTAAATAATTCTGCCTGTTAATGTAGTAAAAATTTTAATAAATAGAATTGTAAAATGATTTGCATTTGAAATTTTTCCACGTATTTAACGTAGTAAAAATTTTAATAAATAGAATCGTAAAATGATTTGCATTCGAAATTTTTCCACGTATTTAAGCTTTTAAAAAAATTATAACAGAATTAAAAGCATTTGCTTCGTTTTATTCATTTGGCTCATTATCAGCTATGGGATTCTCGTTTCACGATTCAATCGTATCGTTCGAGACGATATCGTGAACGCTACAACGATAGAAATGAATCAGAAATCAAATCGTCGACAATTTGCGAAAATCGATAGGAATTAGATCAAATGGCATGAAATCATAACTTTAGGAATAAAAAGTTGATGTTCGAATGGAATAAGTTCTCATATTACAGTCAACGAGAATACGTGGTATCGTTAAAACTCGATCGACAGGTGTCGTATCGTCAAACTAGAATTCGGCCCCTGGTCTTGTAAATGGGTGGGTATCGTCACATGAGCCAATTAAATTTGAATACTTGCCCTGCGCAAAGTTTCTAAATGGAAAATAGCTTCCGATAGAGGGCACATGGATGCCATTTTCTCTGTTTTTTCAGTGCACCCACGCAAGCCGAATCTAAATTCACCTCCATTCGCTGAGCAAGCAAAAATCTTTTGAATTGCTGAAGTAAGACGTTTCTGAGTGGCGCCAGTCGTGATAAGAACAGAACTTTTTGCGAGACGTTATGCTTAAAATGAGGCTTCGTATTATCTTAAGTCGCGGTTCAAATTTACTTAAATAACTTAACACTTGCGTTTCGTTCTGAATGGAAAAACTAGCCCCTTTGTTTTCGTTCTTCACGCACTGAGAAAAATGAAATAGTTAAGTCAACAACTTTTTGAATGTCAACTTTTTGTGCGTTGACTTAAATAAAATGTACCTGTTTCAACGGTAATATTATTGACTGAACGATGTAAATGTTTTGCCTTACAATGAAAGTGTTTAATATGTGAAACCAAAAAGTTGAAATTTCAAAATAATCGTAAAGTGCTGTTGCTTTTATGTGTCTGTTTTGATTTTTTTATTTAACGGAATAAATGTTAAGTCAAGTAAAAGCGAGGGTTAATCCCCATATTAATAAGACGTCATACATTTAGTCATGTAGCATTAGAATTGACGTGTTATGTTTACAGAAATAAACAGTAAACAGTTATTGAAATTCTTGCTATCGAGTTCCAGATGGCGCCTGCTAAAACTTCACGTATATTTACTGCCTGTCCCAGCATAACCTTGTTGTTCGACATCGTTTCTTAAATGGATAAGATATTCGAATGTGTCCGACATTATAAAATTCGTTGAAAGATTTATTCAGCTCCTCTTGCCACCTCATCAAAGGTTAAAGGGTTACCTTACTTTGGTAGTATCGCAAACATTTAATTGATGTTTCCCGAAACTATAGTCTAGATCATCGTTTTTCAACCTGGGGGTCGCGAAAATAGCCTAAACAATAATGAAACCATTTTATGACGTCATATATGTATGTTCATAACCGCAGCGACATAAAATTATAGGATGGGGGGGGGGGGTCGCGAAATATTAATTTTATTTATATTTACTATTTGGGGGGTCGCGGAGCTAAGAAGGTTGAGAATCACTGGTCTAGATTGAATTGACTTTACGCTTTTATTAGCCGTACTGAAAAATTACTTTAAAATATAAAATAATAAATATAATTTTAATTCCCTAACAGCGTTCAGACAAATAAAATATTTAGCAATTTTAACAATCTAAAGTTCTTGTATCAATCTTCTTGTGCATTAAAGCAACGAGAAAGATGTCTTCATTGTATGGTTGCCTCAAACAAAATATTGAGTTGATTCAATCTAAAGTATTTAACATTTTTTGACTGTTGGTTCAATGACCACGCGTGATTGCTAATAGGTAAACGAAAACTCTTTGTTAACTGAACGTGTTTTTGATTGACTGAACAGTTTATTTTTCTCAGTGCGTTGGAAATTTAATTTATTTTCTAAATTGAAATAATAAATTTTTCTCTACAGAATTCGGATTTCTTACATCTTATTAAAAAAGTTACACTACTTTAATTAATGATGAATACATGTTTCTTTTAAGAATTTTATTAATATTATTATTAAAAAAATGATGCCATTGTACAACATGAAAATACTTCAGAGGTTCCTTGATACCTGTGAAAACGCTGATGAAGCAATTTTTGCAGTTAGAATTAATGTTTGCCATTTCTTTAAATTAATCTTCTAAGATCACTACTAGGATTGTACGATAATGAATTTTACTATCGAATAACGATAGTTTTCATTCTTCGATAAATATCGATAGTTTTCAATAATCGATATATCGATGTATTTTTTTATATATCGAATAATTTATCGACATTTTTTGGAAAAAGTGATGAAAAAAAAGACCTCCAAACTAAAAGTAGAAACAAAAAATCCGACTACCCATTTGTTTTTTTTAGGACTGAAGATCTTTATCTTCATAGGAATGATTTAGTGAATGAAATATCGATGTTTATCGATATCGATTTATTGATAAATATCGTATTTACCGATAAATTATCGATATATTGATACATCGATAATTATCGATAATTTTTCTTTTACATATCGTTATTAGATAGCAAACGTGCTGCAAATTTTACTTTTAACGACCCATAGATGGCAACTAAGGATGACAACTTATCCTCTCCAACGAATTATTTAAAAATATACCCTGAAAGGTACTTTCAAAAGCTTAGTAATATTATTTAAAAATTATAATTATGAATTTGATGCAAAAATCCAAATTTGTAAATACAAACGAATAATTTTAGAAATATTTGTCGCGAAAAAATGCCTAATATTCTGGGTAAATATAAAAACCTACGAATTCAAAAATTCATGTATTCAATAAAAAGCTGCAAAATTTAACAAATACCTCAATAACAATTACGTTGAACAAGTACATTGTTACTCCACCGCGTGTTCTGTAAACATCAGCAAGTTTGAATTAGTTAGTAGGTATAATCAAGTTTTGTATGTATTAAACATTTCCTTTTAAATTCCAAAATAAAAAAGTTAAAGGGGGTCGGAATTCTTGCGTTTTATACAATTGTAAAAAAATCGAAAACGTTAATTTTTGTTATAAATAAAAATAAAAATAGGTAATAAATTTTAGTTTTCACTGTTATGTATGTATGCAGTACGTACCTCTCGAAAAAACAGAAGCAGACTTGGTAATTATTTTTTTTTAATTTTACTCTTTACTGAAATTCTTATAAGAAACAAAGAAATTTTTATTATCAACATATATGAAGAGGTGAGAGTGGGTGTTATCTTGAGAAATTTTGTATAAATTTTACAATTCATTAAAAAAAAAGTACAAACCTTTTCGCAAATAACTTTTGAAGAGTTTTCACCGTTTTTGACCAACTTAACTTCAGCCTGTTTCATTTGCAATGATAATTTTGACACATAAGCAGGCCATACATGTTTTAATTCACTATCGTACAATCGGTGACGTAATGTTCCCTTTTTTCTTGAATTTCGTTGAAGCACACTGCTTGACGTTTTGTGACGTAACAATGTTGCAGCAGATATAACTTTTTTATCCTTACGAAAGGTTGCCTTTTTCTTTCCTCGAGGGCACTGCTTAGTTGATTCTGCGTTTTCTTTCACTTTTTTTGCTAATCTTGATACTGTTGCGCGCGATACCTCCGCTGTTTTAGCTATATCCCTTTGGTTTTGTTTACCCTTAGCCAGCAAAAATATAATTAATTGTTTTTTTTCATCACTTATATTTTTTGTACGGCCCATAGATACACACAAAGTAAACATTAAATATCACTTATAGATTATACACATCACTGTGAATACACATAATAAACGAATAAAATAACTTCAAGTTTAACCGCATTTGCAAACCAAAAGGAGGGACTAACATTGCTAAAGGCAGTTAAATTCAAAATGAGTGTTCCTACTTATTTTTCGAATTTATACCTTCTAGGTAAGACTAATAATTAGAGTATCATTAAGAGTTTAAACTGCTTAATATACGTATTTAGGAATTCTCCTAGAAATTTTATAATGGGTGGTTAATAACAAGTTTATTATAATCTCAGATTACGATAAGGGTTCTAATTAAATGGATACTGGTTACTACCTAGTAAATATAATAATACAACTACAGTTTCAAAACAAAATGCTTTATTATTAGTAGAGGTTTTAAGGGAACAATTTATTTAAAGAAAAATTGCTTTCCCTTATGTGAATCATTCCCTAATAAAATCTGTTTAGCATAATTTGAAGTACACATGTAGGTAAATACTATAGTAACATAATTTAATTATGTTAACAAAGATTTAATATTTTTTAAAATGCCGATTTTTCAGTTTCCGTGTTAATAATAAAATAAAGATAGGACGTCATTTCATTGGGAATCAAAACAATTTTAGATTTAACCTATTAAAGAAAGTTCCATTGTTTTGAATTCGAGTCCGAAAATTTTGAAAAGAGGCAGTTTTTTTTTTTTTTCAATTACAATTACCATTCATTTGATTGTAAATATGTATCTATTTATTAACGTTGACCAAAAGAGGTTTTTCAGATCTTCAATGATTTCTTAATTTGTTCCAAATAAGTTCCGGTTTTTAACCTCAACTAATAGCAAAGCTATGACATATATACTCGTTTTGACAAAATTGTTACGTTCCTTTTACAAAGGAACTGAGGTTAGACTAGTGAAGTGAGAGGCTCATGTCGCATAAAAAAGTGAATGAAAATTTGTCGAAATGGAACAACTAAGGAAGTTCTCACGTCAAGATATGTCAAAAATTTCAAAGTCAACATTTGTAAATAATGCGTTATAAACACAGGTAGGATTCAGAGGAGTGAAGAATCGAGCTTCAATATAAATGTTCTATAACGTAACTCGGTTATTGCCTACCAATATTCAATTGGCTGGCTGCACATGTTTTACGGGTTGCTGTCAATCTGTTTGCGCATGATTTTATTCTTGAAAGGTATTGTCGCATATGCAGCGGAGCTAACGAGTGTTGTGCTTATGAATTTTTCTTCGTAGCATGTCTTAAGTTCCTGTTTAACAGCGCAGCGTTTAATTGAATTTACTTTTAATTATAGATCATATATGTTTGCGTTCGATTTACAGAAATAAAATCAGAAACTCTTTACGCTTATAGCGCGGCATAGTGTCTTAATATGTTGACGGTTAATCACAGTACGCTCGTGGTCGATCAGTCATCGTTCTCCCCTGTCCGTTCCCTGGTTATAAGTAATTTAAGAAAGCGTGAAACACGTTTCATTTAACTAAACGATTAATTTCTGGCAATTATTTCAAGAAGAAACTTTTCAGCGAAAAATTTATGATTATGGTTTCCTCTACTAACTGAGGGATGCACAATCATTACTGATGAAGGGTTTGCGGTTTTTTCAAATCGGTAAGGGGAGAGGCGACCTTCCTCACGTCTGCTTACCTCATTTCAAGCAAAAGGAACGTGTAATTTAAGTGAGGAAGGGAAAGCGAGATCAGAAATCTTAGAATCGGTGTAAAAGGAATACGACAATAATCAAAAACAATCTCGGCTAAAAATATTTATTTAATTTTAACTGTGACTGTAATTTCTTTAGCTTATCGTAGCATCAATAAAAACTCATAAAGGAAGAATGTAATTAATGAGGTAATTTCTAAGCTCGCTCCGTGACGTCTCCTATTGTTATAGCTTATGATTTTCAAGCCACTACATGGCAGGAATTCCAGTAAAAGGAAAATCCAGATGTGCTTCCACCGCTACCACTTTATCGTATCGCGCCTGTAATTACGCACAATGATTGCCATTGGTGAAATGGGGAAGCTTCGAAGCAGACGTTTTCCCGAGGCGAGCATTATCTGTTTCGATGAACCCTCACTCGAGTTAGAAAAACAATAGACATACACAACAAAGCAAGTGATTGTTTGCTTATTCTCCCCTTTTGATTTGACCGACAATAAACTCGAGAAAGGTGGACGTACTCGACACTCTTGTAAATGTACCCTGTTTCACGGTAACAATATATTATCTATCAGTCACAGCATAGAAATTTACTTCGTTATACAGTAGTGACAAAATCGTGTTTTATAGTGCAGGTAATTTCTGGGCACTGTACTATCCATAAAATGGCAACTTTCCGTTAGCTGATGCTTGCTGGTTACACGGCAGCTTTGGATGTTGGATATTTCATTCATTCAACGTTTGCATAAAACTTTTTTGTAAACTTAGAAATAAAGATGTTTAATAGGGAGGTAATTCTTGTTTGTTTGTCTATGTCTTGTTGTCATATAGGCGCCATGCACATCTCTGCATTCAGCGCCGCCTGGCGTGGTGATTTGTGAATTAGTGATATGAAAATATTTCTTGAGACTCATTGCATGGGAATAATATCATTCTTATGACAATTTACGATTGTAGTACATAATACTTGAGCTTCCTGGTATTGAAATACATTACTATATTCAAGTTCAAATGTACACTAATAATTTGAAACAACTCGTATTTTCATACCACTAATGCAGAATATGGTCATTGGTGGCGCTGGCTTCGCATGTGCATGGTCCCTATAGAAAGTAGAATGTACGAGAAGAAAAAAGTAATTTCAGTTAAACAAGGGCCATCAAATGAAGAATAATTTTGAAAGACTTATTACTATGAGGGGAGATTTTCCAAATATCTACATCTACACCTAGATATGAAGGGAAAAAAGGAGATATAAGTAAGGAGAAGTAATATTTTGTTTTTCAACATATGATCCACTAACGCTTACACTTATTCCAACATTTTTCCAATGAAACTAATTTCCAAAAAAATAATTTTCGGAAAATCTTCAAAAAACTCCTCCACCGCTTCTTTCAGGTATCTCTCTGAAGAAAAACGCTGTCTGTGCAAGTCCTTTTTTAATTTATGAAAAAGATAAAAGTCACTCGGTGCAAAGTCCGGGCTGTAAGGTCTTGGTACACATCTAGTGTATCAATAAATTATGTTTACCTGAAAAAATATTAGCTTCTCAGATCACAAATTTGATTTTAGTGAAAGAAGTCAAAATTCGCTTTGTGAGAAGAGGATGGGTAAAACCAGGTGCCCCGAAAAAATGTGCAATCGGGCTTATTAGAAAAAGTTTGCGCAGAAGTCACAAATGATTGCTGTTGCTGCATCAGGATTATAGAGGTTACATTAATCGTGGGACCATTCCTTGCAGATTGTGCAAATGGACCACCCCTATCTTGAAAACTCATCTGTGTCCATGAACTGGTCGCAAATTGAGCAAATTTGCGGATCCTGATAATCACCCTTGTCTTCTGATGATGCCTTCCAGTCGTCTTCCTCTTCAGAAGAGGATTCGACCACTTTTTTCTGAACCTTTTTTGGCTTTTTTGATTGTGTTGTAGAACGAGATTTTTCTGGCTTTTGATCCATCCTTTTCAAACAACAGTTTTCGTTTTTTAGTAGCTTAGGTTTAGACGCATTATTCTCTAGTTCTTCTTTGTACTTTTGTAGGGTGTTGAGACGAGAACCGCAGCTTTCCCTTTCTTTGACTGTTCTCTTTGATTTTCTTTTTTCTTTTTTGGAATCGGTAGAATATCCGATGACAGTCGTGAGTCACAAATTCCAATGAAGATAGCAGCACCTGTGGACACACTGCATGGATTCTTGTTTTGTCGGTGAGTCGCCGTGTTATAACTTTCAAAAAAGGTCTTTGTCGACAATCAAAGCCCCCAAGTTTATCTCACAATTTTTTGGCCGACGCAATTTTTGTTATCGTAAAACGCGTTGTGTCGTCACAAGCCCGTTAGAAGCCCGATCTCGTATGTAAAACACAGTCAAACACTTGTCAAAACTTGACAGCGGAATTTCTAGTCGGTGGGTAGTATTAGGTATTTTTTACTTGTACTTGTGCACTGGGGGGACAAAGGCACCGCTTGCACATATTAATGTGAAACGTGTATTTAAAAGCTGATGTGCTGTACGTGAAAAATTAGCCACAAAATGTATGTATATTGCAAGTAAATATATGCCGGTCTGATGAATCTGAGTTAAGAATGCAACGTGACCGACTGCGAAAGATAAAAGGAGAAAGTTATATAAAAGTTCATAAATTCTCAATCAATCTGATGTTAATAGTAACCTGTGAGCAGCTAAAAATCAGATTAGAGCAGGCGGTGCAAAGAAAATGTATGTCTGTGATTAAATGAAAAGTCAATAAATTTGACAGCGCACGAATGTATTACATTAATCAATTCAGTTAATCACAGACATACATTTTCTTTGCACCGCCTGCTCTAATCTGATTTTTATTTGCTCACTTTTTATATAGGGCTTCGTTCGCGAACGAACTTATTTAAGTAACAATAATTTACTGTAAAAAACTGTAACAATTTTTTTAGACAAATTGTTCCCGGTTATAATTTCTACTTACATTCCTTTAAATTTTCACATTTTGTTGCCATCATTTTCTCCTAATAATTAACTGTTAATCGAACTTTCTGACTGTTTGATGAAAACCGTCATTTTAGACCGTGGGTTTAACGCATTTCAATTATATTCATAGTAGCGTCCGCTCTCTGTCGCTAAATGGCTCAATGTCCAATTTGCGTCGTCTGCGTTGTTACAGTTTCCTGTGGACCCAAATTCGAATTTCGCGGGCAATCTTTTATATCGTTAATTAATATCCGCTAATTGATGAGGTTGGTGTTTCCGCATTCATTCGCCTTGAGACTCGTGGGTGTGTGATACAAAAATGTAACGAAATCTAAGTAACAACTTTTCCACATTTTGTCGGTGTCATCAGATTAATAATAGCAATGCTTCGTTGGAATAAAATCCTTATTTAAAAGGGTCCAAGTTGGGGACGTATGTTATGTAACATAAGTTAAGTCTTATCATGTTTCGGACGATGTTTTGGTGTTGGGGCGCATGAAAAAACGCCATCCCATGTTTTTGAGTTGGAATCTGCTGCTAGGCACCTTCCCTTGGTTTAATTTTTCTTCATGGACTGCAGCGAGGGATTTTGAGCGCTAGGTCCGAGGATTTATTTTTTACCCGTAATACTCAGTTACGAAGTTCCACACCATCACCGTTGGAAATTTGTTTGAATCCTGTCCCACGGTCAGTTCACGATTTGACTCTCCGTCGATCTTCCACCTCCAGGTGCGGAAGTGACCCAGTGCCACCGGGATCTCAGGTTTTTAGCTTCAGATTTAATTCAACTTTTTGTCTTTTTTATTTAACCATTCAATTTAAATATATTAGTCCATATAACTTTTTTCGCTTTGCAAAGAATCAAAATATCAATTTTAACTTTAACATTTTATTCAACATTTTTTTACACAATTGTAAACTAAGTGAAGGCTTCATGAGGTATAACCAAATTTCAAATGTCAATTATTTAACCGACATATTGCAGTGGTATGGGATATTTTTCCAAGTTTTTGATATGCCCCACGTTTTGGGAGTCTTTTATGCAATGTTATGGCCCCTAGTTGGGTGAAGCCAATTTTATGCTGGCCAATCACATTATTAAATTTCAGCTTATAATAAAAAGGGTTTTCAAGTCTCCCCATTTAATGTTAATTTCAAAAGACTTGATGGCGCCCTATAGTTTTTTGATATCCATCTTAGAAAAATTATTAAAATTATATTTTCGATATTTCCCAATTTTGGTCAATTTGTATAAATTATTTGAACTCACGAACTCCAGCTCTCCAATAACAAACTGAGTGCCGTTCGCAGTGTGACGATTCAGGTAATATCTACTATTTTTAATAAAACAAGGTCATAAAACGTTTTACTGATATTTTTTTAATCCTAATATAAATGTGGCGGGCATTTGTAAATAAAATTATCCTGTTTATGGTATATGCTTCAAACAACAACATTCATTTCAAAACTGCTAGCTCATATAAACTTTTCAACATTTTTTTTGTAACGTCATTAATATTATTGAAACATACTTTTAACGTTGTATTCACGCAAAGTATGGTTTATCAGATTTGGGTTAGGTAATAAAAGTAGCTCTAAGGCATGCAGACATCGTCGAAAGCATAAAGCTGGCTTGAAATGTGTCGGTACTTCTGGGGTGTGTAATAAAGCAATCCAGCATTTCCGGAAGTGGTTGGTGGGGGTGGCGTGACGAGTTCCATCTGTCAAACGGAAACTGGCGTGTCTGATGATCCGTGCAGCGCGGTCGGTTGGGGGTTAGCGGGTGGTCGACGGGGGAGGACGAGCGAATCAATACTGCGGTCTATTCGCCGCTCCGGGTTAACAAAGGCAGGGGCGGCGCGGTTAGGGGATGTAGATTCCATTAAATTATACGAGCTGCGAGGGTGCCTAGCTCATCAGCGCTGGCTTATGAACCCCCGAGGGGTGCGTACGCAAGCCGGGGAAACGAATCCTACGTCTCCCGAACGACTGATTAACCGTCAGTGTATGGTAGGGATCAACTAATTATATGTTACGCATACTTAACACCTATAACCATCCCCATCAGCAAATGTGTAAGACATGATTAATTAGATTTACATTGAAGAAAAAAGCACTGATCTTCAGCTTAACGAGGAATACAATTATTGCATTTATGCAAAGAATTGAAAACCAACTCTATTTAGGAATACATTTCAAATTTCATATTTTTATCCTGGGTGACCCGGAGACTATTTTTTCTACTTTGCGTCACTTATTGAACAAAAACATGAAAAATATTGTTAAAAATTGCATCTCTTTAGTATAAGTATAAGCCTTGACCAGAACATCGTACAAGTCTGATAGACCTCTCGCGGTGTTGCCGCATCGACGCTCAGCATGGTTAGTATTAAAGAGGGGTATGGTTGGGGATATTCTGAGAGTGCTCCAGAGCAATCAATCGAAAACGCTATTTGATTTCTCTTATGGTTTAGTTACAAAGTAGAAAAGTCTAAGTGACTTGTGTACTTATTCGAAAACAGTTAAAATCTAGTATACTGCACATAGAAAAAAACAAATGCCTGTTACATGCATACTAAAAACTGAAGTGTATTCTAATGCCGTCCACAGGGACGGTGTACTTTGTGTCTGGATAGAAAATGCTATTCGAGAAGTTAGGAACAGCACTAAAATACTAAAGACAATAAACATAGTTTAGATTCTTAGATAGAATGAAAACCTGAAAATTACCCTAAAAAAATGTACCTAAAGGAAGATTGCCTTACAAATTGGCAGAAATATTATTTTTGAGATGTAGAAGGTCTTGCTAACGACGCGACGTATCATTCCACGATTCAACTAGAGCAGTGCACTAAGGAGGAGCAGCATTCCGTTATTCGCTTTTGCACATTGAAGAAGGGAAACCACTTAATATCCATCCATTTAATATCCATTGTAGCTGCTTTTGCCCGACCTGGTCAAGTAAATCGTGTCGTGACTACCCCAATCGGTGGTAGTTGAAGCCTTACTGAAAGAAAATCGTTGAGTTATCCTTAACGAAATCGCGAAAGTTTTGAAAATGAGCCATGGTTCTGTACATCACATTATGCATGACATCATCCAGTTCCATAAAGTATCAGTAAGGTGATTGCCAAAGCAATTGACTCCAAAATTGAAACATGATGCTTGTGAAGAAAGAAAGGAGATACCTTTCTGACAAGGATTGTGAATGGGAATGAATAATTCTAGGTGCACTATCATCATTCGAAACCAAGAGATTAAGCAAGGAATGGCATCACACCACTTCGCCAAAACCCAAAAAAATTCACAAACAACTTTCAGCTTTTTGGGATGCAAGAGGGCTAATTTTGGAGGAATTTGCCCAAGGGAGTTACTTTATTAGGTGCCACATTCAGAAACAAAATGCGCAGATCTCTGTGTACTGGCATTCTTTTATAGCAAGACAACGCAGGGCCGACTCCTGCACGTCAACGATGGCAACCACGCAAGTTTTGAGTGTTTATGACATCCTGCTTATTCACAGGACCTCACCCCAATTGATTAACATGTTATTGCTCCACTTAGGCCCGGTTTTCTTCGGGTATTCTAGCACTTTACCACTTATTTACTTAATTTGGACTTAGTCCCCATTACATTGTATACACGCGTAGAACATAATGAGGACTACATCCAAAATGACATTATGTACATATTTGTTTTTTGGCATTGCTTCAATAAATTTTGTATACAACGTTTTTAAATTTTTCATTTGACCTTTCTCGTGTATAATTTTCACCAATAAATTAACTTTTCATCATTTGTTTTTCTATAAAGAACCTACTTTCAAACTAGTACACTGCAGTGACAGATTTTATTTTGTTTACTAATGAATGTCTCTTGCTTAAAATAACTTAGTTTTGCATGTAACAGACATTTATTCTTCATGCGTAAGTGTAAGTAAATTGACGTCACTAAAAATTTTTAAAAATTAAATTATTTAATAATAACTGATATACTTACAAATGTTATGGGTCTTCAAGACCCATGTCGTAACTTGCATAATCAATTTTTATGTCAAATATGGATAAACCGATTAACCTCAAAATGTTGTTCGTATGTGGACAAGATCTAATTTTTTACTCGTCAATTTTAATTGTTGGACAACACATATTCGTTGGTGGAAGTGGCCAATACAAAAAGATGTTTTGAAAGTAATATCTTCATTCTTAAAAGAATGACAATACAATTACTTACAATAATTACAGGCATCTGTACGGTTCAATCTACGATGCGTACTTTTGTTTCTGGCTGACTCGAGGTAGGATTTTGTTGAAGACTCGATATACACAGATGAAATTTTATTCATTTATGATTTTGATTAATTAAGTTTTGACATCGGATCGGAAGTTTATTTATAGGATTAGCTGTGTTTTTAAAAAGTTACTTGTCAATGACGAAACAATTCAATTACCATTTCAAAATGTATCCGTGGTGAACTGTAATTTAGTAATAAAAAGAATCTTTTGTGTTTTCGACTTATGAAAAATAATGATTAAATTTTTAGAAATAACACACTACTTTGTAAGTAACACTTTGTAAAGCGTACAGTTTAATTAGCATTTTGATCTTAACGAGTAAAAGAAAAACATGAACCAGTCATCCTCATTATCATTACTTAACTTGCCATGAATTGCTTCCGTTACGCTGGCGCTAACTTCACGTCATTCCAAATAAATTAAAAGAAAGAGAAATAATGGACAACTCTGTTAAGAATTTTAACAAAATCCGGACACGCAAATCCTTTAATCACAGATAATGGAATGATGAGTTAGCTCATTGTATTTAATTGCACTTTATTGTAGAAGTGGACGTCGACCGCCAGAATTAAAAGTAAGCGCCGATGCTTAATTGAAAAACAATAAAGGGTTTTTCTATTTTGCGTTGGTAACAGAGCTATTAACGCACCGAAACGAGTTTAATAGAAAATTTGAGTGCGTTAATGGCATTGGTGTAATTTATTTATTTAATGTTAGTAGTACTGATTCCAAGTAAGAAATAAACATCAAATGTCAAACGATATCAATCAGAACTTTTATTTAATTTAAACGTTCACCACCATGAAATGTGCAGTTATTATAAACGTTAACGATTACATTGGAAGTGTCTTTAGAATTTATACTAATGCCTGGTATGTTCTGATTTGAAACAATAATTTTGTGGAGTGCATTATTACCTTCAACAGTGGTTTTATTATGCGAGGCTAATAATCAGACTATGATCCAGTGGAGCAGCTGGGCAGGTTATTTTGCTGAAATCCATAATGTTGAGCATTTGTATTTTTTACTTTGCATTTAAAATTTAATTTCCCACTGCCTACTTAAATGATGTTAAATAAATGTCACCAACCACAGCAAAATCCCCTAAATTTTAAAATATCGCTTTTTTCTTTAAAAAGGGGTAAAATAGAAAAAATAGTATAAAATACTCGTTACAGAAGGCTTTTCAAGCACTCGTCCGTTCCATCACGTAATGGAATTTCGGACATTGTTCGTGAGGACATAGCGTTTCAGCTGCTCATTTACGGTTCAATTCATTTATTTCGTCTGTATTAAGCAGAACACTCACGATACGTTCAGGACGCAAGATGTGATGCGTTCGGTTGAAATCGTAGGCAGAATTTCACTTTGAAATAATAAAATTTCGTTCCGAGGTTATACGAACGCATGACATCTTGCGTCTTGAACGTCATTATCAGTGTTCTGCTTTATACAGGGAGTCAGAGACTATAAGGGTATAATTTGGATGAAAACAATAGAAAATGTTATACATTTGGTAACCGTTTTCGAATTATGGTCTCGCGACCAACCCCAATGCCGTTATTCTGATTATGTAAATACACTCATTAATTATGAAACTATGTGTTCCTTCCCGAGCTAAATTAACTGAGATTAGTTTTACACTTCTGACGAACAACACGTATCGTCTATCGAAAGTATCGGAAACTTTGTAGATTATTGTATATACTAGTTACATTACTTTTTATAAAGTCAATCAATCAGTAGTAATTGTGTTTCACTTTAATCTCGGTCGCAAAATTACAACAATTTGAAGATGAACCTCGTTCAAGGCTTCTGTCGACGTGTTGAACTGACGAAATTTATTAATTAATTTTATAGCTTATTATCACATTTTTAGCAAACCTTAAGCCTTAGACTATTTCTTGTACAAGACTTGGTTCAATTTGTCGAACAATTTAAATTTTATATCAAATTATATTAAAAATTAAACTTAAGTAATAACTTATCTGAACAAATAGAATATGTTCTATCTCCAAACCACATCTGTAACCCAGAAATGTCTTGTTTCTAATATTTATTATTGAAATTGAACCAAATCTTGTACAAGAAATAGGCTAGTCTAAAACAGCCTTTGTTAATGGAATTGTAATACCTCCTTACAGGAAACAAAATTTTATCAATGAAGTCGACGCAGTTACAAAGGAGTCGGCTTATTTGATGGTATCTTCCATGTTTGACGAGATAATTTACTTTAACAATTTTCAAATTCCACGTTCGGTAAATATAAAAATATGTAAACGAATGTTAATCAGCTTCATTCAAATTTGAATGAATATATACACAACGGAGCGTGTTTGCTTTTTATTTTGTCTTCGAGTTTCTGTAAGCTCCTTTATTTCCGCTTTTATCGGAACTACCATAAAATATTTTATTCTTAACTCCGACGTTCGAAAGCAATTTATTGGACCGTTTCGTAAATAAAACGCTCGTTAAGAGCACGACTGTTACACGATCCTGGGAGTTACTTCGTTCTTCCGGCGCACAAGCCTTTATACGAGAGGGTAGGAAGCATCAGATATGGAGACCGGCGTGTATAACGAGAGGGTGCGGCGTAGGTGACGGGGAATCGATCCGTTGGAAACGTTGTGAGCGAGTGAGATAGAGAGACAGACGGAGAGAAACGATGCCGGATTATCCTGGCTCTTGATGTTTATGAATGCTGGTTGGCAATGAGCGGTTGCCCTTGCGCTTCGTAAGCGTCGAGAAACTATTCCCCAAAGTTACTTTGTCATCGCTCATTCCAAAGTACGCCTTCGAGGAGGGAAATATTGCTGGGGACGAAATAAAGTCGAGCCTTGGGAAGTTCTTTCAGTCAGGAGCGACCCTTTTTTATTTGATCTAAGGATATGACATCGTGTTTGAAGTCTGATAACGATTCCATTGAGACAACGCAGTCACGCGGAAAGTATTTAGCTGAAAGTGTTCCTAATTTGTATAGACTATTCAAAAATTAAAAGAAAACACGCAATATAAAACAACAATAAGTGTGGATATTAATAGGAAAAGTTAAAGAAGTCTGGTCTTATAAATATCATGAAAGCTTTAGCTATGGCCTCACCTGTGGCTAAATTTGATGGTAGTTGAAAATTTCGTATTATCAGATTATTCTCACCGATTACTCTGCGCAAAAGAAACGTCCTGAGTTGTGAAAAACAGTGACTGGTTCTTACACTACGACAATGCGTTCTCCCGGGTCATACAGCAGTAAGAAACCGAAATTCTATACAAAAATTTGTTATTTCAAAAGTTGTAATAACAATGTAAACAAAGAGACCAATTTATTAACCTGTCACAATGCGCAATAATTTGCAACTAACTCGAACCATTGTATGTTACGCTTATCACGTTCCCTCTAAGAACTGCAGCTACAAAACCTTGAGAAGAATTGCTGAGACTGCAACTGGACACAAGTGCGATAAACACCTGCTTAAGCGCAATAAGAAGAAAAACAAACGTTATGGACACCTGTCACTTTACTCCTCTTGAGATGCCAGACTGATTGCGGTAATCCCAAAAGTAGAGGCGGTACCTATTTTAATTTTGTCAGAGTTCCGTCGGGTAGTTTTCAAAGTATTTTCCATTTTTCTCTCTCCGTGTTTGTTTCTCGTCGTGAATTCTTCTACAAGTTCGATTTCGGGAAAAAATAATTAGTTTTATTTTATTTCACTCGGTAGAGTGTCTTTAATTTTGTTTTAACTAGCTTAAGTAAATCGTAAGCGTAGTTATTGAGTCAATGTTTTGTAAGAAAGAAATTCATTTGAACTTCTATCTCCTGAACTCCTTTTTGATCACTTCTTTGCAACCCCCTCCGGCCTTTATACATGCAACATTTTTTAACAAAAGAAACACGGTTTCTGTTCACAGAACGTCACCTTCTTGCGATTTCTCTTAATTTCCTTGAGTTAAGAGAAAGACAATCGTTTTGCGAATATTAAATTGATAAAAAAAATCCGACTGAGAACTTAAAAGCATTGCAGTTGAAGGGTTCAAGTTCCAGAGATGTTTTGACAATTAGAAAAAACCTTAAGACAAATTGATCAGGATCACATTTGATGGGTGATTGAAATAACGAGTGTCTAAATAAAAACCTGGTCAAGTAGGTTGTGATCGAGAATTTATCCATTGCATTTACATAACCGAATTACTAAATGTAGCCTACTTGACCATGACCAGGTTTTTATTTAGACACTTGTTATAAATTTTTAATAATGAATATAATGTTTTTTACAGATAAATTCCTGTAACTTTAGATACCTTCCTAGATGCTTCAATCTTGTTTGATTAGTTAAAGTTTTAGTTGTGTTTAAAAAAAATAACGTACCTTGTTGACGTCAGTTTTGATTTTTTTCGTAGGAGGCGGCGACGGACTTCTGTCCTCGGAAGGAGGTGTAGACTGTAATACTGAAGACGCGACCTTCGCCTGTTCAGGCTTAGAAGCAGAGCCCTGAGCAGTTGCGGCCGCCGGACTAGGAGGTGGACCTGGAGAAGGACCAGCTTGGGGGGCTGGTGGACCCGGTCCTGTACTGGCCGGAAAAACCGGTCTCTGTGGAACCGGTTGCGGTGCACTAACTCTCACAATACCGTTCACTTCGGACACTGTCACTGGCGCTGTGGGGGCCACCTTAGGATTCGGTTTTTCCGAATGTTTGTCACGTGCTTTGTCCCTCCGGTGGCCCCCTGAACTACGCTTGCTGTTACCGGAACCGGTCGAGTTCGACGTAGGATTCGGCGCTCCCGCAGAGGCGGCGGTGCCGACGGCTGTCACCGTCGCCGCCGGGTGCTTGCTTTTCACGTCCGGACCTTCAACACTTCCGTTTTGCTCGTTACTCTTTACGATTTCGTGCTTGGCCTCCGATGTCTTGGTTCCGGGTTTGGTCCGCTTGATTTTCATCTTGAGGCCCTTATCCACGGTGGCCGAATGCTCAATGGCCATCTTGGCAGCTGCCTTGGCCGACGTATTGGGGCTAGCATTGGTGGCCATGTTGCTGGAGGAGCCCCCCTCGTTCGTCTTCTCTATGTCCGCATCCAAGTCTATGATCAGATCCCCGATGCCGATGTCCCACTCGTTGTCATCGTACTCGAAGTTGGTCGCTGCCGTCGTGGTCCTTGAGTCCGCCACCCTCGCTCGGTGGCCCGCGTCTTGCGAGCTGGTGGATCTCATTGGGGCCGCCATGCGCCAAAACCACGGGCCCCGCCGCCGAGACTCTGCCCCGCGGCGACCCACTGCCACCCACACTGCATCTTACACCTGCAACAAAACAAATCAAATCATAGAACATTTCGCCTCAGGTTAATTGAGAATAATCTTTTTTTATTATTTACGAGCGTAGAACAAGGAAATTTGCAATTCAGATTTAAATTTGATGCAAGCCAGTTGTCGGCCATCAGATAATTAATACTAACAATTTCCATAATTAAATTAAGACTATAATAGAAAAACAAAACATCATAAAAAATATCAACCAAATTACGTTTTATATATTTATAATATACAGGATGTCCCGATTGCACAATGTTTTACCAGCGTATTTTCAAAATCAGTCAAAATCAAGCAAAAAAAGTTCTAATAAACATAGATACAGATTCGGTAAATAATCACGCGCACTTGTTTTCGGTGCCGGTGCCGGGTTGGCAATTAATTCTCCACGAACCGAATCGAAGAAGACTTGCTATATCCGGTACCCAAATTTGTTGGCAATTGACGGCTAGAGGTAGGAAGAGTATTCCACAACCGGATACCTTGCCAATTAATAAGAAAAAAAAAAGATCCCATGATTATTATTAATTAACATGGTTTTCATTTATGAATTAGATGGCAACTCACCGTTAGCGTTGCGTTTATATTAGAGCTGGTAATGATTTTGGATATTTTGGATATTCGCAGTGTACAGCATGTCACTCATGCAAATAGAGTTGCATAACATGAATGTGAATCTAAATGAAAATTTAGTGACATGCTGTACACCGCGAATATCCAAAATATTCAAAATCGGTTAACCGTTGCCAGCACTAGTTTGTATAGCGAAAGATATCCTAACACATTTCTGCCACAAATGTTTTCAAGAATTTACCAAAGTGTACGAAAGACAGGAAGTGTGGAAGAAGCATAGTGAAAGATAACCGGAATTTGCAGAAGTAACTATAACGCGAGTTTCTGCTACGAACAATATCAGCAAAGCACTGTTTGTTGAAAGACATCAAAGATGTACCCCTGAAGTGTTTAATCGTGAGACAAGATTTGGAAATTTTTGAACAAGGACAAGAGAAGAGTTCTTGCCTGCACTCAAACAAATGATTAAACATACTAAACATTTTTTCGTAGAAGTTTAATTTAATTTATTATTTGTTAATTTTCTATATCATAAATTGTAAATACTTACTTTATTTTTCTTTTGTAAATCGGTGAGAGCAAATTGAATTTATGATTATCTCGGAAACGATGCATTCACACATTATTTTCGTTCATCACTGTACATCAACATTATTAAAACGTAAGCTGCAATTTAAATGCCCCCTCTGTCTCGCCTCAGCAACAATAATGAAACAGCGCCGGCGGTAATTATTTTTCGTTCCACTTTCATGGTATGTGATAATCTCTACATTATAAATAATGCATATAATTCGAAGCGGTGGAATTACACGATTTACATATCGTTTACATGTGATTTCGGTGCACCCGAGTGCGGCACAGTCAATTACGAAACAATACGCCTCAAGCAAGTGAATAATTTATTTATAATACGTATAATATACGGGGGACTCGTATATTAGTGTCTCAACTTAGCCGAGAATGGATCGAAATTGATGCCGTTTATGCTGCTTTGACGACGTCCTATTGTTCTGTAGGACGTTGTTTTGCCCCCTGTTTTGTATGTATTGCATTTCGATGGTATTTTATTATGGCATTATTTCTTGTAATTGAGTGAACAACGAATTTAATTCGATCAGTGATAGACACCAAAAAACACTTCGCTAAAATATGCAAGAGGTGTAATAAAACATTGGTTGTTTTCGGATATGGTGGGTAAGCTGCGTGGCTCTCGGTTATTTCTGATGGCTCAGTATAATAATACTGCCTCACCTCCGTGAACCACATTCTCAACATTGCTTTTTTGTTCTGTTGGTTATCTCATCTCAGTGAATAATCATTCATATCTCAAATTACTTTCTATTGTTCATTTAGAACATACAATATGTTTGGTTCCCACCTTATTCTGATAAATATCAAATCAAAATGGTGTACAGTTTCTCTAGAGTTAATCATTAACATGAAACTCTTAACATCCGTAAATCTCATATCATTTGTCTTATGTCTGTTATAGATTTTTTTTAATGGAATCCGTCCTTTTACTAAAGTGTGCGCATCCACATCAAACTCAGCAAAGCTATATTTTTTATCGCCATAAGTGGAAGCTTTGTTTCACCTATATCGGATGATTTTTAAAAAATTTTAACAACTCTTGTCATGAAATTTGGACCGCATGTTTAAGCTTTACTGTAAAATAATCTCAAGGATTGCAATGACTTATTTTTCAGTTACGCTGAGACATGCCGTCCAAATTTCATGGCAAGAGTTAAAATTTTTAAAAAACACCAGATATTATAGGGCCTATAAAACGGAATTCGTCAATTCTAATACAAAGTCATAAATAAATAAAAACAATAAGAATCGCTCTTTGATTATAACTACCTAAACGTAAGCGTTAATTTAAAAAAGTGTTCTTTAATTCTTGCACGTATAATTGCGTTCAACTAAATTGGTACCTTTGTACATTAATCGTTTCCCTTGTTAATGCGGGATAAAGGATCGGTAAATATTTAAAACCGTACATCAATTTGGTTCGATCTAATCTACAGTAGATTATCATCATTAAAGAGTACAACCTAAAGCAATAAATACTAATATTATTAAAGAGAAAAATACAAATTATTTTGAGTACCTTAGAAATACCTTGGTACAGGTAACATTTTAATAACCGATGTGCGATTTCTCAAGAACCACAAAATAAACATTTTAACAAAATTACAAATTATAATGAGGCGAGTTATGCGAGTTGTGTCATTTTTCATTATATGCCGATCGATGGATAATTTTAAGAACTTTTATATAAGTCATTTTAAATTTAACATGGACAGACCATTTAGATGATAAATTGTACTATAAAGTACTTAAGTATGGTTTGTTTTGGACTGCAACACAAGTGTTGACATGTAGAAAAAAGTGTATCTTGCATATCTTGTCCACGTCTTCGTTTTCAAATTGTTTTGGGAAAATAAAATTCAAACGAAAACTGTTAGAATCATCACATGTTTAAATTAGCAACGAAGTTGTTAAAATTTTTCAACACCATTTTCATAAAAGGCGTAGTATTATTTTTTAAATTTTTATAGTTTGGAAAAAAATTTGAAACTAAAAGGCCATTTTGTACTACCCCTGTTTCTTGTATAAAATTTAGTTCAACTTAAAACAATAAAAATTTCGAACAAGAAATATTTGGGCTGCAGATACGGTTCTGAGATAGAACATGTTCTATTTTTCTAGATGGTTTTTAATTTAGTTTAAATTTTGATGCAATTTACTGCACAAATTAAATCTTGTACATACAAAAAATAGGGTAGTGTAAGACGGCCTTTAAACACAAATTTTACTTGATACTTAAATGAAAAGTAAGTTGAAAATAGCATTGTAATAAATTATGTCATTATTATTTGATTACAAATTTTTAAATAGTTACCAAGGGCGTACAATTTTAACATCCGTGGTGCCTTCAACGTTTA
Organism: Dorcus parallelipipedus; assembly: GCA_958336345.1. Classification (NCBI taxonomy): domain Eukaryota; kingdom Metazoa; phylum Arthropoda; class Insecta; order Coleoptera; family Lucanidae; genus Dorcus; species Dorcus parallelipipedus. The sequence goes on along the minus strand of OY284479.1, from coordinate 26,630,305 downwards.
ATGTCCGACTAGATTTGTATTTCGTTAGATTTATAATACATAATTTGATTAAAACCGGAAGCCCTAGTAACTCAAAAAGCAGAAGAAAAAAAAAACTGTACGAGAAAGAGTATTTCCGTTTTCAAGAATGGTTGCGTTAATGCGTTAATAAAGATTACTTATATTATATTATATATATTATATATAGGGTGTCCATTTTTCTATAGCCTAACCATGGGGATCTCGGTTATCTTAAGAGATACGAAGTGGGTTAAATTAGAACAAAATTGCGTATTCTTATCCCAATTAATAATCTTCAAACAAATTTCTTCTATTTTTTACGGTTTTCAAGATATTCGAAAAAAAGTAAAAAAACACGATTTTGTTTTTATTTTTTAAAATAAAAACCAATGAAGCTAGGCATTTTTAGGCCAGACATTGTTAAGGCACATTTTTATGAGGAATTTGAACATGCCATTATCTTTCTCATGTTATCAAAAATTACGAACAAACGACATTCAACTTTTTATTTTCATGTGGACACCATTAATCATTTGAGGGAAAATCCATTTCAAAGAGTAAGAGATGTCGTTATTGTGACAAACCTTCCGGCATTATGGTTAACTGCAAGTCAAAGGGTTATAAATTCTGATTTAAAGAATTCGATAAGTGCAAGAAAAAATAGTATTGATGGAAGAAGAGAAGCAGTCAGGCTTTCTATTTTACTTGAATCATGGTAGGGAATAATTAAGCCAGGATGAAAATTATTGGTGAAATCTTATTTCATTATGCGTGAAAGACTGAATCGAGTATTGGAAGCTAATGGAGAAATGATAAAATATTAAACCTTACATTTTCTTACAAATTCTGTTTTATAAAAATAAATGCACCTCTGTTACGTTTGTTTCCTGATATTTTAATAACAAATTTATGCTTAAATAAATCGTAACGAGGATCCTAAATTCTCAGTTTATAACCTACATTTTTGATAATATGTCAAAATTCACAAAATACCGATTTACAAAGCCAAAAATAGGTAAAAACTCTGTAACTTGATATTTAAGGTGTACGCGATTTTATTGCAAGCCAGTGTATAACAAAACCATGTAACATCAAACCAAACTATCTTTGTATTATACCTTAGAATAGAATAGAATAGAAATATTTTTTGTTCAAAACAAAATTGACATATTATTAATTTCAAAATCTCACCTCACATCTCAGACAAGTTTTAAAATACCAAATTACATAACTTATAATGCAGCACATCCGGATGCAGATAGGCTAGCCAGAGCCGGTGCAGCGGTAATCATCCGTAATACCATTAAACATCATTTACTAAACAAAATAGAATAACCAGAATTCCAAGCAACAAGCATTGTTGTAGAAGACTGGGATGGACAATTTACCGTCTCAGCTGCTTATTGACCACCAAACTGTGCAGCCAATAAACAAATATTCGTAAATTATTTCACTGAACTTGGAAGTAGATTCCTAGCTGGTGGAGACTACAACGCCAAACATATACCATCTGGGGATCTAGAGTTACAGCTCCAGGCAGAGGTAAAAAGCTATAAGTATGAAGTCATGCAAGAGTTAAACTTAAAATATTATTTGTCCATTTTTAAACACACATACTGGCCTAAAAATCCTCGAAAAGTACCAGACTATCTGGACTTCTTTGTGAGAAAAGGATTTTCAGAAGGTTATTTCACCGTTGAATCTAACAACGATACAGCTTCTGACCATAGGGTAGTCGAAGCCTCAATTCATACTAGTATACAGGAAAATCAAAGACCACTGACGTTACATAACAATTACGCAAACTGGTGTATGTTTAGAGATATAGTAAAAATAATATCTCTCTATTTGTCTCCTTGAAAACACAAGAACTGGAACATAAGGTAAAAAAATTCACAACCCTGATACAGGCCGCTGCATGGGAAGCAACCCCCGTACTGGAAGAGAGACAAAAGAAACCATACTGCCCTCCTAACATTAGAGAAGATTAGTGAAAAGGGTTAACTTAGAACAATATGACAAACTACAAGACATCCAAATGATAGAAGAAAATTCAATTGAGTAGCCAGAGAGCTTAAAGAATATTTAGCAAAGGTGTCCTTAAATTATAGGTACAATATAAGTAACGTTACTAAACTGATTATTTCAGTTTTCCTCCTTTTATATCTGTAATTTATTCTGTGGCTTGTAAAACATTCAAGTTAGTATAAAAATCTAAAAGTATGTATCAGAAATATGTTACGTACTGATGAAATTACATGGAAATACTTAAGTAACATATTCATATTTTAAGCGTTTTTCAAAACTATAATTTACAATTTTATTGAAATATCAACCAAATATAATAATGATAATGTCCATGAAATAAATTTGTATGGCATTAAGTTATTTTTTTTTATTTTCAAAGTACATAACTGTAAATTAAATGAGAACTCAATCCATCAATACGCTCTTTTAATTTATGTATGTACTATTTACGTGTTGTAAAAAGGTGTACCTACACTGTGTATCTAATTCAAAAAACAAAATCCAATATCAATTGCACAACCTGTTTATCTATTTTTGTGTTTTCTTTTTAGTTTTTCACTTAAAAGCATTCATCCTCAATTTACTGCAATTTCTTTATAACTAGGAATTGTTTTTTCTTAACTCCAGAGTCTTTTAATATTTTTCATATACCATCATATCGCGATTTGGATTCCACTAGAATAGAAACGGTATGCGACAACAGTAACACGAGTAATACATTGCCTTGTGGGTCACGATGCAGTACAACGACCCATGTCTTTATGCAAACGGTGTATTATTTAACGTTTCCTCAACTACGTCGATGTTGCACGTAGTAATAACACACCGCAGAGGCAAACAATATCTGCAAAACATCAGTAACTAAGTATTACACGAGCGACATTCACACGCTTTCGTAAAATGAGCCTTCGGTTAATTTGCATACCTAAAGGCATTAGTTGGATTCAATTATGAGTGGTTACATGCAAGAATTGTACAGATATAATAAACCTCATTCAAAATTTCTTTCTCCTTCCTCAAAGCGTAGGGATTTTGGTGTTCGAGTTAATAACTCGTTTCATACACGTAGGGCCAGTTTACAGAAAATTTAATTGCAATCAAATTTTAATTACGTTATTAATTTGACAGTTTGATTAGTTTAATTCGAAATTAAATATTTGATTTGCTTTCTGTAAACCCACCCGGAATGTATTAAATGTGCCTTGTGGTTAAGAGAAAAGGAAACATAAATAAACTCTTCCCGAGCCAGAAACCCAGGAATGTATGCCATTTGCGTACAAAATTATTTTAGTGCCATTTGCGTACACTGGTAAAGTTGATCCGGGCCAGGTAATCGGGGTAATTATCTGTTGCAAAGAACTAATATACAATTGTTAAATAATGTAAAAGCATTTAAGAATTCACAAAAGATACTTTCAAAAATATGAACACAAAGTGGTAAAGCGAAAAATTGTTTGGCATTTTATGAGACTCGATTTTATTCATAAAAAAAAAACATTACAATAAAATTTATACATACGTGTGTACGTATGAATTCTTACGTAGGCACTAATCTAATTTTGCTATGTAAGCCAAGGATTTTAAACATTTTTTAATATCTTTCGTCTCACAATACGATTGAAGTATTTTGGAAATTCTATTGTCCATCTCGACGTAAGCCAATTTCCTTTTTCTTGCCTGTAAATTCAATTCACTTCGCTTGTATTTTCAAAGACTTTACTAGACCCAGTGTTCTCGGATGAAATGTATTTACACTATGATTTAAACGGTCGTTCCATCCTTCTACTGCGTTATTTGTACGATATAATTTATTGTAACAGTTCCACATGTTTGTAGTGGTAATGGGATTTTGTAGCCACTGGCCCACGAAATAATCATAAAAATCCTGCAGCTTGTTATTTCTAAGAGAACATTCTTGTATAGAAAGTCAACCTTCGTCTATATCTTCTACCGAAAGATAAACCAACGCAGCACACATTCGAATTTGTAGTCTTATTTCGTCGTCGTTTCTGTACTCCGTAGTTAAGCCCAATTCTTGAACTTTCCTCCAAATACACTGAGTAAAATGAAAATGGCATCCATGTACTACTACTTCAGGAAGCACTTTTCTAATAGCTACAATAACTGCGTTCTTAAAATGTATAGTTATAGAAGTTGGGTTCCAGTTGTTATTCTTCAGCAGCGTAAAAAGTCGTTCATATATGCTCCCGATTATATTTTTTAGTAAAGCAAATACGGTTGGAATTATGTTTGTTTGTTCTGAATTACTACCTATATCAGCATGTATTGTATACAGGGTGAGTCGGGAGGAATGAACCAAACTGCAGGAGTATATTCTACCCGTCATTAAAAAGAAAAAAACCCAAGAGTTGTAATCCGATTTTCATTTGTTTTCGAGTTGGAACGTTGTAACAAAAAACTATGTGTTTTTTTTTAAATGCCATAAGGGGTGGCTGTGGAAAAGAAAATTCATGTCTTAGCTCCATTCATGTACTTTAAATTGTCAGTTTTGGCATGTGTTAGATGCCAAGCTACGACATGAGTTTTAATTTTCATGGCCAACCTTTATGGCTTTTTTAAAAAAATACATTGTACCTTACATAATATTTTTTTCTCAGTTGAAGTATTCAGATCAAAAGATTCGCTAGTACACAAATGCAGTTTTTTGTTTTTTACCTGAAATGTTCAAACATCGTAACCCTTGTAATTCACGTAAGAATTAATTAATGCTCAAATTTCGTAATAAAACTGCATTTGTGTACTAGCGAATTTTTTGATCTCAATACTTCAATCGAGAACAAATTATTATGTAAGGTATGTTGTTAAACCGTTACAACTCGAAAACAAATGAATATCGGAATACAACTTTTGGGTTTTTTCTCTTATATTGACGGGTAGAATATACTCCTGCAGTTTGGTTCCTTCCTCCCGACTCACCCTGTATAGTTGACTGAACGACTTTTAAACATGCCATCCATAAAAAATGAATTGGAATTTGAAATAATTTCTTTTCCTGTTGTTGTTGCGAAACATATGAGTCGATCTTCTTTACCATCGTTGTAGAATGGAATTTCGATTTCACTAGCAGATTTGGGCTCTGATAAAAACACCACGTTCTTGATTCCTATTCCTGTGTAAGTGCTCTTCATTGAATACAACAGTGGAACATCTGCAACGAAATCATATCCACGGTCAACCAAAGGCCCCATTTCTTCTTTGTAAATTTTGGAAATCCGTTGATCCGTTTCTCGTGCTCTCTTCTTGGCGTTTTGTTGGTGTTGTACTATTTCCACTTCTGCTAAACTTGGTTTACACTTATGCTCGGATTCTCAGATAACTGTTGAGTCCCTTGTTTTTAATGTTCCGCGGCACTTCTCAGACTTTCCACAACCACGTAACTACAATTTCTTTATTAGTACGGTGTTGACGGTATCTATAGCCGCCAAAGATGGCAGAAGGCTTTGATTTTGTGGTTTCGATAATTTGAAACGTATCCATTGCAAAATAAGCTTGGGAAAACACTGATTTCATCACTAAATTCCAAGAGCCGTACTTGTAGAAATCTCAAATCGAAGTCAGAATAATTTTGAAATATTACTAATTATTTATAGTAGTTTAAAGCTGATTAACAATAACTGCAGCTGTAAAGCCTGCAATTTCAAAAATATGTTTTTGTACGCAAATGGCACTAAAACTAATATGTACGCAAATGGCACGTACGCAAATAGGACGATACCGAACCCCAGCGGCACTAAACACACTCGAAAAGGGCCTCGGAGAGATATCACAGGAAAACAGAAGCAGAAGACAGCTTAAAGTTACTAATAATAATAATAATAATAATAATAATAATAATAATAATAATAATAATAATAATAATGCTTTATTCACATAGCTATTTGTTTATAATAGGTGTGATGCGTCAAGTTTAAAATTAATGATAGTACCAATGTACCTACTCAAATAAAAACACTCACAAAGCCGAAAACATAGCAGATAATGACAACAGGTTTAGGTACATTAAAAAAGTTAGTTAAGAATTCCTTAATATTATAAAAAGCGTGCTGTGACAGAAAGCGTTTAAGACAATTTTTAAATTTAGCGGGGTCAGCTATCAGCCGGGAGACTGTTTTGCACCAGTATAATAAACGGTTAATAAACTAATTTATTTAAAAGCAAACTAACACTAACTAACTAACACTAATTTACAAGCTTATACATAATTTATTTTAACAACCGAGCGAACGTCTAACACTTTAATGCCGAATTGTCCAACGCTGAATTCCTTCCATTCACCGGCCGCGTGCTTTTATAGCCGGGGTTGTTTTTCGCGAACGTTCGAGTACGCGACAGAATGTCTAGGGTTAATTCCACCGCTGACGTGATATCGGAGCGCATGAAGTTTCTGGTCTAAGGCGCGTCGGCGATGACGCAAGAGACAGATTGACGCCGGTGCTGTCGGCGAATCATTACAGTATTTTAAGTAACTATTATATGTAATCGGCCATGATGAAGGCCCTTCACCTTATTGTTATGTACTATGCATCTAGTATGGCTTATCAAAGAATCTGGTCAGCCTAAGTGTAATTCAAACAAAACACGAAAATAAATTTATAATTGCAGAAAGGAAGTCTTTTAAAGATCGATGAAGAAACAAAATTTGAGCAGAATAGAAATCTAAACATCGAAAAAAAATCATCATCAGAAAAACAGGTAGAATGGTAGAATTTTTAAAGAATGGACAGTAACAGATTATTTTAAAAAATGATGAAAACAAGGCGTATAGCGCAACATGGGCCTATTGACAAAATTACTATTTTGTGTTTTATAGCATAAGATGTCTTATATTTCAAATCATACAGTGCACCAACAGTAGGTGTATTTGGAGGATTTCCTGCTGAAGATTTGGCCTCTTCTTTCAATGTAGTTTTCTCAAAGTCTTTTTAGTTAGGTTTTTCACTATACGCCTCAATTATGAAAATGTACATGGGGCAAATCGAAGAAAAATATGATAAATGAAATTCATTGCCAGACTGAAAATATCTGGAGAGAAAACAGAAATGTCATTAAATCAGAAGACGGGTGGAAAATGGATAAGAAAGCAAAAGAACCCCGACGCCCATTAAGGGAATGGAAAGAATAAGAAGACAGAGTATGCGAAAAATGAGATGGGAAATGAGAAGAATAAAAAAAACTTTTGGGATGAGATATTTGTGGCAAGATCTTGTTAACTTGTTATAATTGTACTGGCTAAATCTAAGTATAATATAGATTTTTATAAATAAAGGAATAACTTTCAACTTATGAAACAGTGAGTGTTTATCCCATTCACAATCGGAAGACAGACCGAGTGATATTTAACTAATATGAAAATCACGGAACTTTAGCTCTGCGTAATCAATCGCCGAAGTTACAATCGACAATTATTATTTCAGTATTATTTCTTTTTTAATGGTGAATGAGGAAAAAGGACGGAGTTATGATTCTTAAGTCTGATGATGCAACACCAGACGCGTTTTATTCATGACGCAGACCTCTTCTCTTATGAAAACAACTATACGTTCCGTATTTGTGCAAGTGACAGTCAGAATATTCCGAGGAAAACTACGGCGAAGAATTTAATCTTCTTATGTAACGCGGGCTCGTTAAAATTTACTGGCAACAGCCAGGAACAGCCACGAGTCCGAATGGAACGGACGAGTGCTTGAAAAGCCTTCTGTAACGAGTATTTTATACTATTTTTTCTATTTTACCCCTTTTTAAAGAAAAAAGCGATATTTTAAAATTTAGGGGATTTTGCTGTGGTTGGTGACATTTATTTAACATCATTTAAGTAGGCAGTGGGAAATTAAATTTTAAATGCAAAGTAAAAAATAAAAATGCTCAACATTATGGATTTCAGCAAAATAACCTGCCCAGCTGCTCCACTGGATCATAGTCTGATTGCGCCTCGCATAATAAAGCCACTGTTGAAGGTAATAATGCACTTCACAAAATTATTGTTTCAAATCAGAACATACCAGGCATTAGTATAAATTCTAAAGACACATCCAATGTAATCGTTAACGTTTATAATAATTGCACATTTCGTGGTGGTAATCGTTTAAACTAAATAAAAGTTCTTGATATCGTTTGACATTTGATGTTTATTTCTTACTTGGAATTAGTACTGCCAACATTAAATAAATTAATTACACCAATGCCATTAACGCACTCAAATTTTCTATTAAAGCACTCGTTTCGGTGCGTTAATAGCTCTGTTAGCAACGCAAAATAGAAAAAATTATATTTTAAATTAGTACTTGAAATAGTGAAAGAAACCTGCATTCAAAATTAAGATAGTATGTGACTAAAGACTCGAGATGGCGCTGTTTTCGTGCAAAAAATATATATCTTTCTTTATCTATGGCCATAACTATGCGATACGTTCGCCGGCAATCCGTTTGATGTGTTTCAAAAACCGACAGCCGAGCTATCGTCTATCGCGCAATGCGATACAATGCCGTTACAAAATTAGTGACATATATGCCAATAATTTGTGGTTACACTCTGTTGTCGGAGCCACGTCTGCGTCAAATGTGCTGCCAAGGTGGAATTTGCTATCAGCGTCTGCGTCTGCGTTTGACGCACACGTCAGTCGGATGCAACGTTAAGATCGCAGGCGGTTGTTTTTTAATAAGCGTCCAAACAGTAAAATTTGCATAGCGTCTTCAAGGGATTTGTACCGATTGATTGTGAGAAAACTCCGTTTCAAATGAATAATCATTATTTACTGCCACTCTTATTAGAAGAGCATGACGATGATGACATTTTATTAACATTGCTGTCAAGAACAAAGAAGAAATCGGTGAAAGATATGTACGAACGACGATTTGACACATTCTAGTAGTGTTTCATCTTCTTCGGCAGTAAGACAAAATTTTGAAGCCATTTCAAATAAAAAAATTGTCAACTAGTCCTATGCGACGTGCGTCTTGACTGCTTTTGAGGCAGACGTCTGACAGACGTATGCGTTAGTCGCAATACGCAGCGTCAGATCGCACGTGTAGGAAATCAAACACGTTTAAAACCATTGTCTCGATGTCCGAGCGTCAGACGTTTGCGTTTAGACGCACCCGCAGACGCAAATTTCACCCGTGATTTTTCACGTCTAACTTGACAATAATTGTAGGTGTAGCGACTGATTAATGGCAAATTAGACGTTAAAAATGACGTTAGGCAGCACATTTGCCGCAGGTGTGGCTGAACCATTACAATGGTCGCGTTCAGACGACCACAGCAGCTGAGTTGCTGACTCAGCAATCGTTTGTGATTGGCTATTATCTTAATGTGAGCCAATCACAAACGATTGCTGAGTTAGCAACTCAGCTGCTGTGGTCGTCTGAACGCGACCAATGAGCTGCATAAATTAAATATTTTATACGGTTGTTGGACGTTCTAAGAAGCCACAGTTAATTTACGGTGTCGAACTGGTAAAACACGATGGACGCAAACGAATATTAAAAAGTCTTCCGTTTTAAAGTACATTTCAAGACCCCTTATTTTCTCAAGGGTTCTGTTATGCGCTACAGAAATTAATAAATAGTTTGAACTATTCTAAAATTATCGGGCAAGCGGTCAGCAATGAAACTTTTTATTTTTTATTTATTAAACTTTCGGTAAGTTTTGTTACCTTCATCAGAGCATAAAACTGAAATGTAAGGTTACAGATAATTACAGAGCACAATTACAATAAAATAACTCAACTTACATAATTTCTAGTTTACATTCTAATTGAATTACAAAATTCTTCAAATAATGTTCGAAATTTCAAGTTTGTTGATCGAAAAACGAAATAAATTTATTAACAAAGGTAACCAGATTTAGAAAATGTTTACAGAATATTATTAACCTTGGATTTTGTTAATCGGAATTACGATTAAAATAAAATTTTATTCATATGCCAAATTAAGATTTTGAATATCTGATCTAAAATTCATAGAATTACTAGTTTTTTTTAATATGAAATAATTCTAAGAATAATCTGCGACATTACATCATACCAATGAAAACTGAATTTAATTTGCGAGTCTCTGGTGCACATATTATCAGTTGTTTTAGTGATAACGTGAGTAAATTGTTAAGCCAACAATAAACCTAATTCAAATACTGAATAACTTTTCAGTTGTAACTCATATATCAATCAGTTTTGGATACGTGTGTTCGTAACAATTCTTTAAGGGCCAGTTGCACCAAACACTTAAACTGGACTTAAATTTAAGCGTCACTTAGAATATGACTTACACAATGTTGTGTCACCTCAAATGTCACATTATGAACACCGTTTAAATTTAAACTCAGCTTAAGTGTTTGGTGCAACTGGCCATGTGTGTGCTTTAACTAACTATAAAAGTTTGTACAGTCGTGGATAGTTAAAACAGAACGAAAACCAATTATCAAACTGTACCTAATTCGTCCGTTCCTCTATTATGCACTAGGAAGTAAATTTCCAAGCGTTCTATTTCAACTGTCCACGACTGTGCAAGTTTATGTGAATCACTCTTAGTATACACGTATTTCGCTGGATTAAACAATTAAAACAACAAAGTGAGTGTGTAATTAATAACGTGCTTTATCAAATCTAAGATTAAGCGATAGTTTAATTAACTTGTTCACGGAGAAGTAATTATCTGACAATAGGAAAATAATGTTACATAAAGTGCAGTAGATAAAATTTTATCTCGTTAACAGTGCGAAATATTTTAGTCATATCTATTATTGTTTAAACCAGCGCGCACCAGTGTTTTTAATGATTTTTTATGCCTTTCCATTAACTTTTTTTGGATATAAAAAATAAAGTCAAAAAAGTATCACATAATAAACTTTTGGAAATAAATCCACATAAATTACGCAATACATATTTTAGAAAGAGACTCTGATTTATTTACAGTCATGACACCAACGTAGTCAAAGAAACCCAAACCAAAAATAACACTCTCTATGAACTGAACACCACAAAAATATTTAAATCTTTTACTTTTACTGAAATCTATTTTCGAACTAAAAACATCATTTTGGCTTTTAAAAACATAAAAACTCTAAATTTCTTTTTTCCTGAAATTAAAAGTTCCAATTACTATTAACGATTAAAAAAGAAATACCGTCGTCACCAATGTTAGTACGTCTACATTTCACACCGAGATAAATTTATTTAATAGTATATTATACACTAAGGGAGTGAAGTGCATGATTTTTACGCGAGGTGTAGTTTGTAGCCCGAGGGTTCTACAAAGCACCGAGGGGAAAAAGCATTCACTCCCGAGGTGTATATACTATTTTTTGCACGACCCAACTATTTTAATTGAAAAAAACTAAGAATTTTTAAATTATTTTTAACTGTCAACATGACATTCTTATTTTACGAACACAAAAATCATATCAGTTCTGATGGATGTCAAATGGAATATTAAACTCGCCATATTTTTTTGACCAAGGGAGTAAAACAGCCACTTTACTCCCTCAAATTAGGGAGTAAAATTGTTCATTATGTCGAGGTCGTGCAAAAAAGATTTTTTACTGAAATGTTTCATATACATATGCGCACCCAAATATTGGGAACTCATACCTAATTAGACATTCAAAATTTGAGCAACATTTATCCGTGATTTATCCCCTCACCTCAGCTATCGTTAAGTAACATATTTTGACCAATTAGTACATGAAAACGCGTTGTATCTTAGTAGTGATTGGTCAAAATATATCTCTTAACGATTGTCACTGTTGAATGATGTTATGAGTTACGAAATAAGGGGGTCATTACTGTTATTTTTAGGGTTGGTTTATCGATGCTAGGATAACTTTACCTTACCTTTCAGTTTGTTGCCATTGGTAACAAACTGAAAGATAAAGTTATTCTGGCATCGAAAGAGTGTCGTTAATCTGAGCACACTACTTACCGAATAACCTTTAATGTTTCTTCTTATTTTGCTCTTACACACTTGACATTAATGCAATTAAACATGATATAATGTACTAGTGAAAGAACATAAATCGATAATTGGTTTCCAATTGGGTCCCACTTATGGTAAGTATCTAAGTTGTTTAGGGACGAATTTCCAGAGCGTGCAACTCTCAGCACCTTGAGTCGTCTAAATATTCTCCAGCAAACTGAAGACAGTAAGCAGTGCAAGTAAATTTGCACACTATAAATACTGGTCTCAAGAAAGTCTTCATCTTTTTAATGGAAGCAGAACTCAAAAATCCAAAAAGCTAATACTTTGGTAGTTGTCTTGTTTGGATTTTGGTAGTTGTTGCAGTTGATATGTCATTGGTGACAAGTTATTTTTGTATCGTTTTTACTTGTGCAATAAAAGAACCCTTTCTCTACCAAACTCTTGACACCCTGTATATATTAAATGAACGGATTTGTATGGCGCTTTAGAACTACAAGTCTACAAGGTCCTTAACTTAAACATTCTTTCTTAGCTTTTGAGTTTGGAGTGTCAAGTGACTTTCGAGCAGTTATTAGGTTCTAGGACCCAATTGACTGTCAGTAGTATACAATCAACTATACGAGCCTATCATCAGTGAAGTTCGTACTCCTTCGAATACATTTTTATCTTATGTATAAAACGATTACGGAAATTTGTGAAGGTAAATGCCAAAGATCCTAATCAGAAAACGACCGCAAGATAGCTCAAAGAGACTTGTCAGAAGCAGATTATCTTTGGTCAGGCTCAGGTTGAAGATTTGTTAAAGCAGTGAAAAATGTTATATTGTAATTTTCCCTAAAAGCAAGCGGTTTGCCAGAAATACATACAGGTTGAATTTTAAAACTAGGTGGATATAAGTAATTTCGGACGAAGTCGTGTAGAGGGGGTTCTAGCATGTATCAGCTCACGCCTTCAGTTCGAAGCATGCAGTTTTTAGAGTTGTTTTTTAGCTACATTATTAATAATAATTGCGTTATGCAAATGTATTGCGGCAATTAGAACAATATTTTACATGAATTATTGAAATCCTAGTTAAAATAAAATTAAATACGCGCTCATCGTTTTGCTTCCCAATGCGAGACAAGGCCGACCGTCCGAATACATCCGAGGCACGCGTCGCCAACCTACTTGCTTCACTCAAGCTGTATACAACAAGATTGCCTGAGACAATGGTACGAACTACTATTCAGTCTTGCATATTTCTGGCAAATTCCTTGCTCTTTCAACCTGAGCCTGACTAAAGATAATCTGCTTCTGCTAAGTCTCCTTGAGCTATCTTGCGGTCGTCTTTTGATTATGATCTTTGCTATTCACCCTCGCAAATTTCTGCAATTTATATATAAATTAAAAATTCATTCGAAGGGGTATGAAATTTACTGACGATGGGCTCGTAATCCATTCACGATCTTTTGACATTCAGAGTAGGTCCCAAGTAATTACTCGTTTTAATGTTATTATTTTAATTTCTTATAGTGTAGAACCACGGGTGTAGAACTAGTTTAATAAAATTAAATGTTTAAAGAATTGAAGTCATTTTATTCTACACATTTTTTTTTACAAACTCGACTAGTTTCGGCTAAATTGCCATTATCAGGAGTACATGAACAATCTTCTAAAATACAAAATTAATTAGAACAAGAAGATCTTTCAAATTTTAATCTTACCGAAAATTTGAGAAAATCGCAAAAGGACAATCACATAAACATTTTTTTTGTTAAAATTGTAAAAGGACGTTCACAAATGCATTTTTATAAAATTTTTACATTAACAATTAAATGCAGTATTTAGTACGGCGGTCTGAAATCGACTAAAGTGAGTAATAACGTTGGAAATTCTTGCGTTGATTTTAAATTGAGGGACTTGAAACCGTCGTCCTGCATGTTTTTGTATATTTCTAAATGTTCCAAAATATTAAGGCTAACTAAGGCTAAACTAAGTTTTTGAATAATTTTTTAAAAACCAATCTAAATTTTGAGCCAAAATATTCTTTATTAAATTCTAATCAATTAGTTAATAAAATAAAAGATTTGACTTTACCAGATAATTCTTTACTAGCTTCTTTTGACGTTTTAATCTTTTTACAAATGTTTCAGTTCCTATGACATTACAGTTGATTAAAAAATTATCAAATTCTAACCTTAGCGATAACATTTGTGAATGCATTTTTTATTTATTAAAAATTTGCCTTGAGCAAAACTTCTTTGTCTTTAATAACAAATATTATAAACGGAATAAAGGCTTAGGAGTGGGGAATCCTTTAGCCCCCATTTTGGCAGACATCTTTATGGACGATATGTATACACTGTGTCCCCGGATTGAGTTCGCGATACGTATAATGGACAAAAAATTTTTGAATTCTGATATCATGTTCTGCAGTTCAGGTCTGCTTGGCGTGAAATGAATTTGTGTCAAATTTGTCGCCCCGAAAGTCTTCTAGGTGGCGGAATTAACACAAGAAGAAGTAAAATATGTGTAGGTAAAGTGGTCTTTCTTTTGAATTTAGGAGAAAAATTTACCAAGATAAAATGATTCCCATTTCAAATTAGGAAGATATACCAAATTCCAACATCCTAGAAAAAAAATTGAATTACGGAAAATTAGGATTTCAGTAAAGTTGTTAAGACAATAATACTGTCAGGTGCTAATATGGACGGAGTATTATTTGAATAATCATATTTTATTTATTTTTGGTCAATAAATATGTAGATGGCGTTAACATTTTACAACTTTATTCAAATATTATTCATAATTAGTATTTTTCCGTAATTCAATTTTTTTTCCTAGGATGTTGGAATTTGATATATCTCCCTAATTTGAAATGGGAATCATTTTATCTTATTAAATTTTTCTCCTAAATTCAAAAGGAAGACCACTTTACCTACACAGATTTTACTTCTTCTTGTGTTAATTCCGTCACCTTGAAGACTTTCGGCGTCAGATTTGGCACAAATTCATTTCAGATTCAGATTCATTTATTCGTTTGCCAGTGGCATTGAATATTAGAAAGTATCAACAATATCATTGCAGTCGTCAATTTTGTAACATTAAAAATAAAAAAAAAGAGAGAAAAAAGAAAACGGCACAAAAATGGCGCAATAATCGTTACAGTGGTCACAGCTGACAAGGTGGACAGACAGTACAGTACAAGACAGTGAAAAATGTAACTATTAAATCCAAAGTTGATACCTACCCCAGCAATAGTACAAGACGGCAAGTAAGTACAAAACGGCTAGTAAAAACAGCTACCCTTGTTAAGAGTTCAAGTATTCATCGATTGTATAGTAAACAGTGTTTAAGAAGTAATCTTTGATTCTGGACCTGAACAAGCCCTCAGATTGTATTGCTTGGATTTCTAGTGGTAATTTATTTAAAAAAATTTACTCCATTAAATAAAAAAACAAGAAGAGTATAATCTGTGGAGAGATTGTTCCGTGCGTAGGTAATGGGGGTATCTCGTGCGATAGTTATGTACATCGTTATTTAATAGGAAATATTTTTTATTTTTGAAGATAAATAAGATGGTTTCGTATAAATAAAGATTTACCACCGTCATAATTTTCAACTCTTTAAAAATATCTCTGCAACTATCTCTAAATTTCAGGTTAGCAATAGTCCTAATTGCCCTTTTTTGTAGTTTTAATATTTCGTGGAAATGTACTGGGAGTTCCCAGATAGTTATGCCGTAACGCATTATGCATTCAAAATAACCGAAGTATGCCATTTTTACATAATTCGTATCGCACATTTTACGTATTCTTTTAATGGCAAAAGCTGACCTAGCTAAGCGGGGAATAAGAGAGTCAACATGGCTGTTCCAAGATAATTGAGAATTTATAGTAATTCCCAATATTTTACATTCCTTACTTGGCGTGAGACTATGTCCTTCATAGGAGAAGGTCAAGTTGTTAGGCGTCTTGTTTCACGCCAAGCAGACGTGAACTGCAGAACATAAAATCTGAATTCAAAAAGACCATATATCTTACTGGTATCGTTATGTCGATGACATCATCATTTGTTGGTCCAATGATGAGTTACATAATTTTCATAATTTTATCAACACTACATTTAGATATTACTTTCACTCTTGAATTAGAAGTTGACAACTGTCTTAATTTTTTAGATCTTTCTATTTCAAAACAGGAGAACAAACATATTTTTAATATTTATAGAAAACCCACTCAAACATCACACTTAATACCATTTGATTTAACTCACCCTTATCAACATAAAGTTGCATCATTTAATTCTTATATCCATAGACTTTGTATGATTCCTTTAACTCCAAAAGATTTTGCTTCTGAAATTAATGTGTTAAATCAGTTGGCCATTGAAAATGGATATAACACCAGTTTAATTAAAAATTGCTAATCAAAAAACAACAAAAAAATCTTATTAATTCGGCATATTCTATTAACAACAATTCTTCTAAATTTCATTTCATTAAATTTAATTTTTTTGGTCCTGTTTCGTATAAATTAGGTTCGATTTTCAAAAAACATATTAAAGATGTTAAAATTACTTTCAAGACTCCAATGAATTTACAACAATTATTCGTCCGTAATAAAGATACTTTACCAACTTTAGCCAGATCTGGTGTTTACAGACTTAAATGCAACGATTGCAACTCTTCATACGTAGGACAGTGTGGAAGACAATTTAAGACCTTAATAATCAAAACTCAGTTTTCTTTAAACATTTAAAATTATACAATCATAGTTTTTCTATTGAAAATGGTTTTGCTCCCGAACATGGACTTCGCCTTAATATTTTGGAATATTTAGAAATATACAAAAACATGCAGGACGACAATTTCAGGTCCCTCAATTCGAAATCAACGCAAGAATTTCCAACGTTATTTTACTCACTTTAGTCGATTTCAGACCGCCGTACTGAATACTGCATTTAATTGTCAATGTAAAAAAAATTTAAAAATGCATTTGTGAGCGTCCTTTTACAATTTTATCAAAAAAAAAATTTTAAATGTTTATATGACTGTCCTTTTGCGATTTTCTCAAATTTTCGGTAAGATTAAAATTTGAAAGATCTTCTTGTTCTAATTAATTGTGTATTTTAGAAGATTGTTCATGTACTCGAAACTAGTAGGGTTTGTAAAAAAAAAATTGTGTAGAATAAAAGGACTTCAATTCTTTAAACATTTAATTTTGTTATTATTTTACTTTCTTCATGCCATCGTAGAATATAAGAAGCTATATAATATGTAGTTGTCACATTTTGAGTTCTATTAAAATACATGCACGTAACTTAACGAAAAAAAAAACATGGCCCTCTAGAATATCAAAAGATCGTGAATGATAATAAATTTTGTAAAAAGGATGAAATAAAAATTCAACGTATTAACACAAGGTTGACAACAAAAAGAACATTACATTATAAATAGTTTTGGCAAGCTGTTTGCCTAATTTTATTGTACATATTATCAAATGTCGGTTTAATAGTACAAGTCTAAAGGTGCGTTTAGACTTGAGCACGCACGCACTGAGCATACGCGCACGGTATTCGTTCGCGCTCGCGAAGAGCGTTTAAATTAAAATTCATTTTCCAACGCATGGGCTGATCCAGTTGTTCGCAAACGTGCGTTGAAAATGAGCGACAAAATAGCAGCAGCCGCGTTTATTATAATATTTATATAATATAATATTTAATATTCGAAAACGTAGACGTCGTTGGTGGCAAACGCCAATTTTTTGTAACAGACAAAATAATTTATTAAACAATTTAGTGTCAGAGTGTCGTTATGACCAATTCAGAGACTTTACGAGAATGACTAAAACCGATTTCGAATATTTGCTCAGCTTGAGAGCACCAAAGATTATCAAAAAAGATACAAGTTACCTCGAACATACGCCGCAAATTCAGTATTGTACAAATTGAGCATTCGCGAACCAATTAATTCTTTTGAGCGTGTACCCGAGACCGACACCAAGCGGATCGTGCTCGCTGCTGTTCGCGCATAGAAAAACACATAGTGAGCGTGCGCGCATAACCGTTTACACTTGAGCATTCGCGGTGGATCAGTGCGTGCGTGCTCAAGTCTAAACGCGCCTTAAGAGACATTCATTTAAAAAATAATCAAATTAAGCTAGTTCGCGCACTGGTGTTAGCATTAACTCGACATTTAGTATATTTACTTTTCTCTCCGGTGTTAATGTCGGTACAACAGAACCAGTCAACATATTTTAAATAAATAAGACATAAAGTGACCGCCCACGGATGCAATAACAAGACCTGTCGCACCTAAAACGATTTTAACGCACTTGGTTTAACAAACAGCTTTAACTGTCTTGTCCATTACGATAAAGCCGGTTATATTTTTTAAATAACATCTGCGTAAACTGACGACACATCATGTTACATGACTGCTTGTAAATCGCAAGGCGTAATCCTGCGAAGTGGATGTGCATTTGGATGTGGATCGAACCGAGTGGAACGGGTGGGTGGATTCCTGTAGTATATCGTCTTACTTTATAGTTTGATTCGGAGTCATTTACATTTCATGGGAATACAGGATTTGACAGGAGGATTTAATTGTATAAAATACTGATAAAATTAAATTAGCGAGTTCCAATAAAATTCAAAATGTTATGGCATTGAAATGTAATAAATATTGAAACTTCCAAGGGTCACTGCAAAACGAAAAACGATTATGTTTTCCTGACTGTACATGCAATTATGCTTACAAGCCTGTTCTAAAAAACTGCTTTTTATCCGCAGTGCTGTGCTTATTATTGACTGTCGGTTATCTTTTGTTTTATTTTCAATTTAAGCATAAGGGAACAATCCTAGCAGTAAAGTAGGGAATACACGATCCAACATGTCTTAACACATGTACGCGCGTACATGTTTGCCGAACATCAACGTCACATAGTACCATACTACACACGATCGAACTTGTCTTAAGACATCATAGTCCAGTTATCAACCAAGACGATGTCGGAAGAGTTATCTTTGGTGGCACTGGCGTGCGCTATTATAGTAAAACAAAAATACAAAAAAAAATAATAATAAACAAAGCTGTGATAAGTCCCCAGTTTAATAGTTCCAATTGCAGGATCTGCCACCACACATTTCCGGAAATTTGTTTATTAAAAATCATAAATTGGCTGTTTCGAGGTGCTGTGGAAAAGAGTATGCACGACGTCGACGCACTGCATTGAATAAGTCCGTGGCGAACATGTGCGTTTGGCAACCACACGATCGAACATGTACGCGCAAACATCAACGCACGTACTTTTTTTCAGGAAATCCAGAAAACAAGTTCGACGGACTTTTTGTATGTGCGTACATGTTCGAAGCGTTTTTCGGGCCAACACACGCACGTTGATGTTCGGCGAACATGTATGCGCGTACATGTGTTAAGACATGTGGGATCGTGTATTCCCTGCTTAAGAAACGAACATCCTTTAATTCTGTTTTGACTTTTCTATCGATGTTTGCTGAATTTTAACTCTTAAGGGCATGACATGAAATACTGCAAGACACCATTGACAAATTAATTGATTCAATGCCTCGATGATGTGCTGCAACAATTAAAAACTAAGTCTGCGCCACTAATTATTAGTAATGTACTAAAAATGCATTAACTACCTTTTAGTTGCTCAACTTTCGTCCGGGTATAAATTGCTTGTTATAATTTTGTTAAAATTAACAAAGATTATTTTTCAAGAGCAGTTATGTGGTCTAATAATGTACAATCATAATAATTTGAAACTTTTATGTTCCGTGACTTATTATACGCAAAATACATATTTTACTGTTGAGTTGTTTAGTTTTTGTGCGCTACTGTATACGATTTTAAAAGGGTAAGGAGAAAAAATCAAGGGAACATACTCATTTCATTCCAAAATCTAGAAGGGCAGCTACATTTCTTCGAAATTGTTGTCCATTTTGAATACCTACGAGTCGCCATGTCTGATAAAAAAATATAGAGATTGACAAGAAAATTATCAGGGGGTTTAGAGCAGCAGGTAGCCTAGTGGAAATGTTGAATTCAAGCCATAAATCTGAGAGCCTATGAAACAACAATTAGACCATATGTTTTGGCCTAGGTAAGCTATGAATAATAAAAAAAGCAATAACAAATAAGTTGGACGATTCGGAAGAAAGATATCGAGAAAAGTTTTTAGGGGTAAAAAAGATGAAGAAGGTACGGGGAAGAGAAAACAAAAATATAATAAACCAATAATCAGTAAAAGAATTAGAACACAACGGATAAGCTGGTTAGGGTATGTTATAAGGATGAAGGAGAATCGAATTCCCAAGCCATGTCTACCAGATAAGAGAAGGAAAATTTAGACCTATAGAAGCCATGAGCCTCTAAAGCGCCTGTTCCACGAGCGAGTAAAACTGACGAGTAAAACCGCAGTTTTAAAATGGATGTGTTTACTCGCCGGAACGGTTGCTACTCGACCAGCGAGCAAAATCGGCGAGCCTCAAGTCAAATTTTGCGCTTGGCAGAAATGTGTCGTGTCTCGATATGGAAGCTTTATGGGTCGCGCTTCCGGTGGTAATCCACTAGCAGTGTTGTGGCATGACGAGTAAAATGTCAAACCAAACTGACATGTCACGAGCCAGGCTCGTCGATTTTTAAAACCGCGGTCGTAATAACGACGAGTCTGGCTCGCGGACTAAAACCGCGGTTTTACTCGCACGTGGATTAGGCGCTTAAGACTCGAAGCGCTGTTTTAAATAAACAGTTGTTCTTGGGTTGCACCACCCTAAACAAATCAGCCATGGCATGGGCATTCAGATGATGCCTCTAACTCTATATCTACGTGGTGGAAGGCCAGTGAATAATAAATGGCCAATCTTTTTACAAGAAGTCAGTAGCTGGTTATCAGCTACTAAGTCTATTCAACTCGGATGTCAATTTGCTCCGTGTAAACCTGCCGTGAAGCATCCACGTCTTGATTTCTTTTTTTAATTATTCAGATTAGCTAAGACATCTATTAATCGATCAGCAACGAAACGATTACTTTGCACAAAATTTTCGCAAGCAATTTACATACTTATATACGCATGCAATACCAAGAACAATGACCTTGCAGGTTACCGAAGCATTTAAACTCGTGTATTTAATAATCATGAACGTTCCTAGCTTTATTGAAAACGAGTCTGACAGTCATAAACAACGTGCCCAGCTGCCAGAAGACCGACAAACCAACCATCCATCCATCCATTTTAGTACTTACCTATGAGCTATACACAGCAAGAAGCAACGAAGCATTATTCAACCAACTCGCCCCCCTGCCTAAGTTTGATGATGAAAGCAGGAGTGCAGACAAGCAGCAAGCATTTCATTTCTCCGACGTAATCTGTACTTTGTTCGGCTGCGTTATTAACCAACCGTAAACCACATCCTATGCGGAAAGACGTCGACGGGGAACGCTGCTGGCTAAAATACGTAGGAAGGCAACCTAACATTCTTTATAATTCTCTGCCTTTGAAAGCATTTTATCGAAGCACCGCAATGCAGACTGGGGTGACTCCAGATCGATAATGATAAAATTAAAATACTTTAGAAGTCACTACACGTTTCGCTTTCTTATCTTGAAACCTAACAATTGAATTTTTGGTAAACACGATAGATAACGATACGGTACTGTAAAGCAAAAATATACTGTTTCTGAATTCGGTGCCGTTAAACAATATAAAGATTTGGAATTGACAGTTTCCAAAACCTTTAAAACAAGGATATGGAAACACGGATGTGGTGTCGGTACGTTTAGATTTATATATTTAACTGTTTATGTATTCGCCTGCATTGCTTATAGTGCCATATAATATGATCCTACCGCTGCCACCAATAAATGTAGGTACGATGCGTTTTAACTGTTGTGTTCCCAAACACAAGACTCCAATCTATTGCTTTATTTGACAGTTGTGTTTATACATATATCAAACTTCTTGATTTATGAGAAATGAATATGCAAGCTACGACATATGATTTCTTTCCAAGGCTAACTTAAGGTATTTTTTGTTGAACACTACATAAAACAAAAACTCGTAGTATACATATCAACATCATAGATGTAGTATTCATAGACTGTTTACAAAGAGAGGGGTAATAATCCCAACATGAGCAAAGGATCACAGATCAGCTGACAGAGAGAAAAACAACGGATTGGAGAATTTGTCACCGAAAAATACTTCTATGCGTTTATTTTGCCAGACATTAGGTATAAAAGGTTTTTACTTTAATTTTTATTGTGCTCGCCCTAGCCTTTAAGAACAAGTACTCTTGATGATTTTACTTACAAGTTTCGCGACATTATGATTTCTAAATTGGTCCACTTGACGTGGTGTGATCCCAATATAAAACAAAATATAAAAATATATATATCAACAATGATGTTGTCTGTTGAGACAGGTCAGTTTTCTGTTTTTGCTTTCGAGAAAGGGAGACGTAAAGAGTTCAAGGCTTGTGAGCGATGTACATAACATAAGTAGCAAGAAGTCAACCATGTCGTTAACATTTCACTTTCTTCCTTCTTTTGGTAAGCTTTTTAAAATATTTAAAGCTAACAAAATAATTGTTCAGATTTAGAACAGATTTAGAAAACGTTTTGTTAATTGATTTCAAGGTTATTTTTTATAGTGGCTGATTTCTAAGACGGTTCATCTCGTACGCAATTAATTTCCGTACCTATGTATACTTAAAATCCGTCATGCCCATCCCTTTCACACTCGAGATAAGAAACTACTGCCTACAAAATTACAAAATTACGATCAATGGCGTAGGAACAGGGGTCAAAACGATTAATGCTCATCAATATATCCAGAGTTTACAAATTTAACATTTCCTTTAGAAAAAGACCAAAGACGATCAAAATAACCTTCATTACAGGAACATTAAAAGCTTTTCTTTTTACTTTCAACTTTGCAAACTAATCATTAATTCATTTAAAGGCAACGACTTAACTCACTCACTGTTGGCTAATAGGCACCGCTTCTCAGATAATTTTTATTAATTTTGAAATAATCTTTCTCCAGTAGCAGATTAACTGTTTACTGTTAGAAAAAGTTCAAAAGGATAAGTCGAAAATTTTAACCCCCCTGTATACAGACAGAAATCAAAAGTTGTGGAAAAAAGTCTCAGTACATAACACGAAATGCTACCTTGTGCAAGTATCTACCAATACAAAAATGCGGGTGTTATAATAAATTGTACAGGGTCCAGCAGTCAAACCTGACCTTTTTAGTTCGAGTGTCACCCAAGATAAGAGCGAAAAATTGGGAAGAAAACGGTGTAATTCGATTCCACAAGTGTGGAAGTTTTGTATTCATGGAGCAGTGGTGCCATGAGCATCGCGCTTTTGTCACAGAGACGTATTTCAAAAACAGCGATTCCGTTACGATCACGCAACGAAAATTTCGCCAGCATTTCAATGTTCCTCCCCGCGGAAGGATTCTCACACGGAATTGTTTGCACCTACAATTCCGTGTGGGAATCCACACTACGTATGCTGTTTTAAATGCTTCAAAAACAAAAATCATCTCGTTCCTTGATCTTTGTATACTAAGACAAATACCACTAATCTGAAAATATTACTTTAGATAGGATACTTTTTATAAAAAACACAAAATTAGACAGATTAATGAAAACAAAAGAAATATTTAAATTTCAAATAGGAAATTAAGGAGATGTAAAAGAAAATTGTTACAGGCTGCATGAAGACGCTTTTAGTTCTATTAAAACTGCAATGTTAACTTAAGGAACATTTTGACGCTATCTCAGATAAGAACTAAATGCTGCAGTATATATACGTTGAATTTTAAAACTAGGTGGATATAAGTAAATTCGGACGAAGTCGTGTAGGAGGGTTCTAGCGTGTATCAGCTCACGCCTTCTGTTCGAAACATGCAGTTTTCAGAGCTGTTTTTTAGCTACATGATTATATTACAAATAATAATAATTGCGTTATGTAAATGTAATGCAACAATTAGAACAATATTTTACATGAATTATATTGAAATCCTAGTTAAAATAAAATCGTTAAATACGCGCTCATCGTTTCGCTTCCCAATGCGAGACAAGGCCGGCCGTCCGAATACATACGAGGCACGCGTCGCCAACCTACTTGCTTCACTCAAACTGTATATCATACGTGTTTAAAGGCGGCAATGTACAATATAACGACTTAGATCAATATGTTCAGATGTAAATGATTACTGGATCTCCGTTCGGCATCAATCAGAGCACAATTAACATAAGAGGCATCGATTTAATTGATTCCAAGCGTACGCCAAACCTTATGTCATGCATGTTAGTCATTTGTTGCTAGAGAGAGAAACATAATTCCCCTCGAACTAGAGCTAGCTACAATGTAAATAAATGAAGCTACAATGTAAATAAATGACTCAAGTACAGTAACACTCTGTACAGGGTGGGCCAAATTTGACACGCCTATTTCTAGAGGATTTAGATAAAAACTGATCTCAGTGCCTGGAGATCGATTTTGATTAGAAAATTGATGGTTAAGAAAGTTTTTACAGAAAAAGAGCTACGATAGTTTTTAGAAATTACAGAATTTCAAAAAACCATTAATTTTCTAATAAAAATCGAGCTCCACCGAGGTCAGTTTTTCTCTAAATCCTCTAGAAATAGGGGTTTCTCATTAAAAAGTGTCAAATTTCGCCCACCCCGTACACATGATGATATCGAACATAATGTGTTCATTATTTAGCCAATTTACATAGTTATTACTTCCAATGTAATTTGCAAGTATAAATAATTTAAATTAATTAATTGGAAGGAAAAAGAACATAAGAAATTAAATGCAGTCGAGTCACTGCCATCAAAAGTACTTCGCACTGAGTGCGAATTTTTTTTTGATGTATACATAGAACATTTCAAATTATTTGAAACCCGTATATTACTAAAAAGCTTTAAGAAATTATTAGTTGTACTGCTTCCGTTATACATAGCTGTCTAAATAAATACCTTGTCAAGTAGGCTACATTTAGTAATTATATTATGTAAATGCGATGGATAAATTCTCGATCATAACCAGGTTGACCAGGTTTTTATTTAGACGCTCGTTATAAAGGTTAAAGGATAAATATTTTACATTTTAAATAAATAAATATTTAACATTTTTATTCTGATAAGTAAAGAATAGAAATAGATTCGTATGGCATACTAAAGTCAACAACAGGTTGCTTGCAGTTTCATCGTTTACTCAAAGTTTAGTTTGACTCGAATTACATCACCAGGAAAGTGTATTTCTTCTGTGGTGCCTATAGGAATAAGAAGTAGAGAAAAAAAGATTAAGAAAGTTATACTAGACATCACGCGGCACATTTTAAAATTATTTTCAACTATGCAGGCTGTTCCAGAAAATGGTGGTGCATACAAAGTGATTTCTTTTTAATGGAACACCCTGTATATTCTTATAAATTTGGATGTCCCGGGGAGAGATGATTACAATAATATAAAGATATATTAATTTCGCTCAGCTATTTTCGTAAGAAAACATTTTTTCTTCGAAAATTCCTTAAAAATTTACAAATTTTGAACTTATGTTGCTGATTATGGAAATGACACAGACTTACGAAAATATAACAAAATATTCTTAAGACTTTGGGCTTTTTGAAAATATGAAAAAAGTTAAAATATCTCTTAGCATTATACAGGACAAACAGTACTTGCGAAGCACTCAGTACCTCATTTTTTCTAAATGGAACGACCTATTTTTTATTTCAGAAATGGGTAGTTCTTAAACTTAGCTTTCAACTGATACCAGGTTATATACCTATATTTCTACCATTTCTTTTATTAGAAACCTTGTTTTTACTACTATTTGAACAACGCCTTCCATTTATAATTTTTGTATAGTAAATGAGCAAAAAGCAAAACCCGGAGTGTATTTATATCACATCTGAAGAAACGTCCAGGTCTACACATTTAACGTTTTACAATAATCATATTGATACGAGAAAAACAGGTAAATATGTGAAAAAAAATTTTCATCGTAGTCATTATTTCTGAATAACTTTTTCAAGTAATATTTCCGCGTTTCTTGGAAAATAAAGGTACTTTACTCTTATGTCCACTTCAAATATTTTTATTTCCTCAGTATGTGACCAGTGGTATTCGAATTTTGATGTCTGCATTTTGAGTTTGGGAAGTTCTAGGAACTTTCAAATTTATGGTTATAATTTATCCAAAAATAAAAGGTCAAAACCATAAAAATTCTAATGGTAGTAAAAACAATATTTCTAGTTAAACAAATGTTAGAAATAAAGGTATATAACCTGATATCAATAAAAAGATACGCTTAAGTACTATCTATTTCTGGAATAAAAAATAGGTCATTCCATTTAAAAAAAATGAGCTACTGAGTGCTTCGCAAGTACTGTTTGCCCTGTATAATGCTAAAAGATATTTTAACTGTTTTCATATTTTCATAAAGTCCAAAGTCTTAAGAATATTTTGTTATATTTTCGTAAGTCTGTGTCATCTCCATAGTCAGAAACATAAGTTCAAAATTTGTAAATTTTTAAGGAATTTTCTTCGAAAAAAATTTTTTTACGAAAATAACTGCGTAAAACCAATATATATTTATATTGTTGTAATCAACTCTCCACGGAACATCTAAATTTGTAAAAGTATACGGGGTATTCCATTTAAAAAAAATCTCTCTCTATACACCACCATTTTCTGGAACTCTCTGTATAGTTAAAAATAATTTTAAAATGTGCCGCGTGATGTGTAATATAACTTTCTTAATCTCTTTTTTTTTACTTGTTATTTCTATAGGCTCCACAGAAGAAATTGGGCCACCTGGGTATACTTTTGTGTGCTTTGAATTTGGTCCAAAAGTAGGTACTAGTACGATACTGTTTCACTTACATGGGACAATAAACTATTATTATTTAATTTAAATGAAACGAGTATTTTTCGTCTACACACCAAAAATGTGTCCTGATTTGAATCGAAGCAGACCATGGCTGCAGTAGAATCCATCCTGTAACGACTACCTAGCTTAAGCAAGAGGGTGCAAACCATACCCACTTCTTAATTTGTTACCGGGCAAAGGTAAGATTGGGTGGTAGCATTTTCATGGTTTAAAAATGAGAGCAATTTGTATGGATTTTTTTTTTTGGGGATATGTGAAGCAAAATGTGTATGATTTTATTTTTGGAAACGGTTTGGTAATTAAAAAAAAGAATGGTGATATTCTATGAGAAATTGAATGATTCGTTTTAAGAAATGTTTACAGGGAATTTAAAAATAACGTGAAAGAATGTGGAATTTAACATTTTCTATAGTGCTTTTGGGGTTCTTGAGTTAATCAAAAAGCTTTCATAAAGAATGACTTTTTTTCGAAACCACAAAAATAAAAATTAATTCCTATAGTGAACTCAATCTGTGGATAGTGTAGGTATATTTGCAGAAAAACATCTACCTACAATCCACGGATCCTATACAACAAACAGTTAATAAACAATTAATGAACTAGTAAAAACCTACACAAGTTCAAAGGTTTTTTTTAGGATTTAATGTCGAACAGATTCAGTTAACAGAAAACATACCGGTCATCGTTGATCACAGTGTCATGTTAAAAGCTGTGCTCAAAGGGCCTGTTCTACACGAATACGACACGCCCACGGTCAGACGGTAGTGCGATCGATGACGATTGCGAAGGCATATACGGACCAACCGGTTTGTTGGACGGTGGCTGGCACCACATTGTTCTGCTTTTATAAGTTGTGAGAGTTTAGGACGGCGCCACACGTACAGACTTACTCGTAGAGATACCCGAAAAACCATAAAACCAAAGATTGGCCACAAGGAGAAACCGAAGCCAAGTGATATAATCATAAGGTCATCCAATTTTGATATTTTTGGTAGTTCTTTGAAGCTTGTCGAAAACGATAAAATATAACAAATAGAAAAGATAATTTACTTGGGATAGGAGATCTTCCCACAAACATTTTTTTCATTCACAATTTTTCAACGCAATACAAAAATTAAACATGTATGTATTAAATAATTCTAAAGTCTCGCAGGAATTATGATCCTTCCTAGGATCCTTACACTTACAACCTTCACACTGCATATCCCTTTCTGTACTACATCGATAATGACAAATTCATTTTTCTGTTTTATTTAAAAATACAAGCCTCACCACAAACATGTCTGGGTGTGTGGTTTCAACTCTACATGGAAAATTTCATGTTCTCTTTCGTCATCACTGCGATTCACTACGGGAAACCAACACGCATTCACACTCACAAATTACCCATAACTAATTACCACAGTGACACCAACGATGAAGCCGTCGCTGCTTAATTACCTTGCCAGAAGAGAAAGTTCGATTTCATTGATTAACTTACTAATTGAATCTGACTTTTAGTTTTTTATTAGGATAAAACGTGTAATGAAGAGAAAACTCCGCATTATTTACGAGCATCGGGGAATAATATTCATAATGATCGCGTGACTGCTTCTTATTTATTATTACCTTGATAATGACGTTATCGATTATCGTTATTAATATGCCTTCTTTAATGAGAATGAAATTGCTTTATGACGTTCTGTTTTCAACCCTAGAAACTTTCAGTAAAACTTAGGGGGAAGTTAACTCATCGTGAGTTTATACATAACCGTTTTCAAACTACGTAATCATACATTTTAGGCATATGTTAATTTACATGTAAGACTGAACCCTCTCTTTCAATTGTATTTTTCTTAAACCATAAACACTTTTAAAAAATACAAAGACATCAATGAAATTCAAAAATCCCTAAATAGAAAAAACGGGACACTATTTTTTCCTGGATAGCATCTACACTACACTGATAAAAGTGGTAGTAAATTTACACTATTTTTGCTTTAAAATTCAATAATATTTTACGTGTATTTTTAATACTACATAGAATTCTATGTATTATTACTTAATAGTAGTAAAATACCATGAAATTTTGATGTAAAAATAATGTAATTTTACCACCACTTTTATCAGCTCTAACTGGCAGTTCGGAGTTTAAGTTATAATGCCATAATAATCAAA
Source organism: Dorcus parallelipipedus (assembly GCA_958336345.1). Taxonomy (NCBI): domain Eukaryota; kingdom Metazoa; phylum Arthropoda; class Insecta; order Coleoptera; family Lucanidae; genus Dorcus; species Dorcus parallelipipedus. The sequence continues at coordinate 26,601,270 of OY284479.1, read as the reverse complement.
TTTCTAACAATTTCAGTAAAGTTTTATTAATTATCATAATAATTGAAGAATAAACAAATCAATTGATCTCCTGATAAATTTATTGGGCAAATAACTTTACGAATCACCACGGAAACCATTCATAAAAATCAAGTTATTTGCCAAATAACGTTATCGGGAACTTTATTAGAAGGTGGAAAGATCGGGCCTAAGAGTGATAAGATGAGCAATGAATCGAAAACGCTATAATACAAAGATATGTCAAATTGTGCTGCACAACACACAGCACAACATCCACAGCACAACATCCAAATTATGTAAAGATATTAACAACTGACTAAAATAACTAAAAATAAAGATACAAAATTTGTGTGTTACGAACCCTAATACTTTTAGTTATTTTAATCAGTTTTCTATATCTTTACGTAATTTCAATTAGCGCATTGAATTACTATTAAAATTAGCTTTCATATGATATGTCTCACTTTGGATTATGTAACAATTTTTCCCCGATAGAGGACGCTAAAATCAAGTTTTGGAATATTCATATTCACATTACTGAATTCTCTATAAAATTACCTTTTCAATGATATGCCATTCATAGTACATTCCCTATTTAAATTCTATTGGTTAGAGAGCTGGAAGGGAGGGGGATGACGTATGACAGTTGGGTATAGGATAGAAAAGTGTCCCCCTGGGATTATAATTCGACCTATTTTTGCGTTTTTTCAAACAAAAATTTTCTTGGGAGATATTCAGTCTGTTTCGTTTTCGTTGGGCCAGTCTGTATATTAACAATATTTGCTATATCGTGATATTAAACATATAGCCCTGATACTGCCATTATCACAATAACAGCTACTAGCGAAACGTAACGATAACATCTACGTAACAGGGTCACGATGACGAGCATCAATACAAACAAAATTAAGGCCGCCCCTTAACAAATTAGAGCGCAACCGTATTCGTTTCTGATTAGCCAACAAATAGGATCGCGAACCTCATTTTAGCCGCTAAGACAACCACCGAACCAAACACAGAAAAGATAAATAGGACGCAACTTTTCTTAACACTAATGGCGGATTTCACCAACGTTATTTAAATGTCGACGGTGTCAAGTTAAAACGACATAAGTGTCAAAAACAAGATTTTGTGTTACAACGATTTATTGAAATTACTTACCGCTTATTGATTGGCGCTTATGCAACTTCAAGTGGATATAACTCAGTGAGAAAATTTTTGTCGAATATAACATTTTGAGGATCGTTCAGGCCGTTGGCACTGAACTTCCAAATCAAGGAAAATCTCATTTTTCGAATTTTTGTCGCTTATGTCGTTTTAACTTGACACCGTCGATGTATTCATCCGTTAAAAGTAAACGTTACCATGGTTACATGTGTTGAAGGTATAGGAATAATAATTCTTAATCGATGATTAAAGTTAAGTGACGTTGGTGAAATCCAGCATAATTCGAGCAAGCGAACAGACCAATTTGCCCTCCGCCATAGAATAAGGGTATAAAAGTAAGAATGCGTATCATGCAAGGGAGTCTTCGCTAGTGCGGTAATAGATTTCACGAGCTAGTGTTGCAATAGTCTGGCTTACATTTTACACGCCGGCATCAGGTTATTTTGTTGATGGATCGAAAAGACAAGGAAAGACGTCACCAAAGAGATATCTTAAAGAGTTTTTTCGTCGAGTACAGCCATCTGCTCCGGTTTCACCTCTGCCGTCCACGCCTTTCCCGAAGAAAAGGTGTCGATCATTTTCACTATCACTACCAGTGATTCTGCAATACAAGCTGACCCTCACTAAGCTTGGTCCGCAACAATTGCACAAGGGAAAAGACACCACTTTGCAGTGCCGCAGAAAAATCCCAGACGTTTCTCGGACACAAGACAAGTGCATTTATAAGACTAAATGAAAATGAAAATCAAAAGTGGAATAACTCGTTTCAATCGATCGACTTCTTAAAACTCGATTTATGCCGGAGAGAAATGAATCAGAAAAGTTTCGATCCCGTAAAGAGATACACGGAACAAATAAATGTTGTTTGCCAACGGGTGATTAACCTGTCGTTTCGCTTTCGTAAACAAGAAAATATATAAATAAATAAGATAATTACACCGTCGGTCGTTAATAAAACCCAAACAAGTGCAGCATTCGTGCTTTACCAATTAAGTACCAGTTCGTAACTCAATTTTCAAGTGAGCAATAAAAGGTAAAACCGTCGAGGCCGAGAAACTTGACAAACAGGATTTATACATACTATACACAGCCTTTCATAGGTTTCATTTATGTCGAGCGATTCTTTTTTAAATCCAATACATTAACGACGCTAAACGGATACAACGCGTGCTTGTTACTAGTAGCGCAAGGCATCATCGATCGTCGTTAAAAGCAAAGCAGGCCGTGGAAATTGTTCAGGTTTTCTCCTCGCCCGATACGTGCCTCGGGTTTAATTAGAACCGACAAGTCGTATCAAATCGGGTAGTAATGATGACATAAATCAATTCGAGTTATAGACTGGCACTAATTTAGTCGGTCGTCCTTACGACAGATGGTAAAGAGAAACGGTCGAGTTTAGCAACTTGCTCTGCCGTAAAAGGAAATGTAATTTGTTGTTGTGCAGTGTGCAGAGCAGCTACAACTTCGGATTCCAATCACAAGTGAGGCACGATCGTATTCCTGCGTCTATTGTTGTAAAAACAGGCGATGTTCATTGTTTCTCAGCAATGCATAATGTCAGATTTCTAACCCACCGACGCGACATTTCTAATTAATGTTTTTATCATATTCGAACAGGAATCAAGAACGTGTTTTATATCTAATCCAAATTATAATATATTTCAGGATGTGGTTGTAGGTTAGTAGTAGATACGAAAAATGTCACTGACACATCTACACGCCACTGTTGGTGCAAGAACAGATATCAGTGCTTTCATTTTGTGTCTAAATCGTTGATATATCTTAAACAATAGAAATGTCAAACAAATAAATGAAAGTGCGAAGGCAAATTGTGAACACATTCGTTAAAAATACAAAAATTTTCAGGGAAAAATTACAAAATTCTTAAACATTCCACTTTTCAATGTGAGAAAAAAAATGATTGAGTATCGAGACGAAGCCTGGTTTTAGGTGGGCGCCACACCTGTGGCCGCGGCATAGCCGCTGCGGCCACGTCGCAACTTTTGTCTTCTATGTTCTCTTATGTGAGATGTCAAACCACTAGTATGACATGACACATTCTAAGAGACCATAGAAAACAAAACCTACGGCCAAGCCGCAAGTGTAGCGCTCGCCTTAGGGTACGTGCACAATGGAGCTGCGTGGAGCTGTGATAGTAGATCATAGCAGGGATGATTGCTTCTAGAATATAGAGTAAAGCGCTGGTTGGTGTGCACAACGAAGCGTGATTAACAGTCAGTGTTTTCCAAAATGTCGGTGTATTTCTGTATACAAAATGGTATATTTTGAATCGCAAAAAATACCTTTTTGGCCCAAGATATCATACGCATCCATTAAATAAATTTCCAACACCGAACCCACTTCCTCCCATTTCTTTTCTAAAACGTATCGGTTGTGGTGATCGGGATGAGCTTGATTCCAAAGACATTCTTTTTAAAAATTTCAGAAATAAGCATTTCAACGTTTATATTCATTTTGAAGTTATGTGTCAGCAGAGCAGCACGCAGAAGAATGGTAAACACCATTCTTGAAATTATAAGCGAGTGTAAGATGCTCGATGAATCATTTATTCACAGCTCCGATGTGCACGCTTCTGTTTAATTACAGGGCACATTTTTATCATCGCTTAAGAAAAACAGCCATCATCTCTGCTATGATCTAGTATCACAGCTCCGTTGTGCACGTACCCTTAGTCGTAAAAATTGTTTTGATGATAAAAAGTTAGCAGGGCACATCTTAGAGCGTTTCAGAAAAAATCTCAACATGTCGGAACGGTTAGTGGTCACTAAACTGGGTATATCGAAGACCGTATTCATACGGAGCTACTCAAAAGAAACTGATCACTGACGCAAATTACTAACTAGTCCGCGCTGAATTAGAACTTCCGTAATTGAATGGGACACTGCAGACGGCGTTACTTGTCACTAAACAGTCAGTAACGCGTTAGTAATCTGTTGGAGATTACTGTAATTATAATAGTAATATAATAACACAGATTCATCACTCGAATTATTATCCACGATAACAGAACAATGATTGCGATGAGGTTCCACCTTCCATGACTACAGGGAGGAAATTACCGATTTCGATCACCCCTGAGTAGGCCGCGTGTGCGGAACTGCGATAATGACCAGTTAGAAATTTCAATCACAAACCAGTTCAGTTTCTTTTGAGTAGCTCCGTGTGCATACGGCCTAATGTGTACTGTGTTGAAGTAAAAACTGCCTTAAAAGACACATAGAGTAAAAAAATCTAGAGCTAGAAAATTACATATCAACTTTTTGAGAAAATATGGCTGCTACGCAATGGATGATGAAACCTACTGAGTAGTGATGGGAAGTTTCGTTACTTTTAAGTACTCGGTACCAGGGTTGGAAAAGAACTGTTTAAAATAAAAAAAAACAAAACATTTGTTTTATTTGATTTTAAACAGTTTTTTTTGTTTAAAACATGTTTAAAATGGACTTAAAATTAATAATGTTTTAAACAAAAAAAAACTGTTTAAAATTAAATAAAACAAATATTTTGTTTAAATTTATTACACTTTTTTAATTGCTTCAAATACTCTCACAACCTAAATTACATAGTATTTAAAAAGGAAAAAGTAGTTATTAGTTGTATTGCGAAATGATAAAAGTTTAAAAATATTTACGATAAAAATTCTAGAGATTCATTTTGCAGTTTTTAGGGTTGAAAATAGAAAAAAGTAGAAAACAGTTGTGGGCTTTCAATTTTCGTCTAAAAATGTTTTCTACATGTGCAATTTCTAATTTCAATTTTATTTTTTATTTCTTATTTACGTCCTTGAAAATTGTAACTAGTTTACCAGCTTTTTCTACTTCTAATGGATATCTTAATTTAGATTATACAAAATTAAATGCACTAAATAGACGTTCTAAGGTATAACGTTTCAAAAACGTCCTCAATTTTTCAGGTTAAGCAAATAGAGAAACGGACCAAACTCTATATTCAATCACCAATAATAGTAAAACAGTGGTCTTACAAAACATTTAGAATGAAATTAATGTCGTTTTTAAAAGATGATGCATTCTATTCTACCGACGAATTTTCAGAATTTTTGAAACACACGCATGTTTTTTCTTATGGCCACCCTACTACTTTCTCAATTAGTTGTACTTATTTGTATATCTGACTTTTGTAAAACACTTGATTGTGTTATTGCGACAATAAAAATACAAATATTCGAACTCATATTGCCATTTGCTACAGGCAATTTTCTACAGGCTGCCTAAATTTATTTATGTTGATCTGTTGATGTTTAATAAATGCAAACGACATATTATGTTTCAAAATATAAAAAAATAAAAAGTAAATGATTCAAGTACTAGAAAATATCATAAATTTACATATAAAATGCCATTTTCGAAAACAAATATTCATAATTTTTTTTTCCTAGAACAATTCAAGAATGAAATAATTTAAATGAAATAAATTTGATAAAATTAATAGGAAATGTGGAAAGAAAGTAAAAGTTAAGATGTAACTTTCTAAAAGCAAATTTTATGTATTGTTAATAATTTTATAGTTATTTATTTTGATTATTAGACCACCAAGTATATTTATATACTGTACATCTAATTTACAATAATAATTAAATAATAAATGCTGAAAGATGTTTACACGAATGTGACTTTAATTTTAAGGTCTCTTTTAAGTCCCATTATCAAACTGGCCCTTAATAAGACAACTAATTTTTTATTATTAAATACATATTATATGTATCAATAATACAAAACACTTACATCAGAAGTGTTTCTTCTACGCTTAAAACCACAAAAATCAATTTAAAACATCAAGTAAAAAAACATGTTTAAAAACATGTTTAAAATCCAATTAAAAACAAACCCTTTGTTTTAAACAAAGTGTTTGTTTTTAATTGGGTGTTTTAAACATGTTTTAAACACAATATTTTAAACAGTTTGTTTTAAACTTTCCAACCCTGCTCGGTAGTATTCGTTACTTCAGAATTCGGTACTAGGTACGTTTGATACTCGATACAGGTTCTATACCGGATACTAATTCGTTACCTACTTGGGACTCAACAGAAGAATATTTAAATCAATGTAAAATATGCTTTCGTTCAAAAAAAAAGTACCTATACGTGTGTTACATTAGTAATGTGATAAAGATATGCCTAGATTTCTGAACTGTAATCGAAGTTAATATGTATTTAAATATGACATTCATAAATCACTTCTAAATTAATACTTTGATATGCATAATGCAATATGCAATAACCTGTGCGGCGGTGCAAAGAAAATGTATATCTGTGATTAACTGAATTAATTAATCTAATACATTCATGAAGTGTCAGATCAGCCTAATGCCGCATTAGTAACAGACATACTTTTTCTTTGCACCGCCGACTCTAATCTGATTTTTAGTTGCTCACAGATTATTTAAGCGGTCTGGTGTTAAGATCGTCAAGTACTCAAAATAGAAAGTATGAGACGTGTTTTCACTCCCTAAATTTTTTTCCGAGTGTTAAAAAATTTTTGCTGCACTCCACCCGAAGTGGACTACTCACCCAGAGCAATGAATTATTTTTTTGACTTCTCAGATTGGGGTGGTAGGAGGTATGTTTTGATTTATTATAAGAAGTGGCAATTTTTACATGTGTGATAGAACATTGAAAGGCAAATATTTTGCCATATAATTTTAATTTTTATCTCTGTTGGTTACCGAGTTATTCGCAGAAAACCGAAAATCGCAGAAATTTCGAAGGGTGTTTTTCCCCGCTTAAAGCGTTTTTTGGCCGATAAAAAAAAATGGCTCCTAGGGTGAACTACTAACCCAGTTTCAAATTTTTTTGAATTTTCGGGTTGGGATACTTCCCTTGTAAGTATCTGATTTCTAAAGGTCGGTACATTCCGGACGGGCAAGGGCGTCCTGATTTATGAATTTTGTAACTGGTATATTGCAATATTATTTTCTATTTAACGCATACACAGCATTAATATTATTGCTTGCCTGTAAGAGCTCTATTTTATTATAAATTTGAATACAAGAGATACGATAATATACCAATGAATTAATGTATTTTTAAATGTAAACCGATTTAACATTTCCCCAAGCGACGCTCATGAAATCTGCTGTGAACTCATTTCTTTTTTGCGCCGAGGTTTAAAACAATCGCACTGCAATATGTTACGTATATTTCTATTGATTGGGGGGCATCACTTCCACTGGTCTGCAATACTAATTTTTTTTGTTGGAGTCGTTATCTAGTAATTGATACTAGTACAAAAATTCACTAGCTCGTAGCCAGTTGATGTCGCAAATTTTCCTGTGACGTCAGCGTTCATTCGGTCATTTCCGCCTGCTTCCGTGCCGGCGACATTTGTATTAGGTTGCGTTCAGGTTGTTCAGGTAACCGCAGCGCTGCAACGCTTTAATAAAGCATAAGCTTCCTGGAGATGCATGCGGCGTCTTTCTTTGTAGCACTATCTTTGAGCGACTGCATTTGGTAGAATTCAAATAGAGAATTAGTTGTAATACTGCAAAACAACGCTAAGTTGCCTTACGCATTATTAAAGTGCTGCAACGCTGCGCTTATCTGAACGCGGGCATACGGGCATAGTGTTGTATGTAATGTCCCTGATTCTCTGGTGTGTGCTTTAAGAAATCCAAATTTAAAGCAGGAAGCAATATAATTTTACGTGCATATGATATAAGGGTAAGAATTATTGCTAATATTGTTACAAAATATATATTTTATCCATTTAAATTGCATCTTTTTACCTATTTAGAAGAAATGGATGAGAAACAAGAAAAGTGCGAGGAATGTGGGGCAGGTTTAGAAACTTATCGAATTTGAGGAAACATCTAAAAAAAATTCCATCCCAACAAATTAGACCAACTGGCTCCGTTACGTTACAAGAATCCAACTAATTTTGCTTTCTCTTGCAACATTTGTAAAAGAAATTATAATCGTAAAACTCACCTATGGTTTCATATGAAAGTACACACGGAACAAAAGCATATTGAGTACATTGATCATTGTCCTACAAAAAAAAGGAAAGAAATGTGCTTTGTGTAATTCTTATCAGAGTTCTTTCAAAAAAGATATGCTGGATCATTTCCGAAATGTGCATGAAATTCCCATTAAAATTAAAAAATGGAATTTTCATCTGCCGATGAATTTAGTGCCTGGAAACTTCGTATGGAAGATGACACGAATTCTAGATATGTCAAAAAAGAGACGAGAACATGTAAAAGACATGTAACTACTCATTATATATGCCACCGATCAGGAAATTATGTCAGTAAAGGTAAAGGTGTACGACACCTAAAAACACAGGGCAGCAACAAAATTAATGCTTATTATTTTTTTTTTACAGTTTATACTGCACCTGTCACGTTGATCGGGCGTGGAGGAAAAACTTAACTAAAATCAAGCGAAGGGAAAAACAGGTAATTAGATCTACGAATGCTCAATATGATAGTATATTTTTCTTGTCTGTTGTTAATCAGAGCTTTTGTTGTAGGTCCAAGTATACAAAGAACTTCGTACTATTTTAGAAGAAACTGACCAGGCAGTTTTTGAAAATATGTTACAAAACTTTTGCAATTTAACGGACGATGACACCTTTCAATTTAAAAAATATTTTGTAGAAAATTATTTAAAAAATCGCGAGCAGTGGGCATATTGCTTTAGCTTGCATCGTGGACTGAATACCAATATGAATTTGGAATGCATGCATCGGACCTTAAAATATATTTACCAAAAAAGTGAAGAGGTTAGACAAAGCACTAGTTGCCCTTATGAGATTAGTGAGGGATAAATTATTTGATAGAATAATTGTGGTACATAAGGGCAAAATAAGTAGCAAGTTGAAAACTCTTCGAGCATGCCATAATAGTATTGCAAATCTTGATGCTACACGCTTTAGTCCAGTAGAAGGTGGTTGGCAATTGCCATCCAAAAACAGAAATGAAATTTATTTCATTGAAGAAAAAACAACTGCTTGCACATGTCAATTGGTTTGTACACAATGTGGGGTCTGCATTCTAAAATATCTTAAATATCTTTAATATTTTAAATATCTTTCTGGTTTCGGTTGTAAAGGTATTACTTAACCGGTGTTTCCTTAAACCTTGGAGAATTTGGATATAAAATAAATATGTAGACAGCTTATTTTATAGCAGCTTTAGCTACAGCTTATTGTTTTCTATTTTTAAGAGTATTTAATAATTTGCATTTCAGATAGTGAAAATGTGACACGTTAGTCATTGCGTATCGATTTGACAGAAGAACATAACATTGAAGATTCGTCTGTTGTTTTGTCACAACTGAATAAAAAAACTGCTATTATATCATTAGACTTGGAAAAAGACAAAATTATGGCAAGAATTTCCAAACATTTAAGCGAAATTCAGTCCCCAACAAAACTAGAAGTTATGAAAAATATGCTTCAGCCCATTACTCCTACATTAGCTGCCGTCGAAAGTCAAAGGCCACATCCCATTCATTTGAAAATGAACCACCTAATAAGAAAATAAAAGTGCAAAGGCGATTATTTTCTACTAAAAGATCACGCTCCAAAAAGGCAAGCCAAAAAATTTCAAGACCTAAGTCAGAAGAAACCAACAAGATTGCAGCACAACTTTTGTTAAATTTTGATTAATTAATTATATGAAACTTATACAGTAACATGATGTTGCTTCAGACGCATGTAATATTAAATTCGGTCATTAGTGCAAGGCATTAATTTATAGTGGTTGCTAATAAAGTAAATTAAGAATTTATTATTAACTGTTACTGTTAACCACTAGAAGATGGAAGTTATTTAATTTGAGCGGCACTAATGTTCGAATTTAGTACATGCATCCGAAGTAACATCAGGTATTTTGTAGACAAATTAATAAAGTTTTATTATCTTTACACTTCGAGTGACTGTTTTTATTATTTAAAATCTAAATATTCAATCTTTCTCGATGGATATGTAACATATAAATACCTGTAGATCACAATAATTACGATCTTAAAATTAATAATTCGCACAATTTTTGAATTACTTGACCTTGAAATTTCTCACGAATAAGTATAAATAATATTGCATTTTATTTTTTAATCTATGAAAAAGTTCTACATAATAAAAACTCTTCACGCAAATATGGTAAATTGCAAAGCCTGCTACAAAGTGCGCTAAGTCGGGTTACAAACCAACTCTCACGTACTTTGTACGACCGTACAAATAACGGAAGCAGGCGGAAATGGCCGAACGGAACGCTGACGTCACAGGAAAATTTGTGACATCAACTGGCTACGCGCTTGTCAAAAATTCAACCGAAATCGTGTATTTTATTAGAATTAACGTGCGCAATTCGATTGCCGCATCTTCGCAAAAAAGATATATATACTTTTTAAGACTGTCAGAAAAGTTCCGAGCTCAGCTGATTTCTAGAAATGAAGAGAGGTACAAACAGGTTCAAACGATTCTCTATCGAATGGCGTTGACGAAATAAAAATATCTTAAAGTTGGGCGACGGTTATTTTTTTAATAATTTTTTATTTCGTTCCCTTTGAAGTACAAACGAAATGAAGAGAGGTACAAACAGGTACAAACGATTCTCTATCGAATGGCGTTAACGAAATTAAAATGTCTAAAAGTTGTTTATTTTGTTACCCTTTGAGGTACAAACGAAATAAAAAGTTGTACAAACGGGTACAAACGGGATACAAACCCACTAAATTATTAAAAAAATTTCTTGATGAAGTTGGGCGCCAGGTTCACATCGGTACATATACACTGAGGTTTTTTTTCCATCTGTGCAGTGTACGTATACCATGGAATTTTTTTTTAACTTTGAATATACAAGATTTCTATGTTCAATTTTAAAAAGAAAGAGTCAATGCATCGCAATGTATTCCAGCTATTTATGATGAAATAAATCGAGAAAAAAGAAAAAATTATAATATTATAATATTTGAAATGTCCTTCTTCACATCCTAAGCAATGTGCTAAGCGATTATCATATAGTTGCAAAGTATTTATTAAAGAAATTTAACTTATGACATTTTTTAATTGTCAGTTGCACATTTGTTTTGATGAAGCTTGTTTGCATAATTCATATCCTGCAATGCATTGACGTTTTTTTCTCGCAACTGATCATAAGAATATATTTACATTGTATGTTTGTATGTTTAGAGATTAAAAAAATATCGATTTCGCTTTGGCGTTATAATTTGTCCTCCAATAATAAATAGGCGCTCGACTGGTGTTGACGATGGCAGTACAGTGTTATATTTAAGAAAAATATTTTTAACAGCAGGAATTAGGATACTTTAATAATGAAGTTAATTCATTATCTTCATCTAAAAGACAGGATTCACATTCTTTGTTTAATGCGTTAAAATCATCATTTTCTGGAGCATCAGTTAAAATATTGAAAAAATCGCACGTTATGTTTATGTCAACTAGCAACAGAGATTGTTGAAACCAAGTTTAAATGAAAGTATATTTATATATAATATACAATATGTATATAATGTACAAATTGTATATTATATACAATATGTATATATAATACTGAATATTATATTTCCCAAGTGCGGAAAAGGATATTTACTCATAATATCCTAATAATTTCATAATATCATCATAATATCATAATAATATCATAATAATTTGTATAAATATTCAAAATACAATATACTTTTCTATCGTAGTGTATTATGTACAGATACAATATACCTACAAAGTAGATTGTGTACAGTATATAATATATATTGTATACTATATACCCCCAACACTGGTCGGTCAACAATTCTCATAACCATACTGAGGCTCCTTTACATCCTGTTAAAGTTGGAGTATGGTTAGCTATGTCACGTCGTAGAATCATGGGACCAATATGTTTCCATGACACCATAAACATCCAACATTATCGAGATCGGCTGTGAGTGCCCTTTTCGGATCAGATGAATTTAATGTTACTTCCAGTAGGATAGAGGCGTATACAACAACTAGTTAATTAAGAGAATTGATTTTCCCAATAAAGTATTTACAAAATCCAAAGGATATGATTCCATATTTACCCAATCAAGCACCAAGGTATGATTCAATATGTTGTTTGTTCACTGCACAAATGTGTTCGCTCAAAAAAGTGTTCACACAGATGTGGTGAGGGGAACTGATTTGTGAGGTGTACTTTTACTCCACAGGGATAGCGTTACTATCATTGTTTCTTGTTTTTGTGGGTATTTTTACCTACGATTTTTTTTTCTTTATTTTTTTATACCATTTTTATAAATTTGAGTTCGGGGACTCCCTTCCGTTTTCATCATAATAAATTAATGTATTTGGCATGAAAAAGTTACTTGCCTTTAACTTTAAATTATTTTATATTTTTTCTAGGAATGTGTTTATCTTCACTAGAACAGTGTAAAGAATGAAATTTAGTAGTGAAGCTAATAGAGAATTTATCATTAACTAATTTTTAAACATGATACTATCCCATATTATGTGGATAATAGGATTTATTACAAAATAGGTGAAGTATAAAACAGTGATGATCTGACCCGTAATAATATAAGGGTCTTGCACCAGGAGAATTACAATGACAATAAAAGATCAGAAAAGGATTATGTATTTTGTTTCGAGGTAAGACTGAGTTCTTTGTATCTTTTTTTATTAATTAATGGTACGTTACAATGATAATTGTAATTGATATAAGGAGAACGATAACTCCTCAAATTTATTGGGAATTAATCGAAGAATTGGGTAGTAGTCTAGTAAGAAGGGTTGAATGTAAACATGACTTGCTAATGGATTGGCACGAAGAGAGTTCTCTGGGTCTCCCAAGAGATCTGGATTATTAAGAACTAGGAATATTAGTAATAAGATTATGACTTTAAAAAATTCCTTATAAGAATAACAAGGATGAAAGAGAATTTTATCAATAGTTCTATTAGTTCAAAGAGTCAGTTTGATAAAGAAATAAAATAAAATAAATAAAAGATAAGTTATTATTAGAACTGCTACAATAAAGGAAGAAAATGGAGGGCGAAAAATCCTGTTAAAATGGCGTTATCAACTGCAAATCCTCATAATCATTGGACAATGAAGGAGTTTACTCATCTTCGAAATAGAATATATACATATATTTTTTTTAAATAATAGTAAAATATAGATCAAAAGAATCTTAATCAATTTTTTAATTTATCGATAAGTAACAGAGAAATAAGCTTTTAAAGTTGGGAACGGCTCGTTTATAACTAACAGACGGAAAGTCTATATTTTTTCAAATTATCCGTCAGAGGCGTACTGAATTGCGCGCGGTGGGGAGGAGCATACCATTTCCATTACCTACAAATTAGTTGCTTTTTACTCGCATCCGAACGACTAATTTTTACGACGCCGCTGACCGATTCGATACATTGCCCTTTGTAACCATTTCGATAACCGATAACCTTGGAAAATCTATTGCTCTGTACTTATAACGTCACTTCCTCATATAGTCGAGCCACGCATTTCCGTAAAGTAAGATTCGTTAAGGACCAAAGTGATAATTTGCCGATAGGAGAAATGACGTCACGCTGTTTCGACCGATCGAACAAGAAACGCAACTTTAAACTCTTATAATTTGGTCATTTTTTCAGTTATTTGAAAAATTCTAATAATTCATAGTTATGCAACAATTTGCTTTAACTTTCTTTTCTTTAATCAATTCCCCCTCCCCCCAAATAATGGGAAAATAAATGCACACAGATTAACACAAAACTCAATCTCTTGAAAGTTGCACAAACTGAAACTGGTCGGGATGTAAAAAGTCAACATTAAAGAACCATATCCATCATCAGTGGATTGATTTCAAATCGTGTTCAATAATATTTTTGTAAAGGATGTCAGACAATTGGCCTCTCTAGATATGGCTGTGCTACAGTTAAGCCCTAAGTTTTATCTTTGGATCACAACATCAATAAACCGTGAAGGAAAACGGAATCTCAAGAATGATGGAATAACAACAACTAAGGATCTCATTGAAGTTAATGTAAAAGTTTGCAATCAGCTAAATGATTCAGTTAACAGAAAATTGAAGCATTTGCCAAACAATTCAATGCCAAATTATCCAGAAGAAAATGCTTGGCTATCACTTGCACGTTTGAATTAGCAATATTCAACAGAATTAAAGGATTGTCCATGATATTATGGATATTATTTAAATATTCAACAGATTTACTTGTTAATGGTAAAAAGAATAAAAATAGTAAAACTTTTTCTTTGTCGGGCCAAGATAAGGGATTGCTGAAAGTAGGTTGGTAATTACTATAGCTCCCTAAAATAATGTTTGCCCCCATGGAAAGACATACCCTAGAAAGGCAGTTGTTATACTGCCGAATTGAATGACCACCTCAATGATTCAGGTTAATTCTAGTTTGTATGATCGAAAGAATTGATTTTCAAGCTTCCATCAGTAAAAATTCTGATATATAGAACATTATGCAAATTGGAATTAAGTACACCCTTTTAAAATCTATCTGATATGGAGTCATACCCTTTCAGAAGTTTCAACTTTTATGTTTTAGTTTATTTTTCGTTTACAGTTAGTTTCTATTTGAGTTCAGTAAATGATCATGTTACATGAATATTTTTTTTTAATTTTGCTTACTTTAAAAAATGTCAAAAATCATGAAGCAAAATGAAAACCAGAATTATCTCACAAACTGTAGGTTTTAGATATAGGACTTTGTTTGAGAAAAAGGTAGCAAATTTAATTCTACATCGGTCGATGATTATAGGTACGTGGTGTTCCATAAGAAAAACTTGAAATATTTCACTTCTAAATTCAGCAGAAAGAACTGCCAGCCACCAACAATCTGCGTAGTCTTCAGGTTTGTTTAATATAGTATTACTCAGCTTAAAGCATGTGTAATTACCACGGGCCGGGGAAACGGTGGGGTCCAAAGTTCGATCGCTTAGTCAGATGCGGCGCGCGCTCGATCGTACGTAAAGTTACGTGTGAATATTTACTTTATTTCAGTTAGCGAACGCCAGGCGACATCCGCCACTGACTGTTGTTTACATATTTTGTACAGTTTTTGCGCTCGAATTAGTACAATTCACCGTACAATCCAACCAAATCCCCGGCGTTTAGTAATTACACGCTAATAACTGATAATGCAGATTCTTCAATTAAGCAAGTTAAAGGCACTTTAATAAGGACCTGCATTTAAGATGTTTCTTCGTTGACGCATGTATCTCGGTAAAGCTAGCTTTATACGATGCCTCATTTCGTGCGGCAAAGCATGCGCTAATTGCATGCATCTAGTATGCAATAACAGGCGCAACAAACGCATGCCTGTTTAATTATGCCTCAAAGTATGAGAAAAGCGCGCTGCGATATAAATTAACGCATGCAGGGAAGCATGCGTTCCATTGCGCATGCATCAAGATGCACGAAATGAGGCATAAGCAAGCTAGCTTAAATGCTAGGTTTAGGTATAGAAATATGTTAATGAAATATTTTCCAAATTGATAGATCTATCAGAATCCGTAATAATATATGTATATGGCATTCCATTTGAAATATTAAAGGTACTTGCTGACACTTGTAAAATGAACAGCCTGTGTAATTGCAAATAAATTTAACGTATAGTTTTTTTATTAGAGGATGAAATTTTTTTCTGTATTAAATGGTTTAGACACCACTCGGTGGACACGTGGTATACAGCTGTGGAAGTTTTCATTCACCTTAACTGCCAGTGCAGTTCCTTGATTTTAGGTTCAATTTTCAATTGCAATTTTCTCAGTAACTATTATCCTTTGGTTAAGGACATATTTATTAGATCATCGTTACAAATACATATTACAGGTTTCAAGCCTGTCACAACTATTAAATTCACCCGATATGGTGAATTACATTAATCTCTTTTAATACGAAACATACTTTCCGACCGCTTCTAAAGCTGGGTAAACATTAAACGAACGAACACCGAATGACGAACGATCGCCGAAGAGCAAACGTTTGCTGTCGGTTACTTTAGTGTATACGCGCAAATCGGCGTACTTAGGGAGCGAACACAACCGTAGACGAACCGAACGTTTTGCTCGCCTTCGTCTCGGCGTATACATTGACTAAATTCGCCTTCGTGCATTCGACGTTCGGTGTTCGTTCGCTTAATGTGTACCCACCTTTAGAATTGTGAATCGCAGGAAGCTGGACGCCGAAAGGAAGACTCAAAATTGTGCTTCCAATAAAATTCTATTTATAGATGAAAGGTCGGGATAAAAGCAACAAGGCAATTACAGAAGCCATCCACGAAGGCGTCGACGACGCGAATTAAATAAATAAAGATAGAAGTATTCACTTTTAATATTGCCGCTTCCTGCGGCAGTCAAAGGCGGGCGACGTCGAATTTATCGACGTGACGTACGAGCACAGCTGCGGTATTTTGAATACGAACGTGAATGAGTTGGTACAATGACAACGCCCGTGCTTATTTACGATTATGTGGAATAAATAGAGCCGATGTCGCGGCTCTATTTCATTATTACTCGCATAAATTTGCATTCGTTAGTGGCAAATAATTTATTGGCCATTGAAATGTGAGAAAACGCGGCGTTCAATAAATACCGCCTTGAATACTGTTCACGATTTATTTATTCCTCGGCACAAATGTGGGAACGGGAGAATGTCAGAAACGTGATTGGAAAAAAGTTAATGCGAAGCGAGCAAGTTGACGTTTACATGTTAATGAGTTAGTGGGAAATTTGTCTTGAAACAGCACGTGAACATTTATCTATTACTAATATTTAAACGTATCCAATGACAACAATAAACAGTCATTAACACAAAGATAATTTCTATATGTATGTATTAACAGATGAAAATACAAAAATATGTACAATCAGAATCAAAATCAATGTCTCCTCTACAAATGTTAAATTGCAGCCTAGTCCCTTCTGAACACTATAATAAGTAGACACAGGGCTGTGCGATATGAAGATTTTACTATCGAATAACGATAGTTTTAAAATATCGATAATATCGATTAATCAATATATCGATAATAATATCGATATATCGATAATTTTTATTTTTCTTATCGGCATTCGATAATAGATTTATATATCGATATTATCGATACATCGATATTTTTGCACAAACCTAGACTAGACAAACAAAAGCATTAAATAAAATTCAACACTTGTCTTTTTACCTTTTAGATCGTAGATTGTATTTGAGTATTGTAACGTTTTTAATACTTAATAATTAGTTAAGAACTATTAAACAAACAATTATCTACTAACTAATCTAATAATTTGTGTCGCACGCAATTTATTTACACGGCACAGAATAAAGCTAGCTTTACACGATGCCTCATTTTGTGCATCTTGATGCATGCGTTTATAGCGCAATGGAACGCATGCTTGCCTGCATGCGTTAATTTATATGACAACGCGCTTTTTTCTCATACTTTGAGGCATAATTAAACAGGCATGCGTTTGTTGCCTCTTATTGCATACTAGATGCATGCAATTAGCGCATGCAAAGTGCATATGGAAAGTGCCCGAATGTTTTCGGAAATACCCAAGACTGGCGTCGTCTATACTTTTCAAATGAGACAAAAGGGTAAATACCGGGTACCAACCCTAATAAATCCTTTACAACAATCGCCGTCGTTCAAGACAGTGGTTAGACAAAGGTGAAGCTCCGAAACACTTTCCAAAACCGAAGATAACCCAAAACAATCACCTCGGAGAAGTATTGTGAAGAAATCGACAGTATGCATCGAGAACTTCAACATCTGCGTCCAGCATTAGTCAGTCGAAAAGATCCAATTATTTGCCCACGATGACGCTTTCATCCAATTTGGTAATTTTTGGCTTTTTAATTAATGGAAATTTAAACTGTTGATAAAGGGACGCGAGGGTTTGATTCCGTAAAAGAAATGAAGCCATCACACCAGAGTGCCAAAAAGCACCCGCAAAGCAGTTTTCAAAAAAGGAGTCATCCAGATTAATTGATCACGCTTTATATTTAAAAAAATGAGCACGAATCGATATCTTAACAATCCAATGCGTTCCGTTAAACTTGACTTGAAAAAATTCGTCGCAATGAATTCATATCAATTGGGCACACAGCTAGCCAGATTAATTATTTAATGTCCGATTAGACTATTATAACAAAATAATAGATCAATTTTAAGTCACGTTAGCATTGAAATAATGCCCGGCAGGGCATTATAAATTTTCAAGGCATTTTATTATAGAAAGTAACAATATAAGTATAAAATAAAATTAAAAAGTAATTCATGAGTGAGGTGACAGAAGACAATTGTTTTCGAGGAATGTATGCCATTTGCGTACAAAATTATTTTAATGCCATTTGCGTACACGGGTAGAGTTGATCCGGGCCAGGTAATCGGGGTAATTATTGGTAGTGCCATTTGCGTACCTGTTGCAAAGAACTAATATACAATTGTTAAATATTTAATGTAAAAGCATTTAAGAATTCACAAAAGATATTTTCAAAAATATGAACACAGTTCACACAGTTCAGTAAAGCGAAAAATTGTTTGGCATTTTATGAGACTCGATTTTATTCATAAAAAAAAACATTACAATAAAATTTATACATACGTGTGTACGTATGAATTCTTACGTAGGCACTAATCTAATTTTGCTATATAAGCCAAGGATTTTAAACATTTTTTAATATCTTTCGTCTCACAATACGATTGAAGTATTTTGGAAATTCTATTGTCCATCTCGACGTAAGCCAATTTCCTTTTTCTTGCCTGTAAATTCAATTCACTTCGCTTGTATTTTCAAAGACTTTACTAGACCCAGTGTTCTCGGATGAAATGTATTTACACTATGATTTAAACGGTCGTTCCATCCTTCTACTGCGTTATTTGTACGATATAATTTATTGTAACAGTTCCACATGTTTGTAGTGGTAATGGGATTTTGTAGCCACTGGCCCACGAAATAATCATAAAAATCCTGCAGCTTGTTATTTCTAAGAGAACATTCTTGTATAGAAAGCCAACCTTCGTCTATATCTTCTACCGAAAGATAAACCAACGCAGCACACATTCGAATTTGTAGTCTTATTTCGTCGTCGTTTCTGTACTCCGTAGTTAAGCCCAATTCTTGAACATTCCTCCAAATACACTGGGTAAAATGAAAATGGCATCCATGTACTACTACTTCAGGAAACACTTTTCTAATAGCTACAATAACTGCGTTCTTAAAATGTATAGTTATAGAAGTTGGGTTCCAGTTGTTATTCTTCAGCAGCGTAAAAAGTCGTTCATATATGCTCCCGATTATATTTTTTAGTAAAGCAAATACGGTTGGAATTATGTTTGTTTGTTCTGAATTACTACCTATATCAGCATGTATTGTATACAGGGTGAGTCGGGAGGAATGAACCAAACTGCAGGAGTATATTCTACCCGTCATTATAAGAGAAAAAAACCCAATTGTTGTTTTCGAATTGGAAAGTTTTGACAAAATACTATGTGTTTTTTTTTAAATGCCATAAGGGGTGGCTGTGGCAGTTTTGGCATGTGTTAGATGCCAAGCTACGACATGAGTTTTAATTTTCATGGCCAACCTTTATGGCTTTTTTAAAAAAATACATTGTACCTTACATAATATTTTTTTCTCAGTTGAAGTATTCAGATCAAAAGATTCGCTAGTACACAAATGCAGTTTTTTGTTTTTTACCTGAAATGTTCAAACATCGTAACCCTTGTAATTCACGTAAGAATTAATTAATGCTCAAATTTCGTAATAAAACTGCATTTGTGTACTAGCGAATTTTTTGATCTGAATACTTCAATCGAGAACAAATTATTATGTAAGGTATGTTGTTAAAACGTTACAACTCGAAAACAAATGAATATCGGATTACAACTTTTGGATTTTTTCTCTTATATTGACGGGTAGAATATACTCCTGCAGTTTCTTTCCTGGTTCCTTCCTCTCGACTCACAGTGTTTTGGGAAAACACTGATTTCATCACTAAATTCCAAGAGCCGTACTCGTAGAAATCTCAAATCGAATAATTTTAAAATATTACTAATTATTTATAGTAGTTTAAAGCCGATTAACAATAACTGCAGCTGTAAAGTCTGCAATTTGAAAAATATGTTTTTCTTTTGAAAACTGGTTTACAGATTAACATCCAGTATACTGGTAGATGTACGCAAATGGCACTACCATTGCCGTCTTGAAGTCCAGGTCATCAGGTTGAAACGTGACGTCACTGTAAGAGGCCACCGTGACATAACCCTACTTTAGGCGCATGTTTTTATTTGTGAAAATGTTTTTCAGGCCAATGTTTTATCTATCACTTGAATTTCCACGTTTCACTGAAGGAACTTCGGAGAGGTATGCAGGCAGATTGGGGAAAATGGAAGGGTAGGCATCAGTTTAAGTATTAGTTTGATGTCTTGGTAAGGTTAATTTGGACCCTATAACATGCGTGTTTCATCATCGAGTAAAAATAAAAGTGTAAACCATAATACCCATCATCCTTTGTTACTTCATGACTTCTGACTACAAACTCTTTCCGAAAGTGAGTATTTTTTGAAACAACAAAGTCAGTACGAGGTATTTTCCTTAACTATAAGGAGCGCATGGGTTCTTCTTTCGGAAAGCAAAAAGTAGGAATATAGGAGCCACTTTTTGTGTTGGACATGCAGTTTGGCACACAGCACTTGTTAGGCATTTTATAGAAACAGGAACATAATGGGATTAATATAGTATTTTGCCTCCCTTGATCTAAAATTTTAAAAATCATACGGTACAATTTGTAATTTAAGTTTCTTAAAATGCAATTCATTAATATGTAATTATATGATTATCTTAAGAGTAATAAAGAAATTGCGAATTATGTTTCAACTGGAATACTTAAAAACAATAGTGGTAATTTTACCCTAGAAATTTGCCTTCGCGACACGAAATCGCTCGAAAACTATTCCGTAAGTAACAGTGAGTACTTATACATAAATGTTTATAACTTGCAAGGCGGACGGATGCGGACATTAGTTTTCTAAGGGAAGAAGCACAAAATAATGCCCTTTCATCCAGTATAAACTTTATGTCGGGCGAAGTTGGGCGTTTTTTTGAAACTCTAATCAAAATTTCTTTTTACTGAATAAATCGTCCCCATCAAACCGATTTTTTTTAGTCTACGTAAGATATTTTGTCAAGATCTTTTGTATTAATTAAACAGTAGTAATAGTGCTTTAGTAATAGTAATTTAGTTTTGGAAAAATTTCTTGAAATACTTAGATATTAGCTTCACCGTTACCTGTACACATATTGTCCGTGCGGCTACTCTAAATAAACTAAACTTTGAAGTTCAAAATTTCAATGAAAACCATCGCTAACTTCGCCTTTTATGACAATTGGAGTTTTTCTAGAGTGTATGCACATAGAACCTATGAGAATGTTCGAGAAGCTACATACATAAGCAGCGCTGCCAAACCGTTGCTGAACCTATCAAACTTAGAGAATTAATTCTTGCAGTTTTGGGACCCTTATGGACTGTAGAAAATAAATAGCTGAAGATACCTGAGATAACCTCTATATTTAGCTTCTAGCCTGTTTTTAGACTATTTAGAGCATAATTGATGCGTTGAGAACCAATATAGCCTAACCCTCAAATTCACATTTTTCACGATTATAATGCCTAAAATTAGTACTTAGTTTACATTTTTAATACAAGACCGGTCTAACTTCATTTCCTTAGTAAGTTCAGAGATGGAACTATAAATTTTGTACTAGCATTACGGTTTGGCACATTTTATTATAATCGGGAAAAAATGAATAAATGAAATGAATTTGTGGGTTAGGCCACATTAGTTCTCATTCTCAACGCCTCAATTGTGTGTGACAAGGTCCACTACTTTCCATCAATCGAAGCCTCATTCTGTTCAAATCAGAATGAACTTTAAAAAAATGATCAATGAGCAAGCACTGTAAATCAGAAATGTGGTTTCACCTCGAATAATTTAATTATTGCTGCTTCTTACATCAACACCAAATGGACAAACTTACAGAAATGAGAAAAGTTGGAGCTCTAGACTTCACGAATTACAAATATTGATAAAATAGGCAATTATTTACACAAGATCACAAAAACGGACGCTAAAGAAAATCTTTCATTTCGTAATGACTGCGAATATCTCAACCAGAAGAGCAATAATTCCTCTGTTTACGCTAGAAACTGTGCTGCAACGTGCTTTCAGAATGTTTCACTTATTTAATCCTACACGGCGGCTTGCAAATCGTGCCAAGTCGTTCCTAAAACAAATATTTACGCCACGCGGAATCATAATTTTTAAAATTGCTCGGCGTT
Source organism: Dorcus parallelipipedus (assembly GCA_958336345.1). Classification (NCBI taxonomy): domain Eukaryota; kingdom Metazoa; phylum Arthropoda; class Insecta; order Coleoptera; family Lucanidae; genus Dorcus; species Dorcus parallelipipedus. The sequence continues at coordinate 26,578,758 of OY284479.1, read as the reverse complement.
TGAATAGTAAATACCTCGAAGGCTGTGTAAACCTCAGATATCGAATCGTGTACCTATGATTACTCATCGATTATTTAACGACGGTGTTTGTTTTGCTTATCGCAACATCTTAATTATACATGATTGCAGTAAGGATTTGAGTTGCTTGCGCAAACACATAAATGCACATTTAAGTGAATTTCGTTGTAATTTTTTTACTTCACTCCATTTTATATCGTCGCACTAAAAAAGAAAAGGGCAAGATCTGGATTCTGGATATTTTTCTGAGATCCAAGAAACTAACAAGAACACCCCCCAAAAATGTAAAAGGAAAAGACAGAATAATGAGGAAATAAAATAACTGAGAAAGAAAATAATAGATACCAAAGGTGAACAAATGCGTTAGAGAAAAGGCTGATGAAAACAGAGCAAAAGCTGATTGAGACGGAAAAAAGATTGGAGTACTTGGAGAATGAAAAGCGTAAAAACAACCTGATTGTATCAGGTATCCAAATATAGACACATAGAACGGAAGGCAGATTACACAAGTAGTCAACAACAAATTGAAAGATATTATACGAATGGAAGGCGATATCCAGGAGATTGCAAAAATTGGACAAAACAGATTCTTACTGAAGATGGGAAGCTTTGAAGAGAAATTACAAGTACTGAAAAGGAGAGGCACACTAAAAGGTACGAACATCTATATCGATATTGATTTGGCACCACAAGAAAGAGAGATACAATATGAGTTAAGAAAAATGTAACTCAGGCGACGACGTGATTAAAAGAGACATGGAACGAATTTAAAAACTCCATACTTAACGTTGTTAAGGAAGTGTGTGGAATAACCAGATCCAGACCTGGACTAAAACAAGCTACTTAAGAAGAAAGCATGGAAGCCGCTATTTAGGAATAACAAATGAAGAAGACCACAATACATATACAAGAAGCATAGGAAAATATTTAAAGATATAATATACCAGGCAAAGAAAAATGAGTGGGAGGAATAAGAAGCTTTAAAGGAACTCTACGATAAAGGAGAGAACCTCACCTACGACAATACGAGGGAAATGGAAATTTTGAGGGCATAATTTGAAAACATACTCGGAAAACCTGAGGAAGCCTATTTAAAAAGAAGGGAATAGGTAATTCAGGAGGAACAAAACTAACCAGAGGATATAATCGAAAAGGAAATTGCCCTAGCACATAGAAAAATTAAATTAGGTAAAGTAACTGGGTTTGATAAGTTAGCCCCAGAGGCAATCAAACTTCTGCCAAAAAAGGAGAGAGAAATTCTGACTAAAATAGTAACTACGGCTCTTAGAACAAGGGAAGTGTCGATGACTTAATGCCTATTCAAAATAAAGGTGACTCTAGAATATGCACAAATTATAGAGTAATCTCGTTGCTATGTCTTGTCAGTAAAGTATTTAAAAGAGTTCTTGTACAGAGACTAAGAAGATACGTTGAAACAGAACTAGTGGATGAGCAAGAAGGATTTAGGCCAAACAGACGCACAAGATCAAATCTTCGCAATACGACAACAATCGAATTGTTTGTTTGTCTGCAATAATACAATAGTACCCAAAGATTGGTATTGACCGTTTAAACCTGTAATTTAGTACTGCACCTATCCTCTACCTCAAAACTACTTATTATAAACGAGAGACCCAACGCTGATGCTAGGTCTCAATGTCTATTACATAACTGTAATTGATTGCAGTTTCATTACGTATCTTCACGTAATCAGAGCGCTAATTAAGTACAACCATTAAAATATCATTTCTGCATGACATCGTAAGTATCATAATGGGCATACACACGGTCAAATATGCCTTCGCGCTCAACTGAACGTTTTGAGGCTCGGAGGTAAGTGCGAATGTGTGTACGCTGAACTGATGGTGCGTTCCTGGCCTAAAGGCCACTACACACGCTCCTTCTTACCTTGATTCTTGCCTGCGCAGTTCAAAGTCTTAAGGTAAAACGGAGCGTGTAGATGCAAAGTTTTAAGACTTTTGTGGCCGTGTACAGTTCAGACACTGGCTCGAAGGATTTCGCACTCCGTTTGATATTTTGCGCGCGAGCCGGCAGACTCGAAGACTTGTTCGAACATGTGGTTGAGTCACCAACTTCAGTTCAAGCCAACCCTCAGTTTTGTACCGAATATGTGCTAAAACTGGTTAACAAACCAAAAGTGAATTATGTGATTTGTGATGGCAGACTTGAGGAATTACTCGCACGAGTTTATTACTGAATTTATTACATTATACACAGACAATCCATTTTTATGGAAAATTAAATCGAAAGATTACAGTAATCGGAATAAAAAGTTGGCAGCATATGAAGTGTTATGTGAAAAATTAAAAGAAAAAGATAATTAAATCATTCTGGGATAGAGTAGATATGATGGTCACACACGAACATTACTTAAGAACTGAATAAACACTGTATGTTTGGTTACAAACTTGGTATTAAGACTTGCCTTTAGGCTTGGACTGCGCAGGCAAGAATCAAGGTAAGAAGGAGCGTGTGTAGCGGCCTATAATGAATCCATCATACTTGCTCGCAGACTTGCCTCTCAAGCAAGCGCGGAGACTTGCCTAACCGTGTGTATGCCCATTTACAGTTAATTAGTTATTTCCTTTGATAAGCTTGGCTTAAACGGCAATGATACCGAGGCGCTTACTCAGTTCATTTTCTGCGTTTTTTTGTAAGAATTTGTAGCAATCACGCACAATTATGAAAGAAGGCAATTTATATCTATAGTAGTGTAATTTGCGGTTCTAAGATATACATTCACAAAGATTCACAAATATTAATGAGCGAAGAATGATTTTATTGATGTTATGATGTTATTTTTAGCTTCTCGACATATTGTGGTGTTTTTGCAAGTTAATAAAATTGTTTGTTAAATTTTTCTACTTGTGAATTAATTAACTTAAATGACAAAGTCACGCATAAAAATTTATAGATATATAAATAATTTAATAGAGACTCTTTTCGTTATTAAATTGTTTATTGAATTTATATCTCAGGGTACCAAATTGTATTGCAAAACAAATTTGTTTAAACTGGGTTCTAAAGTATATTTGTCCTAATGGTGATGATTTTAAAATGTCATGTCAAATGTTATTTTTGTCACGCTACGTGAAATGTATGGAGGTAAGTAAAAGTCGATTTTAATATTCATATACACTAATTATTTATTGATAGTAACTCATTGTTTATTAACATTTTAAAATATTGATAAATACATAATAGCAAAATTGGTGCAATGTATGGTTAGTATAATTAGAGGTTTAGTGCAAATGTACATTAATTTATGTTTTTGGCACAAATTGAGTTGTCATTCACTTCGACGTAGGACATGGAAATTTTAATCAAAGAATTTAATTAAAAATGCGATCATAGTCTCCTTTTTCAAGAGCACCCTATGTTTGAAATTGATTCTCACCTGTTGGTAAGTTTTGGTTTTGATTTCTATTAAACAAAATTGAAAGAAATTTATCATCAGCGTACTACAATGAATTCTAAGAATTTAATCTTTTCCTTCAAGGTAAATGATAATCCTGTATTGCAGTTTATCAAATTTCTCGGTTCACGTTAATCCGTACTTTCTCTGTGATATAGCTTTTAAACTCCTCACTTATGAAAAAGCAAAAGATTAGCACTTTAAAAGAATTTTGGTAAAAGAACTTCAAATAAACGATAATTGTGGCCAAAATCAAAATGATTCTTATTGAGTTTTCACACAATCAAAATTTATTAAGCTATCTTACAATGTGGTAAATTATTTTTAAATAAGCATTTTTAATCACTCATATTAATAAATGGAAAATTCTTACATGTCCAGGTCACTACTTTCAAGTACAAGTATGTTGCTCAGAAGGAGCTCAACAGTTGACTGCAAAGTCTTGACTTTAAGTGCTGAGAACTGAGGTTGAATGCCTGAATTACCCAGAAATCTCCCCTTTTATATACTTTTTAAGGCACAAAAACTTTGTAACCTTAATTATAAAAAAATTAAAAATCCTAAAATGAAAACAATTCAAAATTCTAATTAACAAATAATATCAATCTTGTTTCGTAGATTCTAAAAATCAAGTTACATCTTGAAGAGGCCCAGTCGAACAGCTTCTATCTTCGAAAGGCGAATTCTGTTTTGGTTTTTGAGTTTTACAAGAATACGTCTTCCACCGTTCTTCTTGTAGAAGTAGGCTCGAGGTTTGCTTCGGATTACCTCTTCTAGCGTCTTAGATGAACTTGAAACGCCTTCCACGATGCTAGGATCGGCTCGTTCGGGAGTTTCGACCTCGGAGGACAGCATTTCATCCTTGGATGTCTCGGAAGTTGACTCATGTGACTTGAGTTTGTCTTCCCAAAATTTCTGAGCATCCTGAAGTACTTCCTGGAATTTATAATTGAACCAGCTCTCGGTTGTGGGAGAAATCGTCCCTTCAAGTATGTCGTTTGACATAGTCTAATTCGGACAGAAAAATGTTTTAGTTATTTGTGTAAAAATAAAATTATTCTTAGTGTTCTGGAATATGTTCTACAGTTCTACAACTTTACTTTAAATTACGACCTTAAAATAATAATCTAACCTAATATATACAGGGTGTAAAATTTAAAAATATGAAAATATTATCTGAGTAATACCACACTATTACCCTTGTAATTCCTTGAATGTGTACACCAAAATTCCTCAGCGGTTTATCTCTCGCTAGAAACAAGTAAGATAAATTTTTGTAATTCAAAAATTGCAAAGAATTTGCTTTTAAAACCAAAAAATGAAATAAAAAATAAATGTTTCAGTACTTACAGATGGGAATACTAATGTGGCTAACAAAAGACTCTTTTGCATTTTAATAAAATACCCATACAATTTCAAAATAAAAACAACTATTAGATTTCTTGACCACTGGTGATGATGACCGGCACAGCAAAGTTTTGAGATAATCGAAGGGAAAGGAGAATCGTATATTTTTAAAACGTATAATAGATGAGAGCGGCCCGAATTCTTAACCTGCCTTAACGTTCGGTTTTTTACTTTACTACCCCATAAACTGTCGCGCCTCAGATGATATGATGAAACACATTTAGTTCGTTCACTCCGTACTGATTAACGTTGCAGTGACGAGTAATTAGTTGGTGTAGTTTATACTTTTCATTTTTAAGTTTATTATGTGTGTGCGTGTGTTGGTGTGTGCGATGGGCGATTACACATTTCGAGAATACGCAGATTATTCGAACACATGTTGTAAAGTAATTGCCGTTTTTGTAATTTGCCCGCTTCCGAATTTGTTTTTACCTCATGTGACCAAGTTCAGTCTGATAGGCAAATAATTTAGCAGACCGGCGCGGCGGAAGCAATAATTCTAGTTACTAATTTTCCCCATTTTTTAATAGTACATAATTGTAGTAATTGTTGGATGCAGGAATAAATAAAAACCCGTTACAGGCGTTAATTATCGTACATTATTAAGACTCGACAAATTTGATGTAATTACGGTTTGCGTAAATGTTAGTGCGACGAAAACGCATGCTTTTTTCAAAGTGTTCGCCTTTAACACGTTTTGCGGTCAAGGGCAAACTTAAAAGCCTCTCATAAATTTTTTCGTTTGCGATAGATATTTATTGTCTTCTTGCAGCCGCGTACCATACATAAAACAATTGAAATCGCTCGTCTTGTTTCACGGCGGCAGAAATTTAAATCACTACGGTATTTATAAAAACATCGGCTCCAAATTATGCAAATATCAAGTTGCACCGATTAAAAAAATTTATTAAGATATTTTGTTTGAAATAATGTCAGAAACGTGTCCCTCAAGTTTGGTGCATCTTCAATGAAACACCCTGTATATGTATATACAAACTGGTGAAAGCTTCTTTCACTGATTTTTACATTAAAGCTGAACAAATCATTGGTTTCTGTTCTGACAATGCAAATGTAATGATGGGTGTTAGAGAGAATGTAAAGCCATTTTTATTATATGAAGACCTGCTGTGGTAGGGAATAATTGCATCTGACATACAGCACACCTCATAGCAGTTGACGCAGCCAAAATCATACCTGAAAATGTTGAACTATTGTTACAACGTAACTATATGTATATTGTATATAGTTACTTCTCTAGAAATGCAAAAAGACAGTCAACTTGGAAGACTTTCAACATTTTATGCAAACAGAGAGGCTCAAACAGGGTTGTTCGGATTTCTATAAAGATTAATTGAAAACAATTTTATGTTTAGATAATTTTTGATTATTTAGTTAAATTTATATGTTAATTTAAGAATCATTTTAGTTTCAAATTAATAATACCGTCACTGTTCCCAAATGCAGCTGCATTTCTAAGTACGCGGCCGGTTAGGACATTCCGAAGCCCTTTCTTTGAATTTCGCTAGTCGCTACTTCCTAGTTTAGTTTTCTCGGAGCGACCGGGTTCACATCGGGCCGTTTTAAATGTGCAAGTAGAAATTGAATAGAACTTCTTACGGAAAATACCAGGGCTTCGAACCGGAGCTGAACCGAAAACCGATAAAACAGTTATTTTTGTCGGAACGAAAACCGGAGTTGAACCGAAAAAAATATCGGTTCATTTCGGTTCGATACATGCTCAGACACGCACATTGACACATTCTCATTTGCGGAGTCTCATAGTGTAGTCGTACTCGTCTTAACATGAAAGAGAATTTAATGCGATAATACATTTTTAATATAAATAAAAATATTAAAAAATTTAAAAATTAATCATTCGGAACGGAACCGAAAACCGGAAAAAACCGCTATTTTTGCCGGAACGAAAACCGGAACCGAACTGATATTTTTTTTTTATTGAACCGGAACGAAAACCGGAACAAAAAAAATTACGGTTCGAAGCCCTGGAAAATACTTGTGCATTGTAAGACGGTCTGCATGTCACCCGCAACTTTTGTATATTAAACTCTGTATTTGAATTTTTTGTTAAGTTCGGTCGGGTGTAGCCCAAAGCTAGCCGTTCACTTATCCGCATCGGACGCATCGCACGCAGCGAACGGATCATAAAAACTCATTCTTTTCGTTATTTTAAATGTATCTGCGTTCACTGCTTCGCATCGGATGAATCGCCTCTTACGATGTGAACGCATAGGCAGGATAAAATCCGATTCGTGCGATGCGTACGATGCGGACAAGTGAACGCATAGCTTTACAGGAAGGTGATACCGCCACTTCGCGTTATATCTTTATTTGTCAATCGTATTTAGCATTTATTTACTTTTATTAAATTTACTGTTAATTGTTACACGCGAGTTTAATTTCACCGATACAACAGTGACGTGGAAGAGTGTGCAAATCAGTGTATTTGTCGACAGAGATTTACAACCTTTGAGAATCCTGATTTGTCAAGGCCCGAGTTTCGTCTGGGAAGAGCATTCAAAACCGGAAACTCACACAAGGGTGGTTGGCTCTTTCCAAATGCATCGATCGTGTACTTTCTATATGGGATATATTAACAGAATTGTTTAGAGTCGCAGGTTTTGAGGAACAAAATGTGTCTTCATTAATACCATATGATCGAATACTTTTACCCTCCAGAAACCTATGAAATTATTTATTCAAAAGTATTATATTGGCAGTGACAAATAAAATAGCCTTCTAGAGGGTAAAAGTATTCGATCATATGGTATTCAATAACATGTACACTCTTATTATTAAAGCGTACTTGCTATTTTTTAAATATATCTTGCTCTAGTTCGATCAATTTAATGCTTTCTTTCAATCGTTAACCCAGAAAATTTATAGTTGAATGTTTGAGATTAAAAAAAACAATTTTAGATGTAGAATTTGATTCTGCATCTCATGATGTAAAAATATACAGGGTGTTCCATTTACGAAAATTGAGTTTTGGGCTGTTAAACATAATGACCTTCGGCATCATATTGTGACCACGCTCTGAATTTTTCAGGGATAATTAGGATGATTTGAAAGTCTGAACATTATACTTTTAAACGACATATCACTTCAATCTTTAAATTTGAAATTGTCGTAAATACATTGTCTTAAATGAAAGGTCACCAAAACAATTTTTTAAATAAATTTGAAGATATCTCAAAATCGGTTACATTTAGGTATAGGGAAGCCTTAACATTTTTTATTTAGAATAATGTGCAGAATCAGAATTTGTAATAAAAAGTATAGCATTCTATTTAAAATAAGAAAGTTAACGGCGACATCCGGTATGACCGGAAATTCCTTAGGGCAGTGTACTAATTTTCAGAATTTTTGTATATTTCCTTCCCCGAAAACTTTTAATAGGCCACTCTATTTAGGAGACCCTGTATATTTTTGCCACTTGATAATTTGTTTGTCGGGCAAGAAATATCACTTTTCACTGAAAAATTTAATCCTAATTTAAAGAAACAATTTCTTTCAAAATGTCAGTTTTATCAGAAAGCTGCTCAGGAGCTTGAAGCTTCAAAAGTTTTACAATTCATTGAATCAAAAATTGCTATTTATTCTAATGATGTTAATATAATTGAAGTTGTTAAATCTGATTACCAATTTGTAAGAGATTGAAAAAGGTAAGTACATTTTTTTGATAAAAAAATTGAGTTAGTAATGACAGATTTTTTTTTCATTTGCGCCTTATATGGACATCTCGATAACTAACGAACTGGACGGTGCTGACTACATGCGCGGTCACTCGGCGTCATCTATAGCTATTCTGTTTTTGTGCGTGTACCTTCAGTGTACAAGTAAGATAAAATCTCCTGAATTTATTACAAAACTTCTGCGAATGTGTTATACATTGAGAACAGTATTTCACATCAACTTCTTCAGCTGGGTACTTGTTCACCCTGGCGCCTTTTTAGCATCTTTTGAACCACGCCGTTTCTCCATTGAGTTACAACAGTTGCAGATGCAACAGCTGATGCTGGTGAAAAACAGCGCAAGCTTTAACTGTTTAATGTAAGTAAAAATCAGGAGTAATTCATTTTAGAGTTTTATTCTAATAATAATAAGAATTTTTTTATTGTTGATGTCTCATAAAAATTTAATCTTTATGAAAGTTTATCTCCTCATACTCAAAATACACTTATCACAAAATTAGAATATCTCTTGTCACACATACAGGAGATCAAAATATTTGAAATCGACATGAGAATAAAATATCTTCATTCTTTCAGATATACAAAAATATTACTTAGAGAAGTTATTCAGAATTGTAAAGAGATCTCAGATATAAAATATCATGCCCGCCCACGATGAAAAAAAAATTGACACAAAAAATCGAATTTTAATAGTTTAGACAAAGAAGGAAATACGTTGGAGCAAACATAACAGACAAACTGCAAAAAGACGACAAAATGTAGGAACATGCGATGCGCCAACCCTTTCTATTCTATTATAAAGGTGCGTCCAGACATGTGTCGTATCCACGTATCCGATCGTGATCGTGTATCATGATCAGACAAGTGTTGCCGTAATGCATTCCCGTATCGTGTCTTTGTATCATTTGAAACGCGGATACGATACAACTACGTTACACTTGGAGTCGGAATTTCGCCGAAACATCAAACACAGGATGGATAAGTAGCAGCAGCTAATTTCAGGAGTGACAAACGTGCAACGTCGAACAAACGATACAGTTGCGTCAAGTTGGAAAGCAGACGCCCACACGGATGTAACAAAACCGATACGAGTTGCAATTAATGTGGGTGCATCATTCCTGCGTATCATATCCGATCTTCCGATCATGATCGGATACGCGGATACGATACATATATGGGCGCAGCCGAACCGATCTCCCGATCACGATACGATACGCGAAACGCGATTACGACACATATCTGGACGCACCTTAACTGCAACATACTATTGCAATCTTTGTCATTAATACGCTTACAATAATATCCTATTTCTTCTTCTGTCCCGACCATCATGCAAATTAGTGTATAATACGACGAATCGGTCTCCATATTGTATATATGATGTTAGTCAGTACAAGAAGCTTTTTTATTTTATTAGGTTTAGAATCCGACTGTAGTTATAAAACAATGTGATGAAACGGTACATAAATTTAGTTAAGAGAATGGAGCTGCAGAAAACAAGAATAATTAATAAAACACTTTCGTGTTTCCCATCAATCAAAAACCAAAATAAACTCGTTCCATTTACGCATTAAGCACAGTAATTAAAGGCTTTGTAATTGAATACCAACTCAAAGCAAATCACATATACCTGGCCGCAGCAAGCTTAGCGGAAAAGCCTTTGCAAGAGCAAAGGATTCGCTGCGGGAAAATCAAACCGCCACAATAATGAACAGGAAATCTACATCAAACGACCCGGATTCCGTCCATACATCCTCCCAGAAAGCCGCGGAGCCTAATTGACCCTTAAACGGTCGCAACAGACCGATAAGGTCCCCTGCATGCACTCTGTGCGATAACCGGATAGGTAATAATAATAATAATGCCTAGGTTGTTGCGGTCACGAGCTATTTAAAATCGCATTAAGTTTCAATTATACATTAACATTGCTGATGCATCCATCAGGGCCGCATTAGATTTTCGTAAGCCCCAGGCATCAGACCTCCTACCCTCTCCCCGGGCCACGGCATTTGTTTTGTATGAAATAACAAGTGTCTAAATAAAAACCTGGTCAAGTGGGTTGTGATCGAGAATTTATCCATTGCATTTTATAGCAGAATTACTAAATGTAGCCTACTTGACCAGGTTTTTATTTAGACACGAGTTACATATACCGTGAGTTTTTTATATCTCTGAATATACAGCGTTTCTATAAATGATTCTATCATTAAAGTAGGCATTGAATATTGCGTTGGATATTCCACCTCCTTTTGAATGTGTATTCTACTATGTGAGAAATGTCAGTGTCAACACTGTCATAAACTTGAAACTTTTAAATAAACCATTATTGCTAAAACACAACACCAGTATCAAATGTTTCAAACTTATTCCTTAAATTGATGATGTTGCACCAAATAAGCTTCTGAAAAAGATGTTTGATTGTTTAAGAATTAAAACCGATGACGTTACCAATGACTGTGTTCATTTCGGTGGTTAATGGCACATGGTCATTTGTTTATCAGAGGTAATGCGATGTTAGAATCATTTATAGAAACCTTGTACATAAATATTCCTATGTTCAGTTTTAAAAAAAACAAGTCAATGCATTGCAGGATATGGAAGCAAACTCCTAGCAATCTTCAATAAAACAAATGTGCTGTCAGTGTCAATTATGAAAGGTCATGATTTAAATCCCGAAATATTAAGAAAATCTTTGTAGGTATAAGATAATTGCTTAGCACTTTGTTTAAAACATGAAGGATAATATTTCGAACATTTACTACAGTGTTTTTGTTAACAAAATAAATCTTAAAATTACTTTACTGAAACTTGTTTTCTTTCATCATAGGTAGCTGGTATACCCTTGCAATGCATTGATTCGATTTTTTTTTTAACTGAACATAGGAATATTTACATTGTATGTTCAGAGTTTAAAAAAAACTCATGGTGTATATTATATATTTTTCTTACTAATTCCAGTATTTTCTCGTAGGCCCCAAAAATTCTCGTAGTCCCTGGGCACTGTGCTTAAATTGATTTATGGCCCTGGCTTCCATTGTTTTACACAACAACTAGTGTAAGTCATCAGCTAATCATTCAATACAGCAAACAGCATAATTTTGCAAGTCAGTTACAGTCACACATCCGTTAAGAAAATCAACAGCTACAGCGCAAAAGTATCTCATATGTTCCAAAACAAAAAAAATGTCGAAGAAATTTGACATGTTCCTGACTGATAAAAATGATAGTAAAATTACATCATTTTTTACATTGAAATTTCATGTTATTTTACTATTATTAAGTAATAATACATCGAATTCTACGTAATATTAAAAATTTACTTAAAATTACATTGAATTTCAATGTAAAAATAGTGTAACTTTACTACCATTTTTATCAGTGCATTTACATTGTACCAAGCCACCAAGGAATACAATACAATAATAGCCCCGGTATTAAAATGACAATGCCTTCTTCATAAATTAACAATAATATAGTGACTGAATATTTTTGCGCCAATTGGTACCCAAGTAAATAAATATGCAAATAAATGAGCGATTCAAGTCATTATGTATTTTTAGTTATGTATTTTTTTATGTATTTTTTTATGTATTTTTAAGGCACAGTTGTACAATTCGAGTTTAACGTTAAACCAAAGCTTAAATAACATGGTTGCAATGGATTTAAGCTTCGCTTAAAGTTAAACTCGAGTTGTACAACTGGACCTAAATCATGTCTTGTAATATATCGAGTAATCCAAAAATATACGGCCAAATTACATGAGATTATTCCTAACATAAAAATAAGAAACAAAATCAAATAAATAATCTTTTTTTTAAGTCGGGGCTCCCAAAATTAGCCTATTTTTTAATAATTCGGGTATCTCTTACGGCCGGTATTACCAACGTTTTAAGGAGACCTTAAATTTAAGTCGTGTTTAGATTACATTTTTAGTTACATTTCTGCTTGGTTTGTATAATATCAATCACATTCTAAACACGAATTAAATTTAAGGTCTCCTTAAAACGTTGGTAATACCGGCCGTAAGATACATAATACATAATATTACAATTGAAAAAATCGTAAACGCATATAATTTTTTCCGACTACGACTAAAGTAGGCGGTACACAGTTCAATAATTTCATGTAAAATACATGATAAAATGCATATAGAAATTAATATAAAAATTTGCACAATACACGTTTCAATATTTAACAAAAATTTGATTTACATTAACCAGTAATTTATACTGTCAATGTTGATAGAAACTGTTATGTATTACTAACTAGAAAATACTTATAAATTACATAAAATTTATTACTGTGTATTGCGGCCTTTACGTTTAAATAAACGTTATCAAAATCCATTTAAATAAATAAAAAAACAGATTACGAAATACACTTAGCTGCCGTTCATGTTGCAGCAGTGAGCAGTGAAAGAAGAGAAGAGGTCGTAGATCATTCTCGTGACCCCGAAAGGTCGCTGCTAGAAACTCGGGTCGGACATTTATATTCATGAGCCCAGGAAAACGAACATCTATTCGAAGATTAAATTAATCGGTGACTACTGCTAGACATGTTATTACACGCAACTTTTTGTTTCACGTTGTTGTTCGGCGTAATAGGTTTCTATTGATTATCGGAATTTCGTCCCACATATTTCCCGGCTGATAAAAACAGTGATAACAAACAGCAACACGTTAGTTATTGCGTCCAATATCTGTTTGGCAGTTCTCTAGCTTTCACACAATTTTATTTTAAAATTAGTTTCACATAAAACTTAAAGTAAAAGTATTGTTACATTCTGAGAAGTCTAGTAAATGCTATTTTTTTATTCGTCGTCATTCTCGAAACAGCGTTGGCTGTTATAAAACCCAGAAGAAGCGCGATTTTCAAATCAGTGTTATTTAGAAAGCGATGTATAGTAAGCGAATTTATTAACGTTTAAGTGTTATTTTATCAGATAAGTGTACAGCTCGATATTATTGTACTTTCAATGTGTTTAATGATCGTAGACATTAAAGTGTTTTAAAAAATAAGTAACGTTTAAATTTGTGAACCCCGAAGTCGTAACAGTATGCTCTTGTGTTTGTTACTAATCTGTACAAAGTTCATGATTATGAATAAATTTAATTCTTAAACCTGCCTTGTATTTATAATCAATTCATTTTCTTCTTTTAAGTCAAGTCTCAACACTAGAACCATACAGAGATAAAAATGCGGAGTTAGGTTTAACACCGTTTTTATCTTTTTGGTTGTTCCCTCACGTCCATTTGTCCAAGTAGTTAAACACGATGATGTTAAAATTTTAAGGAATAAAAGTAACTCCAAGAAGGAAATGAATTTCCTCTGCAAAAGATATAAAAACATGTTAATTGTACTTCATGTGTTTGTAAAGTTGAAGTAACATAAAAGCACAGTATAAAGAATACAGTAGCGCAACTCGCTTGTCGGCACTTTGATCCATTTACTGGATTTTCATTGACCTCGAGTAGATTAAAGGGGATGTGTCGAACTGTTTGTTCTGCTTTAAGTGTGAGCGATTTTGTTGTAAATTGTAAATTTGCACGTGCTCACACATCAAGGCCGGATTGTAGTGTTTAGTGGACGTGGTAAAAAAAAAAACAAGCCATAAATAATGTGTATTAACAAAATTATAAAGATCCAGTCGGCACCAGAGCCGTGAATGAATGAGCTCTGCATCCCGAGATTGTGACTCAGACCTTGCGCGGGATGTTATGCGCGAATTTAATATTTTCATGAGAGTCGTGCTACTGTGTAATCTTTATACTGTGCATAAAAGTATGTTGACTCTAACTTTTTAACACAGTTGTTGAAATAATACTTACCTTCTCAAATCTGTAACATGTTCATTGGTTCGGAAACATTTAAACACACTGATATGTTAAATTCATTTTTAACAACGTGAAATTGTAATATTTCTCCGTTTGATATATTAACATTTTTTTCCTATTGTACAGATTGTTAAATATACATCAAAAAGAGTTACTTTGAAGAAATAAAGGAATAGTTTTTATTATATTAGCTGAAAATTTAACTTTTCTGTAGAAACAATTAACTACTTGCTCCTTAAACCCCGCCCAATTTTTATCTGTGTACTTCCCCTGCAGTCCTTTCCTCTCCATATCTTTGATTTCAACTTTATATGTAATCATTCTTATAAAATAATTCTTCATTTTTAATGGATAGTGAAGCAGGTAGGTAGCAGTTTGTGTCAATTTGCTGATTATAATTCAAAATATTGGCTTTCTCAGAATTCATGTCTAATATAATGATTCTTAGTAACGGGGTCTCTCGCCACTTGTTTGGATTTCTTTTTAGAATTCTGTAAACTCGTCAATTTAAATTTTTAATTGACACACACGTTTCAAATTTTGAGAAAAACAAACTCAACTTTAAAGAATTCGATGCAGGGCTTCGAAACGGAGCTGAACCGAAAACCGAAAAAACAGTTACTTTTGCCGGAACGAAAACCGGACGGTGTGGCCGAATTGCGGTGTCGCGTCGGTCATGTGAATCCCTTTTAAGTATAACCGTATTGCGGCGGGTCAAAAATTGTACCTGGTAAGAGGGCAGCCGGATTACGGTCATCAATTCTTAGAATAACAATCAAAATTATTCTTGTACTGCTGCTATCTAGAAACTTGGGTAATTGTTCTGATATATTTGAAAACTTTGATTGGTTTAACCCTTCCTTTTGATTTAGAAAATAATTTAAGGACAAGACAGGTTGCAGATATCAGTTTGATTGATTTGTCGTTTAAAACATTCTGCTTTTATCCGGCAATATTCAGTAATCATAATGGAAATAATATTTAGTGAGCGCAGTAAACAGTTGATTTTATTAAATACATATTGCGGTGTTTATAAGCTAAACAAAAAACTTTTTCAATGAAATAATTTGTAAATAGTAAAGAGAAATTTAGAGTAATGTATTATGTTTTACAGGATTTATTTGTTTACAATTATTAAATTCAAGTGTTTATATTAAGTTTGTGTAAATATTTATAGGAATAAGCGATTTTAAATTGCATGTATATTATAAGTAAATTATTTAGAATTTTTGTAATGTAAATAGGTAGGATTTAAAGCCAGAATTATAATAATTAGAATAATTGATCTAAAAATAGAATTGAAGACCGGACGTTGATGGAAACTGTAAGCGGCAGCGCGGAGTTCGGAAATTGGATCAGTGAGGGCGCCGCGTCTGAGCTATTTTAACTAATGCAACCAGTGCGCATACAAAACAGGCTCCGTGTTGTTTACATTCATTCAAGTTAGGATCAAAGATCGACACGGAATTGTAAGTAATATATCAGCTGTTTTGCGAAAAACCGACTGACCAAATAAAACTTCGACTCTTTGAACTCTTTGTACGATCAGTATTTGTTTGTACGACTTCAGGAATAATCGATTTAATAAACCGTTGTTTCCTATCACTTTCAACGAGCATTTTTCTTTATTTACACACACACGCACACACGACACGTACACTGACGCGATAATTTTGAATGTAAGGGCTCCTGAGTGCCATTTACATTCAAAACTTATCACATAACGAACACACTCCACGAGGAAAAAGCCAGCCTACGAGATACACTGCATCGGGAGAGGAGCAGGAGCCGTCACCGATATCAACAAGTTTAAGAGTAGCAATAAACTAATAAGATATAAACAAAAATAAGATTTAGAATATTGACGAAAATTACCCTGAGAAAAAAAAACCAATGCAAAAATCTGAAAGAGTCTCAAAACACAGCATAAAATTGGCTTCACCCAACTAGGGGCCATAACACTGGAATATGTAATTATAAGTTTTATAAAAAGTGCGTAACAAGTGCGGGAGTGAAGTGGTGTTGCACAGTAAAAACTTGTAATGCCAAAATTTATGTCGACGAAGGACTCAAAGTTTTGTTACCATTCTTAAATTCAGAAAACGTAGCAGACTGTTTTTTAGAATTTATGAGTAGGTATTCGGCCAAAGTGTAAAGAAATTGACGAATTTTCCGACTATTTGGTGGAAAATTATATACAAGAGGATTGACAATTTCCACCATAAATATGGGGATCTGTTTTACTACATAACAAAGTATTTTACGTATTTTATTCTGTCTGGTGACAGGAAATAAAAATAATTTGATCTATCGGTATTTGTTAACATAGCAAGATGATCAGGGCCGCAATCCGGCTGCTCCGAAAACGGTCACCATTTTAAACCCTAATAAAAAGGGTAGCCATCGCCGCAGTCCGGTACTGCCCAAACCGGAGTTGAACCGAAAAAAAATATCGGTTCATTTCGGTTCGATACATGTTCAGACACGCACATTGACACATTCTTATTTGCGGAGTCTCATAGTGCAGTCGTACTCGTCTTAACACGAAAGAGAATTTAATGCGATAATACATTTTTAACATAAATAAAAACATTAAAAAATTTAAAAATTAATCATTCGGAACGGAACCGAAAACCGGAAAAAACCGCTATTTTTGCCGGAACGAAAACCGGAACCGAACTGATATATATTTTTTTTATTGAACCGTAACGAAAACCGGAAAAAAAATTACGGTTCGAAGCCCTGATTCGATGATTAAAAAATTTAACCTGCCAGCAGATTAATGTAATTAACTCTAATTAAATAAACTTTCAATTTGACGAAACGTTTTTCGTTTATTTACGAGTTTTTATAGTATTTTGAAGAAAACAGTTTTTTTTTTCTTTTTAATCACACAAGGTATTTAAATTTGTTGTTAAAGTCTCTCGGGTGTTCTCTAAAGCAAATTTTATACAGTGCAACTAAAAATGTTAAAGTGTATTGTATGTTTAAATTTCTAGTTGGTAGATGAGCGAAAAACAAATTCCAAAGTATATTCATGTCTAAAAAACATGTTTGCGTTGACACGTTTTGTCCGCTTCGACTGCCATCTCGTGCGTGTTAGCTTATGAGGCAGCGGCATTGTTGCTATCTGCTTTCACGACACGAATTATAAGTCGGAAAATAATTGTGCTGCGGCGCAATTATTTCATATATTCATGTCACACTTGAAGAAACGACCAGTTCTACACATTCAAAGTTCTACGGTACACGCGTTGCCTGTATACATGTAAAATTTAATGCACTGACTTATAAAATATTCTACGCTATTTAAAAGCAGTTGCAAAATGAATAGAGCAAGGTTTTAAAATGGGGCAGCTGAAAATATTAAAAAATTACCAACTGTTACGTATGACAGACAAAGACGACTTAAAATGTTTAATAAAATAATTAATCTGTTTGTCAGAATTAACCCATAATAAAACATATGAGTCTAATATGGGCAGGTAGTTATTAATAGTCCTCCAATTTCGTACAGCTCGTCTACAAACAAGAAACTTGTAAACAACAAACAGCACCAGAATCCATTACTCTCTCCCGATGCCCCTCGCTCAGAGTCATCAAGAACCGCATAAAAGTAACATATTAAAAGATTTATCCCGTCGATAATAAAAACTTTCAGGTATTAACGACTAGTCCCTCGACTTTCAAAATAATTCAGAGACATAAGTCTAAATGCGAGTATACCTGTCTGCCGACCCCAATCCCAAAACCGGTTGCATGTCTTAAGACCCACGGATAGAACGACCGACGTCAGCTTATACATAAATGTTCTTGGAAAATGGGATTCGCGAAATTCAGCAGTTTGAACAGGCTCCCAGAAACTATTTAAAAACAGATAAACACTAGAGTGCCAAGACATTAGTGCGCGGCTCATTCACATCGCGTTTCTCTCGTTCATCTTGTCAGAAAGGTCTCACGTCGTTGGCGATTTTTATTTCTGCGTTTTCCTAGTTCGAAACCATCTGGGCAACAGCTGCAACGGGTCAACACCTTGACCGTTGCTTGCTTGAGCCAAGAATGTATTGCCGCAACAGGCGTTCCAAGGCATTTGCATTGACGCTGACGGCGCGTAACTTGGTGATTAATTTCTCACCTTGCACACCGTTCAACGAGAGCTCACGCTGCTTAATTGCCTTGTTTCGTTAAGTTGAACACTTTTGCATGGGCAAAAACAACCAGGAATTCTCATTTATCTATTAACGAAAAAACTCCAGTGACTTCGTAGAATACAGCTTAGATTACAAATTTAGTATACAAACAAATGTTTCATTTCATTTGAACATTTATCCTGGGTTTCATTATAACAGGTGATCAATATCTTTTCAAATCAAGTGACCCATGGAAATAAAATAATGTGTCTTTGATTAGTTCATTATTTCAAATGCCACTTGAATTACATATTTATATTGTATTCCTATACAAAACGATAGGAATGCAATAAAAATAATTCAAATTGCATTTGAAATAATGAACCAAACAAAGACACATTATTTTATTTCCATAGGTCACTTGATTAGAAAAGATACTGATCACGCGTTAGTTATTCAAGTACGTTATAAACTTTATAACGCCTGAGGGCCTTCGGCCCGAGGAACGTACGCCAACCGAGAGGGTCGCCCGTGGTGCCTTCAATAGGTAGGCATAGACGGACGCACATACTGGCACACTTGCATGCCGTAAGCAAAAGTGACACATTTACTCGTGGTGGGCAACGGCGAGCATTTTTACGACCGACACCATAAACATCCACGCCGATCATACGAATTATCAGTCGTCCAGATCCATTACAAGTAAATTTGCCTGTTTATGGAAGAATGTGACGATTTACGCGACGGATTTGCATGGCTCCTGGCCTTTTGGAAATTTCAGGAGATCACAAGCCACACAAACTGCATTTACGTTCACACTTTTTAAGTGAGCGCAATTATTATTTTAAAATGTTAATCATATCTTCACCACCCTTCATTTTATATTGTTTACAAACTTCGATCAAAGCGGCGTATCCAACTTTTTTCAAATTTTTATTTACACACTCCGGGCTTTTTATTTTCCACAAAGCAGTATGTTGCCGTTAAACTTCTATAAAATCCGTCAAAAATTCTTTGTTACTCATTTTTGCCGCACCAGATAAATAGTTATATTCAATAAGAAATTTTTAACGTCAAGCAAGTGTGTAAATATATGCTGACAAAATGCGGCATGCAGATTGCCGGGTACTCATGGCTCGTTATGTGGCGCATTATGTCAGCAATAAACGCACGGACTTATCTGTCACTTTGGCTCATCTCATGCAAGTATGCCAGTAAATGCGTCCGTTTATGCCTACCTAATGTCTAATATCCGATTAGTTTTGGATTTCATAAGATATACTACCGGGTGTAGAATTGGTTTCCGAGACATAGGATTTTACATGTAAAAATAAAGATTCTCAATTATTTCCTTTCCTAATAATTTTACAGCAAACTAAAGATAAAGTTTTCTACCTTTGACACATGATACGCAAAGGATCAACCTATAATTTCACCATTTTTTTCCAATCATATCTATTAAACAGGTTCGTATAGGCCCAAAAAGCTGTTAGGTGCGTACCTTTACCCCCACCTACCCCAGGGGCGGGTTCGTAAAGTCTCCATGGGTAACCGAGGGATGATGAAATGAAACGTACAGTATTTCCTAAAAGCGTTATTAATAAATGGCTATGAGTGAATAAAATGAAAAGCAAAATACACAAAATCATTTATATGAGAAAGAATATTACTCAGGAGAACGCAGCCTAAGTGTAGAAAACCTGAGTGAATTGGAACAGAAATACGGAAAATCCTCTTAACGTTTTGTTAAGTGAAGAGGAGAATAAAAACATATCTTTGCGACAAATCGGGCGTAATCTTAGAACGCATTTTACAACAGCATAGGAAATTTTAAAGAATCAACGTCCATTCATCATTCATATCATTCCTTCAAATATTCAAGACATCAAGAAGTTTTTGAAGAATATAAATAAAAAAGGTGGTATTTTGCGAGTTAGTTATGGAAAAAGTAAATAATGATGGGAACTTCCATACTGTGAATATTATTTAGTGATGAATGTACGTTTTCATTAAATCTCGAACCAAATTTTCCAAAGTTAAATAAAAATGTTCAATAATGAAATGTTGTGTCATTTTAGAAACAAATAAAAGAATCTTTGCTGTAAAATTATTAGAAGAGGAAATAATTGAGAATCTTTATTTTTACATGGAAAATCCTATGTCTCATATCAAAGAAATCAAAGATTTTTTTTTTTGGAAATGCCGTATCTAAGCAGCATATTTTGTTTGTCAATGTGACTTTTCATTTAAGTGCTGTCAGTTAATTAAGATGAAAAAGGGAAAGTTTAATATCTCAGAAAAACTACGGCTAAAGATTGCAAAGGCAGCGTAAGCCCTTGTATCCCAAAAAACAAAAAAACTGTAGGAGAAAGAGTATTTCCAAGAACGGTTGTTAATAAAAGTTACTTACAGTTTATATTGTTATTTTCCAATAATAGAGTGCCTTGAAAATTTATAATGCCCTAGGCATTATTGCTAACGTGACTTAAAACTGATCCATTATTTTGTTATGATAATCTAGTCGGACATTATAGTTATAAGGTTTATAAATTATTCTTTGTAAAAGTTCCTGCAACTTCCCACACTCAAAATGCGTATGTCAAAATTTGAATACTTCTTGTCATATACTGAGGAGATCAAAATATTTGAAATCGTAGAGTAAATCGAAAGAGTAAAACATCTTTATTTTTCAAGATACGGAAAAATATTATTTGGAAAAGTTATTCAGAATTATTATTAGATCTCAAATATGAAATCATGACTGTCTAGGATGAAAAAATAATTTTTGGACACAAAAAAGTGAAATTTTTATGATCTCAATGTTATTGATCATAATTTCTCGTTCGTAGATGAGCGAAAAACAAATCAGTAGATTTATGTCACACCTGAAGA
The DNA here is from genome assembly GCA_958336345.1 of Dorcus parallelipipedus. Lineage (NCBI taxonomy): Eukaryota > Metazoa > Arthropoda > Insecta > Coleoptera > Lucanidae > Dorcus > Dorcus parallelipipedus. The sequence continues at coordinate 26,557,328 of OY284479.1, read as the reverse complement.
AATGTCCAGCTCTATAAATTCAAAGTTCCACGATACACACCCAGAAAAATTGAAAAAAAAAACGATTTTTTTCTTTTTCATTGTAGACAGCTATGATTTCATATTTGAGATCTCATGACAATTCTGAATTACTTTTTCAAATAATTTTACCGCGTATTCTGAAAAATAAAGGTACTATACTCTTATGTTGATTTCAAATATGTATGTATTTTGATTTCCTCGGTATATGACTACAGGTATTCAAATTTTTATGTATGCATTTTGAGTTTGGGAAGATGGAGGGGCTTTCATAAAGAATAAATTTTTCTGAGAAATCAATAATAAAAAAAATTCCCATATGTGTCCAACTTTCTGCCGGGCACTGTATATTTTATTACAATTTTGTTCATTTGTTTTGTCACCTTCACTCCGTTTTTTTTTTTTTTTTATTTATTAATCTACTGAATTGTGCTGTAAAATCGATTGTCTTTTGTTTTTATTATTATTTAAATTTTATTATTTCGTATTTTTTTTTAAATTCTATTATATTTTCTGCTTTCTCATCGTTCTTTTCATTAAAAATTATTAATCTATTAAACTGTGTCATAAAATCGATTGTCTTTGTTTTTATCAATGTTATTTTCCAATTTTATTATTTATTTCTTGAATTTTTACTATTTTGTCATTCTTTTCAAATTGTTTTTTTTTTAATATACTTATTATTAATCAACTTAATTGCCCTGTAAAATCGACCGTCTTTTATTTGTTTTCTTTAACATTACCTATTTTAAATGAACTCTTTACATTTTTTAAAATGTATTCCTGAATCTAGTAACAAATTGAGGGATTTTTTTAGGTTGAAAGAGTATTTGTTGAGAGCTCTTGACAGATTTCTGCTTTTTGAGCGTTGGTAACACTGCACACGACTCGTTATATTTTTTTTATCTTTATTATAAATTAACATTATATGTATTGAGAGATAAGCATTGAGCATTAATAGACAGCATGGTTTTATTTACACTGAATTAGTTGTTTGAAATTCAGTTTTTTTTTTACTTGAAATCTTTTATAACTACTGTGTATGTTATGTTGGAACCGCGTCACGTTGACGCGGTGACGCGGTTCCAACCGGAAGCCAATTCAAACATGGACGACGGCCGCGGCAGCCTTCAAGATAAATTAACTACTGTGTATTTGTACTATCTGAAATGCGCAATTATTTGTATCTGCAAGAGAAAACTAAATAAAAGACAAATAAGTACTGTCTAAGTGAGAAATATCGTCAAGTTTTTGTTCGAAATCCTTTAGGTATTCTTCGTCTATGAATAAAAAGAAGAAAAAATCAAGAATATTAGATTTCTTGAAAAAGTAAATACTTCTGTTCAATAAAATTAAGCACAGTTATTATTTTATAGTTTATAGTTACAACTAAAAAATAATACTCCTACATATTTCTATCAACTTGTGAAGCAAGGTTCCGTTAAGCTAGCTTTACACGATGCCTCATTTCGTGCATCTTGATGCATGCGCAATGGAACGCATGCTTCCCTGCATGCGTTAATTTATATCGCAGCGCGCTTTTCTCTCATACTTTGAGGCATAATTAAACAGGCATGCGTTTCTTGCCCGTTATTGCATACTAGATGCATGCAATTAGCGCATGCTTTGCCGCACGAAATGAGGCATCGTGTAAAGCTAGCTTTAGGTACTGTTTGTAGGACACTTTTAAGGTTTTCATTTGACTATTTTATTCTCACCAATTTATATTTGTTCTTTACGTCTTGTTTAAACTATAATATTTCCGTGTAATTAATTTTATTGCATAGATGTGTACATACATCATTAACAGTTAGACCATCTTTTAAAAAACTAATTAACTTCACCAGATATTTGATAAAATTGAACGAAACGTGAAACTGTTCTTTTTCATCGTTTCCGTTAAGTTTACGCTAACGAATTAACTTATACGATCCGAGGCAATAAAATGAAGATATAATACCTAAATTACAGTTTTCCGATATTAAATTGCCAGGTAATTGAGGCGATGTAATTTATAAGTTACATAAACGATAATGGAGTATAAAAGCGTCTTCCCGGGAGCCTTATAATTAGCATGTCACACAGAACGAATTCCTCGACGTGAAATTATTTTACCGTCTTTCTCCGGCAGCTCCAAAATGAAAGAAACGTTCACTTACGTTCGCATGCGGTTTTTTATGCGAAATTCCGACGGTAATGATGTACATCAGGAAAGAAAAGCAATTATTTGCAGATGGTAAGTAAATTAATTCACTTTTTCTTTTCGCGTTTCTTAAGTTATTAGTTATTACTTTCCGCGTTGTTAGCTCGAAATTTTTAGAATTGTTAACTGAATATTTAGGGCAAAGGCGAGGGTTATCGATTTTAGGAACGTTTTATTAGATCGAGCGAAGCGTGCTGACCTGTAATTATAACACCATTAGTTTTGATAAATGACAACGAGGGTGAAACGACGTAAAGTTCGTGAACGCACGAGGCACACGCTTCCCCTTTATTGCGATACAAGATCGCATTTCCAGTTACGTTCTAAAAGTAATAAACAGCCATTTACTGCGTGTTCTTACTAATTAAGGACGCTCTGCTTTTGCAATTGAATAAGACAGGTGGCAACTATGCTAATTAGATAATAACTTATCGGAAGACATAATAGTATCGATGCCGCATTAATCATCGATGAGATATTTTAATGAAGTAGATTATGCTGAAGTACCTAATGATGTAATGATCAACATGAGCACCTTGAACGAACAACGCCAGTGGCATTCTTGGATAAATGGAAATTTTGCTAAAAATCATTCAAAATGATAGGCTGTATAGTAAATAATAATTTTGTTAATTGAAGAGATGAAAGTTTTTAAATACCTAAGATCCACGAAGGGCTGTCGAGTGGCTTAGCGGTTAGCCTAGCCCACTTTGAGAGTCGTGTCGCTCGGCGGTGTGGGTTCGAATCCCACCAGAGCCATGGATGTTTGTGTTGCTTAAACATATAATGTAATTGTCTGGAATGACTAATGGCAGAAAGACAAAGCAGAGTTGCTGCGCAAAGCAAAAATAAAGACAAGTTCCACGAGCAGAGTTAATTTGTCAAGTCTTACCATGAAATCTGGACGGCATGTCTTAGCTTAAGTAAAAAGTAAGTCACTGCACTCCTTGGTGCTGTTTTATAGTAAAGCTATGACATGCTGGCCAAATTCGGTGGCAAGAGTTGATAAAAAAAATGTTAAATCACTCGGTATAATAACGACATAGTTTTGATGCATTAACAACAGTTAATTTTCATTTGAACTGAAATGAGATTCTGCACATAAGATCTCACTTTTTTCTCACCTGTTATGAAACACCTTGTATAGCTAGAAAAACAGGGACATACAAATTTTTTTTTTAAAAATGCTGATTTTAACTTCTAGCGGGAAAGTAGGGATTATTCATAAGGAGCGCATTAAAGAAAGGAAAGAAAAACGTGTTACTGGCTTTCCTGGAAGCAGTTTCTTTAATTTAAGCTCATTTTTAGACATAACTGATGTTTAAAAAGAAATTGAATGCAGTAATACGAATTTGACTACATGAACATTTTTGCATGTAAATCAGAATATAAAACATCCTTCATTCGAATACATTAACAGCCGGTATTATCAACCTGTGGCCAAATCAAATGTAGAGGATTTCTTGAGGCCACTATCCATGGACAAACTTATGATATGTGCATACAGTTTGTCCATGACTCCAAAAACCAAATAAAACAGATTCTCGAAGAAGAAGACAATGTTATGTATTTAGAATTTTGAAAGCATATTCACTTTGAGTTATTTCTAAACAGACGAGCCATCGAAGCTGACCTGTCTTATGTCTAACTCGAACGAAAGCACGGTGTTGAAAAGGAAATATTTGGCTTTGGCCAACAGAACCTGCAAGTTCAGTTTTTATAGATACACATATCGATTTTTACGAAATAGAAAGATACAAACAATACAAGGAGGGCAGAGAGGTTTAAAAGTTTCTTCTTGTAATTTTAATAGTTTTTGAGGAATTCGTTAAATTTCAGAGCTCACAAATTTTTACTTAGAAAAAACAGTCAACGTTCAAGTATGGTCCCAAGTTATGTCAAAAATCATCTGAAATAAATACATTCCTGGAAAACTAATACATCACACAAATTTTTCAAATCTTAGAATTACTATACAGCTGAAATAATTAATGTTTAAGAAAAGAAAATCTGAAATCATTGTGTGAACTCAAATACAAACGAGTCCAATTTTCAATCAGAACAGAAAGGAGTGAGTAAGCGTGATTTATTAACGAAATGAAGGTCTCTGTGTCAAATTGTAAGGGTGGTTTGGGTCTTGTAGAGAGGCGACCACACATATACGTGTATGGTAGCCAATTAGTGCGATGACAGGTCGATTAACCCCTCACTACGGTCCTGGCGGCCGTCCAAGTCGCCATCTACTCACGCTAATTGAACCATTCGCGGGCAAATGTTCATTCCCCTTCGCTTATTTTAGGCCACCATTTATTATTAAAACCCTTAAGATTATCACTTACTACAATAAATGCATCACAAACTCTTTTAAACGGACACTAAATGGCGCACAAACACTTAACGTTTCACAGTCGTTCGACAGCTTCGTCAGAAGTGAAAAATATTTTTCACTTCTGACGAAGCTGTCGAACGACTGCGAAACGTTAAGTGTTTGTGCGCCATTTAGTGTCCGTTTAAAAGAGTTTGTGATATTTTCACTTCTGACGAAGCTGTCGAACGACTGTGAAACGTTAAGTGTTTGTGCGCCATTTAGTGTCCGTTTAAAAGAGTTTGTGATACAATTTTCATCGGACAAGAACCAGCTTTAATTATACAATAAATGCATCTTCAACTGAACACAAGAGTTACGTATTTACATAGGAGATAAACTGCGCCGTAATGGGACTTAATAGTGCATGCTTTAGTACCACTGAAACGTTAATTTTAAGACTTTGTTAGGAACGTAATCGCAGGATGGTTTTGTTAGATTTTATTACAAAGGCAAATATTTCTTGAGAAAATTATTTCTACGCGCCAATATTATTTAAAACTGCGTTATCTTATAATTATAAGGACTAAACGAATTGTACCTATTACATATTAATACAACTGTAGATTGTAATGTATGATTGAAATTACTTTTTTCTATTTTGTGTCGGTAACAGAGCTATTAACGCACCGAAACGAGTGCTTTAACAGAAAATTTGAGTGCGTTAATGGCATTGGTGTAATGAATTTATTTAATGTTGGTAGTACTAATTCCAAGTAAGAAATAAACATCAAATGTCAAACGATATCAAGAACTTTTATTTAATTTAAACGATCACCACCATGAAATGTGCAATTATTATAAACGTTAACGATTACACAACTATGCATTTTGAAAATCATGAAAAATTCCTGATACTACCTTACCTGTATTTTGTTAATTTTAATACGCTGATTTCAAATTTGCTCTACTTTTTTCTTTATCACATCAGGATTTTCCACAAAAGGAGGTTGAATATTTAAAAGAAAAACGCCACCTTTTTGACATTAAAAATACATATTAAATTGGTGCAATAAAATAGAAAGTTGAAACCTATCCTTAAATATAAATATGAAATATCTCTTAAATCTAAATTACAATGAACTACTCCGCGATTAGTTAATTCCGGTGTTACAATGATCTTTTCAAACTTTTTCTCATATGTTCATATCCGTCATCACCCTTCTTTAGCATCCAACAATAATCAGCTAGCATGTTGACATTCCAGCTCCATTGGTGCCTCTTTTCCATATCTTTGATGTCTTGGTAAAATCTTTTACCTTGCTCTTCACTAAATGTTCCCAAATTGTCTGGGAAATAGTCGAAGTACGAATGTAAAAAAATGTACCTTTAAACTCATACAACACTCAATTTTTTCAAATTTACTTAGCATATTTTTAACAATTTCTACATAATTGTCATTTTTATTGATTCCCAAAAAAATTTCAACTACATTTGTAAAAGGTTTCCATGCTTGTTTTTCTGTATCAGTCATCGTTGACACAAAGTTTATATCTTTTATCAATTTTCGCATATCTGGCCCAGTAAATATGCCTTCTTTTACTTTAGCTTCAGATAATTTTAAGAATTTTGACCTGAATATCGGACTCGTGCTTGAAAGCTTCTGTAACTTGTGTTTTAATATACTATTTTCTGATTATTTTCATTTAAATTTTTTTAAGTAATCAGAGTCAACCCGTATAACCAGCGAGATGTAGTTTCAGAATTTATCAAAACAGAACTAGTTTTTTTTTTTTTTCTTTCAGTAGTTTTATTTTGCCAACAAAGCAGGTAACAGTAAGAACAATGCTGAAAGCTTATAAATGTTCATATCACTTAAAAGTAAGTTTACTTCAAATTCAGGCTTCATATTCACATTGTTCATATTGGATGAAACAATTAATTTAAAAGTATAATTTGAAAGTGTCCCGACCAACGTGACACATAATAATAAATAAAAGAAAAGGCTGCAAATTAATAAACAAACACATTAACATTAAAAAACGATAAATATTTAAATCAGACGTCCGGAGATTATTGTTGAACTTTATAAGTTATAACCATCGATTAATTTATTAGAGATGCCAGACGTCCAAGAATTATTTATTTTTCTGGTTTAATTTAATTGTTAAGGTCGTTTTAGACTACCCTATTTCTTGTAACAAGATTTGGTTCAATTTCTAAAATAAAAATTTGGAATAAGAAATTTTCGAGTTGCAGACAGGTATAGAGATAGAACATGTTCTATTTTTCCAGACAGTTTTTGATTCATTTCAATTCATTCAATTTAAATTTTAATTCAATTTAAATTTATTGCATAAATTATATTGTTTGAAAAATTGAACCAAAACTTGTACAAGAAATAGGGTAGCGTAAAACGGCCTTTAGGTAAATATGTAATTTACTGAATGCCTACAAAGTGCTGTTGAGTCGTTAATAATCAAAGATATTTATAACTAGATAAAGGGATTGCATATAAATTTGGACATACGTTTGGGACAACATCTAGAAATACGTTTTGTTCTATCTCTGTTAGACATACATTTAAAGTATATATTTTCCTTTTTTAAAAGCCGGCGCATGCATGCATTTTCAGCTTCTAGACGAAGAAAGATACACATTGATGTCAGGACGTTTGTATGCTGAACAAAGTAAACCGACTTGCAATCAGTCCAGGATTTCATCATACATGTTAGCCCACAGTTGTCAGTTGCTGCTGTATCTCTTTATCTAGTTATAAATATCTCTGTTAATAATCAAGAAATTAAGATTAGACCAACTGTCATAACTTTTGTTATTCTATTTACAAAAATCTGCCTATCTTGTTTATATTTCTTTAGCCTATTTTCATTTACATTAATAAGGTGCGGCTAATAATTTAAACAAAAACTATCCAACACAAAGTTTATTTCTTTTATTTTCTGCCCCTATGATGAACATTCTTTAACCATTCTTTGCTTACCAGAAGTTGACGTTACCTAACATATTTTCATGTTGTACGTTGTACCACACTTAGATGAAAAATTAAAGCAAAGAAATGACTGATATGTTTCGCTTCTGTAGCACTTTTATAAAACTATAAAAAAAAGACAATTTTTCACTCTGCCACGTCTAAGTAGGTACATGTATCTTTATTGTTTATGTTTTAAAAACAGTTTATTAGCAAACACCAAAGTATCAACGGTCGCAGACATTATCTTTGGTTATGATTGTACGTACATTCAAACATGCATCGAAAATGGTATAAATATCTACATATAGTCCATTCACAAAACTCCCGGTGACGTTTACATTTTCATATTGAAAATTTGGAGTGTATTTGATAAGTAGTAATGTATTTAAGAGTCAATATCGATGCTATTTAATAATAGCGTCGATGCTATTTAATAATAGCGTCGATATTGACTCTTAAATACATTACTACTTATCAAATACACTCCAAATTTTCAATATGAAAATGTAAACGTCACGGGAGTTTTGTGAATGGATTATATTTCTGCTTTAAAGTTTGAGAAATGATGATGACGGATGGTTTTTATAGTTCTACGAGCATTTCTAAGAGCATGTGTGTTTTAACAATTTAAAATATAAAATATGATGTAGATATGATTTTGAATATTTTTGGCTCATTGCATTGCATATTTTTTTACTTCCAGGCGCCAATTTTGCAATTTTTCATTGCGAAACTTTGGCAATAACACGTCGATAAGCGAGATAATAAATATGACCCTTATCTGAAGTGCGCAGTTGAATCGATTACTCAAGCAACTAATAGCTCAAACAAAGTTGTTAATGCGTTTTGAAGTTTTCGTTTTAAAGCGAACGTCAGCTTGCTTACGAGCTGACAACCACGTGCTGAGTTTGAACCGGTTCGAGTCAGCTATGCGCAATTTGCACTTACATAATTAAGTAATTACTCAAGCGTTGCACTCTGAACCTTAACCTGCAGTTGAAGTATATAAAAGCAAAAATGAACTGAGTACGTCTATGCATTTCAAAATCCCCTATTTAACAAACTGCAGTTTTTTTATAGTCCAGTCAACGAAGGGGTTCTAGAGGACATGGAGGGGGGGGGGAGAATTTTTCTCTTCAGGAATGTGTTGGGGGTAGTTAGGAGGTAAATATACTAAAAGTCCCCACCCCTACCGCTGCCGCCTCAGTCAAAAAACTATTCTTACAAAATTAAAGATTCTTACAAAATTAAAAATTTCGTACAAAAATGTCTATATTCATTTTCTGCCTATATGTTATAGTTTCCGAGATATTCGCCACCGAAAATCGATAATTTTCGAAAAACTTTCTTTTGCCTCACGTTTTTCGTCAATCTTGTCCTTCTAATTCCTCAGCCTAATCTGTAAAACAAAAGGCTGAGGAATTAATTACACCTTATTATAATTTTTTCTGGTTTACCTCTCGTGCTTCCCATTTTTACACTGCAATATTGTTAGTGCAGTCACGCGATGTTTCATTAAAGCAGCAATTTAATAAATGTAGTATTAATTAGAGGCAGACAGAATATTATTAAAATAATGAATAAAGTATTAAAGTGTTGCGTATTTAAAGTGTCATTTTTAATGACAATGGTCTATCATTATTTCTATTTTATAAACAAATCAAAAACCTGGACACCATTTTTAGCAAAAGAAGAGCAAATAAAGGATTTGGATAAGTTTCTATTATGAACTTCAATTGAATGACTATAGCTGTCTGTACAGCGGCTTGTGACTAGTCCGAAACTGTCAGAAGCATGCGCCGATGTAAGTTTCACATTTAATGCAGCTCTTGAAAGTGGTGATTCATTCAAGGGCAAATATATTTGACAGTTTCAAACTAGTCAAAAACGCTGTACGAACAGACCTTATATTTTAGTTGAAAAGAACCGAGTAGTAAATAGCACATGTTGCTATTTCTAAGACTTTTGCAAGTTATATATTTTTTATATGTATACAGTGAGATTTTTTTAGCGTAGATCATATGCATCCTTGCTACAATATTGAAGGTGAGTTTTTTTAAATCGAACATATATAGGCTTAATATGTATGTGGGCTTCGTTACTATGGATACCATTCGTACTTGTTTGTCTAGCACTGAAGATCTTTTTCCGAAATAGATAAAAATAATCATTAATCAGTTTTCCGGAAGTTTGAGAACATATCCCAAACGGTCATAAAAATTGTTAATTGCCTTAAACTGGATCCTGCTCGATACCAGTTGTAGATTTGTATCCTTTCATTCGTTGAAATGACATGACACGACAGAAATAGCAAGGGCGTTTCACGAAAGTTAGAAGGAGATAGCTACATAAAAGTTCTTTCACTTATCGATCGATATGCATATATCAAAAAAATTTACTGTACGTATTATTTTTTATCTGTTAAAAAGTACATACTTGGATTTGAATTAATATCTCAAAAAAATGTTATTTAGTCCTTTCAGCATTATACGACTCAATTATTATATCTGTTTCATTTTATTTTTTTAAGATGTTTTAGTTCCTTAGTAGTAGATTATTTACTATGTCGTTGACCCAAATTTATCTTTACACATTCAACAACAGAACTGACAGCATAACGCAGATTAATTGAAATGATTTAACTGTTTCAAACGGTCACAAACACATTCTATACTGTAAAGTAAGCAAATAACTAGGACTTGCTTTCTACATAGGCAGAGGAATATGATACAGTCACTAAAGAATAGAAAACAAGCCACAGATGTTTAAAACTAAAACCATAAGAAGTAATTTAGTGTTACATGTTGAAGTTATTAAAGTTAATGCTCATCAATCCGCCATCTCATCGAAATGTAATAGTAATTTCGATCGGGAAATCTAAAAGTAATATTTCTAACCAGTCTTTATGTCTTTACCATAAATAATTAATTTACGTTTAACATTATTTTACATATTAAATTTAACATACCACATATTTCTGCAATAAAAAGCAAATATAAAAATACCTACTGCAAAGTTCCACATGAATAATAAATAACAACTAGAAGTGCACAGGAAGTCTATAATCGAATATAAACATTAACATTATACTACTTAGATCTATCTTCTGAAATAAAGGGCGTTGTATTAAGAAAGTTTATGGGCCAGTTGTACAAAGTAGGTTTAAACTGACGCTCAACTGAACCAGGTTCAAAGTGAACAAAATCGCATCAAATTTTATTTATGAATGCATTAATTGCCATATGTCATTAAGATCCTATGCGAATTTGTTTACTTTGAACCTGGTTCAGTTGAGCGTCAGTTTAAACCTACTTTGTACAACTGGCCCTATGTCATTAAATGACATATCTGTACTGATTCGAAAGTATAAATGTTTCACCTAGAGTACCTATATTACTAGAGTACCGCAAAGTAGCCATTTTGGCGGCAAACAAAAGGCGGGAAATTTGAAATCATTTGAAAAAATGTCATTTGTAACGTAATTGTCGTTCAAATAGTAACTTTTTTCTCAGTCTATTTGTGTGATTTCTTATTAAAATTTGTCTCTACGTGTGGTGTTTACGGTCAGTTGTACTACACATTCGTTGTACGTTGATTTTGTAATGAAGCCCTTCTTACTTGACTCGGATTAAAAATATGAAATATTGGGATGGTAAGTTCTTTTTCAATGAAATCATTCAAACTGATTTTGTTCAAAAGCGTGCCTGGAATGAATGGAAAGAGAAAATAGCATTTCTATTATATTATAAGGAGCCAGATACAGTTTTTTGATTTAAGCTCAGAATTTTGGTGTCAAAGCCGCAGAAACTGAGCGAAGCATAAATAAGAAGCATTCTATTTTAATAACATAAGGAAAAAATATTTTAGTGCGTAAATATTGACTCTACAAATATTTCCTCTGGAAGGCAATTCGCCGCGATTTATAAAGTCTAACCAGACTTTTCGCCTAGCTTTATTCTTCATATATACCTGCTGGTATTCGAAAGGGGCGGTTTTTACAACTCAGCATACAACAATCCGGCATATTTGCTCGAAAGAATTACCAAAATATCAATTTGATTTATCAATGCAAACATTACATTTCTCAAACGTCAAGTATTTCGCCGTCAGTTTGCGTCAGCTGTCGAACCGTAATTTTTTTTGTTCTGGTTTTCGTTCCGGTTCAATAAAAAAAAATTATATCAGTTCAGTTCCGGTTTTCGTTCCGGCAAAAAAACGGTTTTCGGTTTGCGGTTCCGTTCCGAATGGTTAAATGATCAATGAAATTCAAAGTCATCTAGTAGGTGTATCAATAAAAAAATCGCATTAAATTCTCTTTCGTGTTAAGACGAGTACGACTACACTACGAGACTCAATGAGAATGTATGAATGTGTGTCTGAGGATGTATCGAACCGAAATGAACCGATATTTTTTTTTCGGTTCAACTCCGGTTTTCATTCCGACAAAAATAACTGTTTTTTCGGTTCACCTCCGGTTCGAAGCCCTGGTTACAAATACGCCATTTTGGCGGCAAAGTAGTGGCGCAATCAATTACGGTACTCTAGTAATATAGGGACTCTAGTTTCACTTGTTATGAAGCACCCTCTATATTGATTAAATGATTAAATGTCACTTCTTTCTGTAACAAAGTATACTGAGTGTTCCATGCTGCATGCTACATGCTGCCATTATTATACACTTTGTATAAGTCAAGAAAAAATTTAGGTTACAGTACTCTATTCGCAAAAACTTCCTGATGTAAAAGAGAAAAGATCTCATTTTATAAATGAGCTATCGAAGAAGAAGCAATAAATACAATAAGTGATACATTTTTGAATTCACAATCAGTCTCATACAACTAGGACCGTACATTTAAAAATATGTTTTTAAATAGCACATGCATGTAAAGAATGTCCCAAATTAGACTTGAAAAGTTGATACAATAATGATTATTTAGATTTTTTTCCGTTATTAACTGGGATACCTATACAATATCATTCAGTTTGAGACATTTGTACAACATCAAAAAAGTTTTTAAAAAAAGCCAAGCTTATTTTTCGACTCCATGTATAAATATCTAAAGTTTAATAAACCTAAATTCTATAATAATAATAATAATAATAATAAAGTAATAAAATGTCTTTATTTACTTGGTGGGGGTTCAGCTAAGCTGCTCTACCACCCAAGTTAATTAGCTACAAATTGCTAAACATAGATTACATAATTCACTTACATTAAATACATACATATACACTGTCTTTCAAAAAGTGTGCTACAAGAAAGCACAAAGTTTCCGAACGCATTGAAATAATCACTAAGAACCAAATGAAATAATTGAGAAATAAGAACCAATTTAATGTTTTCCTATTCATATTATTTTGGCGGACACTTTAATCCAACCAGTATTTCCTAATGTAGTGTGTATAAAGAGTGGTTCACAATAAATTGAGATTTTTTTATTTTTGAGGTAGAAGGCTGTAATTTAGCTATAACTTTTAATTCTGAACAACTTATTCTTATGACATTTTGCTGTATGTTGTAAAATAAGGGTACTTACCGTCTTCATTTCTCGGTGTCCACGCTGTATACCGTTCAAGATAAATTTCATCTGACATTTTCCAATTTGACTTTAGGGGATGCAGAAGCGTTCTGCGTCAATAATTTTTTATAAAAACCGATAATAAAAAAAATTCCCATTTCTAGCACACTTTTTGAAAGTCACTGTATAAGCAAATACAGCTCGATCTTTGCAGTCACGTCACACTTTACCGATTCGAGAAACGAAATCAACATATTCTTTTATCCTTATCTAATACGTATGTTAAACCAATGATAGAATTTGTAAATTTGTCATTTTGAGTCGATAACTTTCTGACCTAACAGCAAAGATCAAGCGGAAGAACTGTAAATAAATTCGGTACAGCCAAAACTGAACAATTAGTCATCGTTGCAAGGAAAATAGGTATTTCCGATACTTTCTCTTAAAAATTAAATTCTTCACAGGGCTGCAGTCAAGAGGGCGGTAATTAATACTCTTTTAAAGTTTAACCGAGCTTTCGGAAAATTTTCTCTTAAAGGTAGCAAGTGGCAATGACCTAGCCTCACGAGACACTGAATTATAATTTAACGGCAGCATAAGAAAAAGACTTCAAAAAGTGAGGTTTTGTGAAATGGAAAACTACTCATACGACGGACATGAAACATGGATCTTGGGGTTAAGAGTTAAGATATGGGTGAGACGAAGTGGTACATACCATACGAACTAAGTTAGCAATTTCTATCTTTAATAATAGTGGACATAAATACATTCAAAAATTTCTCATGATACTGTTCTTTTAATATTCCTAAAGGTTGGTAAACCGGACAAATTGTGATAATTTTGGACTAGACACATTCCTTATGTCGAATAATTATACAGAGTGTCACAGAAAAACTGTTTCAATCCTGAATACTAAAAAATACAACGTGCTTTTTTTAAAAATTTTTCCTGGCAGTTGGACGTGAATTGCTAGTTGTGAACCAACCTCAATTGACCTGACGTATGAAACAGCATAACCCCACTTTTAAACTAATAAAAGCAATAAATAGGCGTTTCCAGCCACTTCGACACTAATCTAGAAATCGCCTAATAAAAGAAATAAAAGTGAGGTTACGACATACGTCAATTTTCTTTCAACTTTCAAACAAGGCTGGTTCACAACTAACAATTCACGGCCAACTACGAGGAGAAATTTTTAAAAAGGCATGTTACATAATGTCTCTTTACTTTTAAATATTGACCAACTTACTTACCTATTTTATATTAAAAGAGAACTTCAGGGTTGCATTCATAAAACTACTTTCGAATGTATCTCGTGAGTGTATTGCATCTTTCTCGCTCATGGTTTTAACGTATTCTGCATTTCGCTCATTTCTTTCAAAACATCGTTGTTTTTAGCTTATTTTTATAGGAACATGCGCAGGTTAAATTATTTATGAATAGATGGCGATAATGAGAACTGTCAAAAAATTATGTTCGGAATGGATGTTATTTTTTTACTATTTGCTCTAATTATATTTTCCTGTATAAAATTATTGCTGTTGTTGTTCCACTGGCTATTTTCCCTTATAAAACCGTAGTTGAAAGGTTCAATTGTTTATTTTTTAAGGGTTTCAAAAAGAGGCACAAAAAATTTGAATTATACTTTAAAACACGTAAGATAGGAAAATAACGAGCGTCTAAATAAAAACCTGGTCAAGTGGGTTGTGATCGAGAATTTATCCATTGCATTTACATAGCAGAATTACTAAATGTAGCCTACTTGACCAGATTTTTATTTAGACATGAGTTATATAAAAATCCAAAAAATAACAAATTGAAAATGAAAATTTCCCTAGAGTTGTCAAAAAAGGCCGCCATATTGTTTGAAACTAGAGACCAGCACGAGTAAGCTCGGTAAAAATATAACCGATTAATAATCGCCGATTATCTACGCGGCGATGCAAGTATGTAATCCTAAATACAGCATCGTGGGCATCGTCGCATCACAGGCATCGTAACGACACTACTCATTAGTAATCGTCTGTCGTGCAATTTTTAATTGTGCAATTTAATAGCGTTTTCGATTGACTGCTCTAGAGCACTCTCATAATAATAAGGAACGGAGATATTCTGAAGGTTTGTTCGGGTTCGCACAAAAACAGTCCTAGAACCGTCCGGAGCATGCGCATAACTAAAAAGGTGTTCGGGTTTTTTCAGAACAATCACGGACAGTGTTGCCAGATGCGGCGCTTTAGCGCCAAAGTGGCGCCTTTGACTGAATAAATTGCTCTTGAAAATTTCACTTTGGAATTTGGCGCTAAATGTGGCGCCTTTAAACAACAAATTTGGCGAATTTTGGCGCTTTGCAATTAATTGTTAAAAAACTACATACATATGCATATTTGATATGGTACTTGAGAAATTCTTGATCTTCCATTTAATATCACTAATATAGTCTTCTAAGCTGTTTGCCATTAATTAATTATAATGGAATGAATGAGAAGTCTTCTGGCAAATTTTTTTTTTATATTAACCACAACCGGTTTCACCTTCTAAAAGTCATTTTCAAGTGATTCTTTAAAAAATTAGATAAGTAAATAATAATTTATATAAAATTAACTAAATACTTACAATAAATAACTGTATAATATATTAAAATAAACTAATTGTATAACGTATGTGTACAAATTTTTTGGGTTGTCAATAAACAATTTTTTTTATTTAATTCCTAGATATATTGTTTTAAGAAATGCAGATGAATTACACAAATTCCAGTGAATCGATTTAAAGAAATTATCTGAATTATAAATTGTTTGTTCATTAATAATATTAATAAAATTTATATTTTTGTTTAAAAAAATTTCAAGATTCTCTGCAACGTTTAATTTATTACTTTTATCAAGGTTGTGTAGTAATTTCACACCATGAATAGGGTCAAATGAGTGTGGTCTTGTTTCAGCCAAATGTTTTGCAAAAGTTTAATCTAATTTATTTAAACGTAAAGAGCGTAAGTGTTCATTAACTCGGGTACGTACACTTCTTCCTGTTTGTCCTATATACAGTCAGGACAGTATTGTGGGTACTGCGTTTATATTTCTGGTTATTTCCTGCACACGTTTATCCCTTTATACCTCCTTCATTAATAAATTCGATAATGGTATTCTAAAAATAAATTAATAAATTGTTAATAAATTGTCCATTGGATTTTTCTTGTTTATATTTTAGCTGTGTTATATCCTGTTCAAATATAATGGAAATTTATTCCTGTACCCACAATATTGTCCCTGACTGTAAGTGGGTGGCATCACAAGAATTGCATTTTAAGGAATATACCCCATTCTTAGAAAAATAATCTAACTGATCTTTAGAAAATATATCTTTGAATGTAGAAATTGTGGTAGGAAACATTTAACCCAAGGATTTTAAATATAAAAGATAAAGGACCAATATAGGGAATAGAAAAGTAACAAACTAATTCATTTGAAATATTTGAATTTGGAGGAGATTATTAATGAAATTATTAATGTTTTTGTTATCATAAGTATTATGATAAATAGAATAAATAGAATTATTTTAATTGTTTTTTTTTCGCCGTCTTTTCATTATATTACGCATAGTTCAAATGTAAATGTAACTATAGTTTGCAAAATAATGAATTGTTATAAAAAATTAAAACTCATTATTTTGTAACGATAATATTGATACCGACAGTTTCGTCAAATCTAAAATAAAAAAAATGTTTTAAACAAATGAGTGCAGAATTACCTAAGTAGAATTATTGTCAAACACCTTAGTTACCTTTAACAATCTTTTCGGTGCTTTCACAAAAAAAATTATAATAATTACAGGAATTTTTTAACTAGTGTATAATTTGTGCACTCCACTTAATTATACCTACAGGTAGGTATACAGTGAAAGCTCTCCTTATAGACAGCTCTTATAAGCGGACATCTCTTTTGACCGGACAATTTTTCTGGAACCAAAATTAAATATATCTCGCTTAAGGCTCTCTTATAAGCGGACAGCTCCCATAAGCGGACAAAAAAGTTGGAACCGTCGGTGTCCGCTTATGAGAGCTTTCACTGTATTTTAATGTAATGTTACATACTTAATATAGAGTCAGCTTGATAAACAGTATTTACAACATTTCAACTACCTACCTACCTATCTACAAAATGTTTTGCAGTCTTGCCCTTCATAATATAATAAGAAAGCAAATTCCTCGGTAATCTTTTGTTGTTCTGTCTGAATAGACGCGTGTAAGAATAATAACATGATTATCAAACCGTGTAATACCAAATGTCTTCGAAATAATTGGACAATCAAACTCTTGTAGAGAAAAGGACTTAAGTTAGGTAGGATGATGCGGCGGTAATAAAATGCAAAAACCACTTTTGAAATTGCTGTACTCGGTCGTTTGTCTGTTAGGCGGCATACGAAAAGCTGAGGCAGCCGCAATCACAAAATGGCTTCCAAGGGATCGAACGGACGTTGGAGCACGTGAAAGAGAAAGATGAACGAATGACCTAAAGAGGGAAAGAAACGTCTAATTTTCAAGTAAAGACAGATTTACAAAGATACCGAGCGTCCGCTAAGGCGACGTAAACAGGCTAGAGCGAGACGGATGAGCGGGGCTTCGCGTTGGAACGAACGTGTTCCGTCGTAAAAGAGACGGAGAGGGTGCGCGCAGTAATTTTCCTTCACAAAACAAAAGCCGTACAACAAAATAACAAGGCAATGTTTAGTTTAAAAAGTACTCACCCTCGTAGGAAGTTTTGTGTTATATCCACACTTAAACTATTAGAGCATATAGTACCGATAATCCACGGAAGCAAGGCGGAATCCATTCAACGAATTTAGCACAAACACATTTCACACTGCACACGCACCTCAGAACAAACTGGATTCACACTGCAGGGCCGTTCTGCACACACAAATACACCGTAAATATTATTTTTCCAGGCGGAACTGCACACAAACACACAGACTTCGCCAACAACACAAGATCAACTGAAGCCATTTCGGCGGCGCGAGTTTGCCCGACGCTGCACGAGGCCTAAACCCGTCGAGCTGTTTTATACACGCAACTGCAAAACCGTGATTCTTTTGTGTCAAATGCTATTTATTCATTACGATGGATTTTTAATATGTAAAAACATCAGCGAAGCGACGGCTAATATAATTTGATCGTACTTGTGAAAACCGCCGATGAATAACGTTGAAAAATACGCCGCCTTGATAAAAGCTATCGCGTGAAGCTTTTATTGCATTTACAACCTATCAGGACCGTAATAATATTTATTATTATTATTATTATTTTTAGAAACTACAAAACATTTGAGGTATATACATATACACAATCAATGTATGGTGAATAATAAATATTATTGTATAATACCTTTTTATGAAAGCTTTATGACAATTAATAAAACATTAGTCATTAAAGGAATCTTAATTATTTCTACAAGCTAAGGATCGTTTCAAATACAAAAATATATCGGGTCTTCGTCTTCAACAAAAAAGTATTTCGAGCTAGCCTTGGAAAAAAATCGTATGTCATAATTAATTTTTTATACCTATATATGTCAAAAAAGGAGAAACATTCCGTTAACCTAAAAATATTCATATTGCTGTGTTGTCTGTTATTTCGAGATACACTGCATTATCTTTAAGCAGAACACAAGATTTCTCTTTATATTCTTATTTTTCTTTGTGTCCGGCTTTACTCATACTCTTTTGCTTGGATTCTCTTTTACGACTCATTTAACTTTAATTTTATGCGCCAAATATGCCTAGAATGTAGCCCAAATGGTGGAATTTCGCCCAATCTGGCAACCCTGAACAGAGCAAGTAATGACAGTAAAGATACGAGAGCGTCATCTAAGCTCCTCTTTCCGTACTACAGAACGGGCATGGGTATGCCCTTAACAGCTGTACGCAAGCTGTATATATCAAATATGGAATAGAGATTGTATGTATGTGTAGAAATAAAACTCATTTCTTAAGATATAAGTTTTATACAAAATATTTTCTTTTATAATTAATACATAATTTCATGACATTTGGAAAAAATCTTATTCATTTCAAGGCGTGTACAGTTGGGATTTACAAGTATGTCATAGAAGCCGCAAAATTTTAAAATAAGATGAATATACTGCAGACCTGCAATTAAAATGAATACGACCCTGACCGCAATTAATAATAAACAATAATAAAGTGGAAAACAATTAGTAATCATGTAAGTTATTAATAAAGCGAACAATACGCTGTTTTACGTGGAGCAATTTTTACAGTTGGACATTGTGTGAAATGATTGCGTCGTGTTCTGGCTGTAAATAACTAAATATCTAAATAAATTGGAACCTCATTCCAACAATAAATCATATCGCGCGTTGTTCTGTTTCGCTGGAATCAATTAAATTATCCACAATGCGGCGGCCCGATAAACGCCAATAATTTCAGTCCGAAACACCGAGCCAAGTTCCAAATTGTTGCGATCGAAAAATGTCAAATGTGAAAAAAAAATCGAAACTCCCGTGTTTATAGTCACCGTCACGCTTCTTTCTTTACAGCCCAACATAAACGACGTTTTTATTTCGTTTCTCCAACATAAGAGGGTTTCTAGATAAAGCCGGACAACAACAAATATTTCAAAAATATGTATACATACATATTTATGTAAATACAATAGCTAATAGTTGCATTTCTGGATCTAGAGAGGTGATGAATACACTGATAGGAAATCAATTTGTGTGACGCAGCACTTTGCATAATGGTTGATAGGAGGACATACATTGAAGTAAACATCCTAAAGAGAAAGATAACAATACTGATTTTGCATCAAAATTTCAGCATAGGATCAAGAAGTATTGCCACATGTTTAATATGTACTATACATTGTGAAAATGGATTTCTGATACATATCAGTTTGTATGATGGTCAACATAAAAGAGAAAGTATATTATGTTTAGTATAAGGGGGTCATTCTAATCGAATTTGCAACCTAACAACGGTGGTACCTCCTTAGTAACTGCTAAGAAGTTACAATCTCGGCAATGTTCGAGGTAACAGGATACAACGTTGTGCAGTCTCGATAATGCTCGGAAGCAGGATCATACCAAGTTGTAGCTTGCAACCCCAATTAGAATGACCCCCCTAAGACTGCAATAGACGTCGTGGTTCTGATAAATTGGGGGCGCCTCTCGCATCGTACATTTCTACACTTTTGTTTCAATCATATTTTGTTGACATATACCACAATACATTACCTCTTTTGTTCTTTTTTTCTATTATCAAACCCTATGTCACATAAGTCAGTTTCCATATAATCCAATCTACAAAATATATATAGGGTGCTGATAAAGTCCCGCAACATGCTCATAATATGTTTATTTAATGTTTTTTCGCAAAATCCTGAAACAGGTTGATTATTAATTTTAAGAAGCAACCTTTTAGTGCAAAAATCTTTTTTCGATGGATATTTGTTTTTCTGCTGTGACGTCATCATTAATTTTTTTAAATGGCAACAATAACTTTTTTATACAGATTTTGATAGTCCTTCTTATCAGCAAAATGGTGATATAAAAAATAGTACCTTACGCAACAACTCTTTCGAAAAAATAGACATTAATTAATTGTTAATTCTGAACAACTTATTCTTATGACATTTTGCTGTATCTTGTAAAATAAAGGTACTTACCGTCTTCATTTCTCGGTGTCCACGCTGTATACCGTTCAAGATAAATTTCATCTGACATTTTCCAATTTGACTTTAGGGGATGCAGAAGCGTTCTGCGTCAATAAGTTTTTATAAAAACCGATAATAAAAAAAATTCCCGTTTGTAGCACACTTTTCGAAAGACACTGTATACAGGTTGTCCCAGCGAGACCTTTCATTAGAAGTTTATGGGGTTCTGGCCAAAACAGAAACTTGAACATTTAGAATTAGATACAAGTGATTGCGTTCTCTTCAGCTAAAATATTTTCAGATGTCTAGCACATCCGGTTATACTTTTTTATTTTAAATGGAACACCCTATTTATTTTTGCACTTTTAGATGGGAATCATAATTTTGAATCTTTTTTATTGAAACCATACCATGTCTATCTATTACAGTTTTTGAGATAAAAATTATTTTCCGAAATCATGGCAGGTGGTTGACGTTTTCAAAATGCGTCCAGATGCGATACCAGATTTTTCGATAGCCAATGCTGGACGCGAATTACAGAAGTTGGAGGATGCATCTGCACAGCTGTTTCAAATGAGTTTTCCACTTAGTGTCTGTCTTCTCATCATTGTCTTAATTAACGACCTTATTCGTTAACTTTATTCAGAAGCGTTCTACTAAATCGTTTGCTTCTCGTCACTCATGATGACAACACCATAAATGCAGGTACAATTGCTTTTTAATCATATAAGACTTGCGGAAATATAATAATACTTAGTTAAATTACAAAAAAAAAACGCACTAAACATTATTAAATGACATTCTATAATAAGCAATATTATAACAATATCTATAACTATAATCTTAACAAATGTACGTACTTAGGCCCAGTTGTACAATTCGAGTTTAACTTTAAGCGAAGCTTAAACCCATAGCAACGTCCATTACAACCATGTTATTGTGAAGGGTTTAAGCTTTGGTTTAACGTTAAAATCGAATTCTACAACTGGGCCTTAGTGTTTCGTCTGCGTGAGTGTTTAGTTCGACTGACAAATTCTTCACTCAGCACCATCTATTTTTGAAATAAAAAAATCAATAACAAAATAAGTTTTTAAATTCAAAGTTTGTAAACTCTCAACAAACAATGAAAACTGATCATGAATAAAAATATAAAAAATGGCGGAAAAAATAACATTTATAATTTACTTCTCGATTACAATCATAAATGTGGTATTGTAAACGTGCAACAAAATGGCATGTATGTAGGTATCTGCCATTTTTGTACGTGATCGGCTATTTGAACAACCCGGTTGTTTTCGCTAAGCCGTTTGCATTATTCTGTATTACGAAGCCAAATCAAAGCGTAGGTAATGCCACCATAAAAACTATTATTTTACAGTTTACGATCGCGTTATTTAAATGTCCAGTTTCGTTGGAGAAGTGTTTTCCTTCGCTGAACACTTCCAATAAAATATAATATTAAAGCAGTGGCCGAACCAGTCTCCGGATGCAACAAAAACGGACCTTTAATTTAAGTTCAGCTTTCTTTGTACAAACCGTGATTTTGTTTTATTGTAGAACATTCAAGTTGTTATAAATACCACACAGCTAAAACAATTATATTGAATATTTAGTGCTTTTAGCGTAAATCTTTACAAAATTAAATGTTATTTTAATGTATCATGTTCATGTGTGATTCATCTCAATGGGCGGGCTAAAATATCCGGAGAAATTTTATAGAACGATTAAAGATTGAAGATAAATACAATTTATTTTATGGAATAAAAAATGGACCATTTACTTCGATTTTTCTTAGTTTTTCCCTAACTTTACATCTCATGTTCTGGACGGCATCAATTTCTATTTCTTTGAGTTTTTCCTTCACATGAAGTTGAGAACTTCCTGCAGATTTTGCATCCCATTCGACTGCGTATAGTACAGAAGTTAGAATACCCCAAAAGTCTTTTATTGGTCGGGGCTTAGATACATAGGAAGGATATGCACATTTTCAAACTAAATTGATATTTGGTTTCGTAATCATTCTTGATGCTTCTTGTATACTGTGAGGACAGAACGCATAATTATGGTTACACTGATAGGTCTCAATGAATGCACTATTTGCAAACATTGCACTTATGGTCGGACTAGAAGAATCGTTCTAAAATATCCTGATCAGAAATGTTTACTCAGATCAAAATCTTTTCTCAATAGATTTAAATTCTTTGATATCAGGAACATTTTCTTTGTTTCTGGCATATAAAATCCATTGTTTCCTGCCATATTTTGATTTGTACATGTAAAACACTTTTCGTCTTCTATAACGATTCCCTTTCAAAATATCTTTTCGCAATTTTCTACACTTTTATGGAACGTCAGCAAGGTGTTTTGTGATAAAACTTAGAAGCTTTTTTTACTTTTGATTCCGAGTTTCCCGCCGAATTTTAAATGACCAACTATGTGAAGCTCTGTTGTTTCTTATTTTAGGTTTGTTCGAATCACAGGTTCTGACCAGTTCAAAACTGTTCGAATCAGTTGGCCTTCGAAATAGTGAATTATTTTGACAGCTCCTTTGAGAATACGTGCATGTTTTGAACTGTTCGGAATTAGTCAGAACTGGCGGTTCGAACAGACCTTTTGATTGATGCACGAACTAATTCCATTGAGCGTTCCACTTCTAGTTGGCAGTACAGTGCTTATAGAGTACTACGTTGTTAGATTATACGTATTCCAAATCGTTAATATAATACATACATACTACAATTATTATAAACCGTAACTGATGTAGTATGTCATTTGATAAGTGATAATTTTATTAATATTAAGAGGTTGGAAAGCAAAACATGTAAACATACATTTGCCAACGTGGATACGTTAAAAAGGATAGTGTTATAGGAAAGATGATAAATGACAAATACGGTCCGTAAGACCCTGTACTGCCAATTAAGAGTGGAATGCTATACAATAAGATCTTTTGTTTTTAGATTGTCCACCCAATTTCGTTTCTTGTCACATTCTACAGCTCGGAGTCATTATGCTACATTTTAATTTCCGTTCTTTTTTAAATTATGGATGTATTCTTTTCCAATGATTAGTATTTAGTAGTTTGCATTATAAATTCTGAATTTCTGGTAATAAGACTGTCGGCGTTGGTTAATTAAGCTACATGTATGTACTACTGCATCTGCATGTATGTATGTACGTATTTAAGTACCAATGCATGGGATATACGTTTTTGAACGCTCAGTAGGCCAGGGATAAAACAAGCGAACATCACAATAAAACGTTTATTAGGTGCGAGCCATTAGTACCAACATGTAAATATGAAATGCCGAGCCATGTATGCGTGTGTGTTTTATTCGGAATGAAGCGGGCAAATAACAGATATGTTGTATTACAGCGAAGATACCAGTTCTAAGGAGATGAGAAGAGTTTTTTAAAGTCGCTAGATGAAAGCCGTTCAGATAGAGTTGTCCGCTGGAACAACTGCCGGCTCGGTCGTTGTTCCAGCGGAAACGCAGGCTTGCCGTGACGCGTTGAGCCGTGATCGTGCCGCAGCGAGCCTCTCGCTGCGGAGGTCCTTGTCCCCCGCTGTTCCCACCGTCCACCATGACATCTATCGTTCCTCTAACGACTGTCAATCCACCTCGACGATACTTGTTACACTATTTCGGATTGGATTACTCCATGTAATCGAAGTGATATTAAGATCCGCCGGCACGAACAAGTCAATCCGGAGCGATTTTGCTTACACAATACACAAACGGAGATACACTAGAAATTGTGTCAACGCCTTGCAAAAAAGAACAAGCAAACGAAAACTAAGCTGCGACTTCAAATATACATACAATATCCGGTTTCATATTTTGTTTGAACTGTTAATTACGTAATTGTAAAACATTTGTAGGAGCAAAAACAACTTGAAACATTTTACTCTGATCGTTAAGAAAACGTTTTAATGTGCGGTTTTGTTTTCTTTTACGGTTTCTATCCGTTTCGCATGTTGGCAACCATCCTTAGCCTATCATTATGTTGGTGAATGCTACTCGGAACAGCTTTGTAGTAATCACAGAAAACTAGGTTCTAATCAACGAGATTCTCATCCTTCCAATACCTTTTTCCTCGTATCCGTTCTTTAATATGGACCGCAGTAAATGGAATTACGGTTGCCAGATTTTTGAACGAATATACCAGGTGTCCATCGAATCTACCAGCTTCCTGTTTTCCTTAAAGAATGTCCTCATGAGTTAAAAAAAACAAAATTAGAAAACTATGTACTTCAAAAAGTAAAAATATTTTACGCAAACAACACACACAAATACAAAAATATTGTTATCAATGATAAGATTGGGTTTATGTAAAGGTGCCCATTGACGATCGATATTCGGGCAATCTGGTTGCCGCAATCTGATTGCCGGCAACCGAATTGCTTCAATATCGCCACAGAATGTGCAGCAGCGATGAGATTGCTGGCGGTATATTAATGGTCAGGCAATTTTTGCTTCTAAACGCCTATCTACGTGGCGATTTATAGGTAATTTAATTTATAATCTAATTTACGGATCTCACAAGAAATCTGAAATCTCTGTACGCTTTAATTACAGCATACCCAATACCTAGGCAAAGGAACATTTCGATTATCTCTTTTTTTGTACATTTTAAAATGATGAATAATACTGCAATAGGAAAACCTTTTCATGACGTCTCCGTGTCCGCAACTGAAATTTTTACAAAATTTTATTGTGGCTGTTAGATTATTCGAAAAATTTCCATATGAATGGATTCTTTAATTCTGGCGATGAGATCGCTTGAAAATCAATGCATCAGTGAACCCCGTTTATTCTGGGCAGATTAAACGGGTCCCATCAAATACTTGAGAAAAAAATTGGCAATCTCATCGCGCTGCACATTTTGTGGCGATATTGAAGCAATTCGATCGCCCGGCGATCAGATTGCGGCAACCAGATTGCCCGAATATCGACCGTCAGTGGACACCTTAAGATTCGCAAGAATCGGTATTAACAAGGTTATAATTATTGAAATGAGTATTTATACCACACACACAAATACAAAAAGTATTCTTAACAATGATAAGACGGAGTTTATGTATGATCGCCAGAATTGGCTTTGACAAGGTTATAATTCCTAAGACGTGTATTTTTACAATACACACAAATACGAAATATTCTTATCAAGAACAAACCTGAGTTTCTGTAGGATTCGCGAGAATCGGCATTAGCAAGGTTATAAACTATTGACACGACCTATTTGAAATTACACACACACAAGACAGACAAAAAAGAAATTTAAAGAAAAACAGAAAGAAACAGAGACAAAGAGAGTTTTCTGACTAAAAGCCTAAAAGAATTTATTGAATTATAGAAATAAAAAAATCAATTTGAACAGTACTAACAAATTGTTGTATGATATCCATAATTAGGTAAAATGCTTAAGATAAGTGAAAAATAAGCATTTCCTAATTTTTCCTATATCTAATATATTCTAGCGACCAGTTTCGGTGATTCTCACCTTCTTCAGACCTACAAGTATCGTAAAGTACAGTATAAGCAAGTGTTATGACCAGGTTTATGATTTCGACCCACGTCGCATTTAAACATACTGATTGAAAATTTGCTATGGGCCACGCGATCACAATAAATAATTAAATAAAGTTTAACATAAATCAAAGAAGTATGCAAGACAATATTTACTACCTGCCTTGTTGTGCGAAGCCGGGGAATTTATAACCCAATATGTTCGAAGTGGGCCGAAATCGTAAGCCTGGTTATGATATTATAATTATGAATACAGTGAGTTTGAAATTCATCAATTAATTTTTTTGAAAATAATAATGAATTAAATGAATTGAGAGAAACTGTATAAATTTTATGAGATTTTTTTAGAAATGAAATTATAGATGAATGTATGCAAAACGTACTATCGATATCATAAAAAACTAGGACAACTTTTAAATCCAGTAGCCATGAGTTTCCATTATTTTATTATATTGAATCTTACTTTGCTGTCAAGTCAGTAACTGTATTTTTGTTAATTCTGAACAATTACTATAACTGTGACATCCCTTTCTATGCAAGCAGCTATTCCAGCTTTTAAAACAATATTTTCTGTAGGCATGATTGACAATGAGTGACCATTTCAAATAATTTTAAATTTATGGTCGGTAGCAGTTTTACGTAGCTTAAAAGGTCTTGTTCTAGTTTTTTATGAAGGTAATAGTAGGGGAAACCCGGGCAAAGTGAATACCTTAATATTTAGAGATGGTTATTCCAGGAAAAATAGTAAAGGTAAAAATGCAATAAATATTATAAATCAGTCTTCATTTATTAAACTTTGAATTGGAATTAACAATTTACCTTACCTTTAAAGCCTCTTGCCTCTATAAATAAAAAATGGAAGAGTATCCACAATGGAAAGGAAAATTGATTATGCAAGTGTATAATTGCAGAGATTGATGGAAACTGAAAAAGTATGAATGTCAGTGAAGCTTAGTTAACTTCACTCATATTCATACTTTTTCAGTGTACTTTTCTTTGACGGAACTGATAGAGTATTTTCTTCTCTTTACGGTCGTATAAAATATTATGGGGTTGTAAAAGAAAAATTTCGAGATTATCAACTTTATTATCCAAGCCTGCCTGTGAATATAAAGTAAGGATCATCGAAGGTACCAAGTTTTACAAAAAAAAAATTTCAAAGAAAAATAGATCGATAATTATTTGCCATAAACTTGCGTTTTTCATTTTTTCCTATGATGTCATAATTTCGAACTGTGACTTTCTCTTTTCGGCCATCTAAAAACATTATAAGGTTTCATTAGAAAATTTTCAAAAAAATAACTTTTATTTTCTGGAGTTTTAACACTCACGTTATTATAATCAAAAATTAACAAATTAAAGTATTAAAATTATTAAAACAAAGCAGTCTCAGACAATAAATTATTTTTCTCGAAATTTTTCTTATACAACTCTATATTTTTATACGACCGTAAAAAGAAAAAAATACTCTATCCGCTCGGTTAAAGAAAAATACAGGTTGCAATTTAAAAAAATTATCGTTTACAGGCCGAGATTGTGACGCCATAGAAAAAAAACTTTATTTAACTTTTATTTAAAACTTTTTCTGTAAACCTTATAATAACGGCTACTTTCGATGTTCCTTACTTTTTATTCACGGTGTATACGTTATAATTCTTAAGGTATTTAATCATGTTATTTGAAATACGATACCTATGTAATGTGCGTTGTAATATAAATTTTCTTGGTATTCGAGAGGTATTATTTTCTTTCATATCTGAAAGTGTATAACCACATTAATATCGTTATACAGAGCAGAAGCGCATATATTGAAACGCAACCGTCCAACAATCTATGAATAATACGATGGCGTTTGCCATACTTATCCTCATTTTTTCTGTCGTCAGTGTACATGCAAAAACTATTTATCCAAATAACAACAATTATTTATTTTTATAAACTACAAACTGATTTATTTTTCTCTCGCGCGTGTTCACACTGTTCACTAAGCCACTTATTCACGATGAATTTTACCTCTTCATTCGCTCCGAATCTTTCCACGAAGACATCCTCAGATCATTAAACAAAACAAGTGAAATCACTAGATGCCATTGTCATGCGAAAGCACGGTTCCCCTGGTCAGAAATCCTTATCCTTTATTTTGAGTGGCACGTCTTAATCTCTGAAAGGTCTCACAGTATGTACACCCGCCGACAAAAATAATGCCCAGGCCCACAGTGGCTCAAGTGCGTAACATAAAATTTGGACAGCCCTCTTAATTCAACCTTATATTACGATGTCTCTCTCCGTAGCCTTTATAACCTGTGAGCAAATAAAAATCAGATTAGGGTAGGCGGTGCAAAGAAAATGTATGTCTGTGCTTAAATAAAACGTCAATAAATTTGACAGCCCATGAATGTATTACATTACTTAATTCAGCTAATCACAGACATACATTTTCTTTGCACCGCCTACCCTAATCTGATTTTTATTTGCTCACTTTTTACATATAACATGCAGGATATTCTTCAGTTTCAAATTCAGAGAAACGCAATTTTAAATTTTGGATATATGAATGTTATTTAGTAAGTAAAAATAATTTTAAAATAATAAAAATGGACGAATTTTTAAGGCTTTAATATTCTATTTTATGTGTCAATACATTTAGCAATAATTCCAATATATTTCACAGCTAGCCTAAAATGAAAAACAGATTACATTTCTTAGGGAAGAATTCGATAATCTAGAAAATAAGGAAATTCTCCCGGAACTGCTAATGAAAAATGTTGACAGCCGGTTCTACGCGATAAACGTATTATAACGGTTTTCTTTGAATTGGTGGGGTATTAATATTGCAAATTAGAGCTGCACTAAGTATACTGTGGTTTTATTTTGTTTAGTTTCTGTTAGATCTTGGAACTGACAAAAGTACTTTTAAAATGCCTCGTATGTTAAACCAACGTGAAACAACTCTTGAAGAAAGAGGTATTATATTGTAACGATTTCAAGGGTTCTATTAAATTTTATTTTAAAGAAAACACAAAATAGTTAATAAACTAATTTATTTATAAATTTACACTATAACACTAACATTTATTTACAAGCTTAAATCTAATTTATTTAAACAGCCGAGCGAAAAAGTCTAACACGAAACTTTAATTCCGAACTGTCTAACGCTGAATTCCTTCCATTCACCGGCCACGTGCTTTTATAGGCCGGGGTTGTTTTTCGTGAACATTCGAGAACGCGACAGAATGTCTAGGGTTGATTCCACCGCTGACGTGATATGGGAGCGACCGAAGTTTCTGGTCTAAGGCGCGTCGGCGATGACGCAAGAGACAGACTGACGCCGGCTGCTGTCGGCAAATCATTTCAATACGCTGTTGAAAATCGCATTCATCGGTGTGAGAGTAAAAAAATTGCGTGTTAAAATTTACACAGTGACCGTGTAAATTTGCCACAAAAATCACACCGGCTATTGCGTATTATTTATTAACTCGTTTTTGTTGTGAAATTACACAAAAGTATGTTAACAGTTAGGGGAGAGAGGGGGAATGGCGAACACTTAAGGTAAAATTATATTTCCTTAGATATGTGAGAGTTAAGTACAAAGTACTTTTATTGTATGTATATACAAAACAATACTGTAGATGATTGGCGATTTGAAATATTTTATTATTAAATGTAATAATCTTTATAAAAATATTAACAAAAAGTTCGTTGTTCGGCATTGTACATCGATAAAGGGTAATGGCAAACACAAAGTTAATTATATAAAAAATGAACATAGCACAAATAAAGTTAAACACAATAGTCACACTGGTACCCTTCAGCTGTATCCGCTCCACTGCACTCTGCGTGGGCCCATTTGGCACACCTTAAGCACCTGTACCACAGTTCTCCATCTCTTCCAAATTCCAAGCAAACAACAACTCCTTATTAGTTGTTCTACTTCTGCTACGCAGCATCTGTAAAGCTACAATGTATCTTGCCATAAGGGCACATGTTGAATAATGCTGAACACAAATAGGGTATTGGCGAACAATTTGTTCGTCATTGCCTCATACGCATGGGTGGATTGTTTATTAAATTATGGATATTAAATCTTCGTTCTAGAGAATGCTAACTGCTCAAAAATATCCAAAATAGCCCTAGTAGCGACTCTGCCTAACTGAATTTAAATATATTTACATGAACCAGGACTTACCTCGTTTCAAAATGTACACTAGTTTTGTATCGCGTAACGTCAAGACAGTAAAAATGCAGATTACATCAAAGCTGTGCTTCGAACCAGCTACCTGTTGCGTGTGACCAATTGGTTAAGTCTCCCTCTAGGTGGAAGTACAACTTTATCTTGTACACTCCGTTTCAGAGTCGTTAAATTTAGGTGTTCGCCATTGCACGCTGTTCTCAATGCCCCCTCTCTCCCCTAAGTGTGTTTGGACCATCTGCGTAATTTTTTTTATGCGGGTGATGTCAGCTCGAGCCGTCTGCATATAGGTGCGGTGAAAACGACGCAACTTGTACGATCATTTGCTTGCTAAAATTAGTAGGTTAAACGTGCAATAGTGAAGTGTAAATGAATCGCTAATTGCAGAAACGGGACATGTCACATTTTCAAAGTTCATGCTCAGGAAGTGAAAAAAACTGTCTAATTTGTTTAAAACAAATGTTTTTTTTTTTACCTACGTTTCTGACTGCACTTTCTTTACAACTGTTGCCGTGGGTTAGTGTAGAGTCTCTTTGATTTGCGTTTTTAAAATTAACGCACCTGTCAGTTTATCAAATGGACATGTACCCCATTGAAAATGTGACATGTCCCGTTTCTGCAATTAGCAATTCAAATATGCAAGCAATTAAATTAAAATTAAAATTCACACACACGTATGTAAAATTTCATCTTCAGTGGTGTTAATTTTTTACACAATGAATGTGTTAATTATTTACACTAAAGGTCTGTGTTAGTTTTCACACAAAAGTCTGTGTGGCCGCAAATGACACTGCGATTGTGTTAATTTTAACACAGATTTTTCAACAGTGTAGTGGATTTATATAAAAGTGGGTTGTCAATAAGTGAAGTGTCTGGAAGGTGTAATCTATCGGTAAGATTTTTTTATAAATTTAAAAAAAATATTTTTGAAACGCCCCCCTTCTATATTTCCTCCGTAAAAATTGTTCTTTTTATATTTTTAATATGTCACTTCAATTATAAAAAATATTAAATTATGCAAAATTTACTAAAATTTAAATATAATTTTCAATTTAGAAAAATTGGTTTTCTAACAGAGTTTATTGTTTAAAATGTCAGGCAGCTATGCCGCATTTGTTTTGTTTTTATTAAAAAAATGATAATGATCCTTTTTTTAAGGTGGAGCTTCAGCAACTACTCTGGTAAATTTTCTCACACTAAATTAATTCTCAAGGCCTACTATGATTTTTTTCTACATCAAGTGAATAAAATTGATTAGCGATTTTTTTTACTTAAAATTTGAGTACGTGACTGGTTTCAGAAACCCCTTAAATGGGCTGACACTAATTTTTCTGAAAAAATGTATATAATTATACAAGAATCATGTCAAAATTGTTTTCAGTAATTTTTAGTCGGTTTTATATATTTTCTAGAAAAAAAAAATTCAAAGCAACCCATGAACAAATAAAGAATAATTTATTTCTTTTTTCATGTTTTTGCTTCAAGTACAGGCTTGAAATCAATCAACTGAAAATTCCTTTTAATTATAAATATTTTTTTAGGAAACGTTGTATCTTCCATTTAAGGGGTTCTCGAATAAAGTGACGTAATCAGATTTTAAGTTAAAAAACTGCTAATAAATTTTTGTCATTTTTTGACGTAGAGAAAAGTCAAGTAGGCCCTGAGAATTAAAATTTACTATCGGAAATTTCCATCGGAGTAGAGTTTCTGAAGCTTTAACTTAAAAAAATTGGTTCTAATCTGATTATAAACATATTTTTTTACGGGGGTGTTTCCATTCTAAATGGGTCAAACTGTATAAAACCCTGAATACACACTATCTCCTACGGAATCAAACGCACCACCCGGTATACAGGGTGATTCAGAAATGTCTCCCGATATTTTCAGGATGAATAGAACATCAAAAGATAAGGTGACCTTTTTATATAAATTTTTTTCGAAAAATGAAAAATAAGAAATTGGTAAATTTTAGAGTATTAACATTACGTTAGAGGTGTTTGCAAACTTTTAAACCTCAATTACTCAAAAACGGTTCGGTTTATCGAAATGAAATAAGAGGACCTTTTTTGTGCCAAATAGTCTAAAGAATATTGAAATATGCAAAAAACAAAAAGTTAGAGACAAAATACTGAAAGTCACCCCTATAAAACTACCCCTTAAAAAGGAGGGATCTGATAAATATGTTGTTAATGCGAATTAGGTGCCTTTTATCTGTGTTTCAAATATTAGTTCAATAACATAAAGGATCCAGAAGATATTGCAAAAACAAAATATTTTTTACCCCTATTTCAGGGCTTATAACTCCCTTATTTTTCACTTTTCGAAAAAAAATTATATAAAAAGGTTACCTTATTTTTTGATGTTGTACTCACTCTGGAGATATTGGGAGACATTTCTGAATCACGGTATATATACCGGACATCCCACGCCCTAGAATGAAATACGTTAAGAAACTCATGAGGTTTTATTTAAAACATGAGTTATGACTTCTTTTTCGTTTTTGTAATTTTAGAGAAGGCAAGTGAAGCGGTGGATTCAACGAAGTGAAGAAGAAGGGCCCAGACTATTTACCGCTCAGAGAAGTGGTAGACCCCGTGTAACAATAGCTGAAGACGACGAATAAATCGTGAAATTTGCAAGAAATACCCCTTTTACAAATTGTTGTAAAATTAGGGAACAGCTAGGGATAAACTTCTCTACCAAAACAATTGCAAGGCGATTACATCAGGCTAGAATACATGCCCGAAAACGTGCTGCAGCACGACGAGCGTTTTGCGAAGAAAATATAAACCGGGATTGTTCTATGGTAGTACGAGAAAACGTTTTCCTCGTCGCAGGATGTTCCTGTGACATTGTGGCGTCCTAATAATGAAAGATATTCCGCGCAACACGTCATGCCAAATTCGACAAGTGGTCGAATATCAGTCGGCGTGTAGGCATATATACACAGAGCTGGACCTGGAGAACTTGTCAGAGTGTCCCCTCCGAATTTTACTGCTGTCCGATACATAGATATTTTAGAAAACGTTTTATTGCCATCTTTTAGAATGTTGTATCCGGATGAAGAACGCAACGCACCAATTGTGTTTGTGCAGGACAACAGTAGCGTTCATCGCGCTAGGTAAGTTCAAGACTGGTTCGAGGACAATCACGGCGTTATCCAGTCATTAAATTGGCCCAGTAAATCGCCAGACTTGAATCCTATTGAAAATATGTGGAGCAATATTGTTGGACTGTCACGAAAAGGCCTTCTCCATGTCTCGGGAAGGTTCGGGCCTTTTCTATGTAGTACGTAATGCCGCACAGGATTCGGGGGTTGGTAGAGTTAAAAGATGGGTTAGAAATGAATACCTTTATTACTCGTAAAGGGGAGAATATTGTTTGGGTTTCGAGCAAGGTATGCCAGTCGGGGTGGCTGCGTTGTCGGCCTAGGTGTTGCGAAGTCACAACGTCAAGCGGGTGGATGTTTGTCGGGCTCGGCGTCGATGCAGTGGCGTCCTCCGAACTGGAATGGATCGTGCTAATGAGATGGTCCGGCTGGTACGACGAGCGGTGTCTAGCGGCGGGATGTTGTCAACGGTGGCGTCGGGACGATAGCGACGGCGTTTGGGATCCTCAGCAGAGCGACGACGGCTACGGCGACGGTCATGAGTCTGTGACGGCGACTGCTGTGAGTCGGGGACGACTGGGAAAATTGTCGCAGAGGTAACCTCTGCGAAACTCTAGTAGATAGCATGCCTCACAGATTGCAAGAATGCATAGAAAATAACGGTTATTATAATAACTATTAATAATTTCTGTAAATATAATTAGCCATGTATATTTAATAATAAAATACTGTTTAAATATCTTTGATTCCTTATCTTTTATTATTATTGCTTAATACTCTCCAATTACACACTATGTCCACGAATTGAATTCACTACAGAATAAACACATTTACTTTTGAGTTTTTCGAAAAAATATCCTTTTATAATAGTTTTTGACACAGCATATATATTTTTTCACCATTCTCTTTAATATCATACTTGTTTGACTAATTTTATTTAATTTTGTAGTACTTGGGGTGTTTCGGGGCGACAATTAAACACTCGGTACGGGTTCTACGATTTAATATTCAGTCTAAGTAAATAAGAAATATGTACACTGTGAAAGGGATATTTTGGCACAACAAAATATAATAAAGACAAACACAGAAAAGGTGAATGTACCGGCGCGCGGCGAGTTGTCTCAGGGCGAATTACACTAGGCGCTCGGGGACGCATTTCGAGGTGGCGAGTTTCGGTGGGGCGCACCGCGGTTCCCGGGGATGATTGGCGCTCGGTCTCTTCTCTGGCTCGCTGGATGTTCCCTTCAGGCCACTTGGTCCGCAAAGCAGAGCGCTTGGGCAGGGGAGGCTGTCCAGGAGAGTCCGTTAACCAAACTGCCGTTTAGGGCTCGCAGAAGGCTTTTTATTCCCAAGGGTCGGTGGTCATCGATGTCATCGGGGTGGGACGGTAAGTCACCCTTGCGCGTGGGGTGAGTGCGGGTGGCGCCTGCGAGAAGGGTAGTGCGGAGCACCTTGGAACTACTCGCTCGTTACATACTCCCCCTCAGGACCTAGCAGACGTCCCGGCGGTGGGTCTTGGATTTGTAGGGTGCTCTCGGGGCCTTCCCCGTCGGCGGATTGGATGCACTGGAGCAGGAGGCTCTTGAGGCGAGCTGGCCCCAGGGTATCGGATCGGGGTGAGGTCGGATACGTTGTAGACCCCTACTGGTGTAGTTGGGTCGTCGGTGGTGGCGACTTCGTAATGCTGGGTCCTCTCCGGGACAGGATGACGTACGGACCATCGGTCCAAACTTCGGTACAAACTTGGAAGAGAAAACCTGTCGGGCGTTGCTTAGCACATGGCTCTTGACCCATACTTGGTCCCCTGAAACATAGTCTAGAACGGGTCTCCGCCGAGTATCAGCGTAGGCCGTCTGTCGGTCCTGGGCTTGTTCGTGGGTTTCCCGGGCCAGGGTAAGGTGGTCGGCCAGTTGGAGCAGGTGGGGCGTCACCTCAGGTATGAACGTCTCCTGGGAAACCACGGTCCGGAAGTCCTGAATGACTTCAAAGGGGGTTCGCAGGTCTCGTCCAAAGGTAAGGTAAGCGTCTGTATAGCCAGTGCTTTGACATCGGGCAGTCTTTAGGGCGAAACGTATGGCAGACATGTGCTCCTACCACTGGGTATGGGAGTTCATTAATTGGAAGGAGAGTTGGGTCTTGAGGTCCCGATTTTTCCTCTCCACGGAGTTTGTTTCCGGATGATGGGGTGACTGGGGTGAAGGTCTGCTCGATTCCAAGACAAAAAGTTATCTTTTACGTGACCTTACTGATGAATTGGGTCCCATTGTCATTTAGGAGTCGGCGGGGGATCCCGTACCGGAAGAAGACGTCGTTGACTAGGGTCCACGCACACCTTTCAGCTGCGGCTTGAACTAGAGGGAGCAATTCGACCCATCTCGAGGCGGTGTCTTCCACTATCAATACCCATCGTTCCTGTTGTGGCCCTTCCGGAAGGGGTCCAAATAGATCGACGACGATTACCTCGAATCTTCTCTGCATCACGGGGGTCTGGAGGAGTCCTGCCGGTTTCTGGTTAGATGCCTTGTAGCGTTAGCATGCGAGGCACTCGGACACGTATTGCTGGATGTACGCCCGCATTCCCGGCCAATAAAATTTTCTGGCTATCCTATGATAGGTCCTCTCGACCCCGTAATGACCGGCAGTAGGCGGTCGTGATATTCGGCGAGAATCTTCTTCCTCCCGTCCGCCGGGACTACCAGCTGGGCGTCGCACAGTGGGTCATTTCACGAATCTAGGTGGACTTAATTCTAACAATTGACGGAAAATTTATTTGCAATATACATTGCAATTCATTTTAAAAAAGAATACAAATATTATAAATAAACACAACAAATACAAATTTGATATCTATATAAAAAAATTATTCGTTAGTGGTGTCTGACGGGTCACTATCTTGCAGTTCCTGCCTGGTAGACGATGTAAACAAAGTCGACCTAAAAAATATTTATTACTCCTTCATCTGCAACGTGCTGCAAATAAAACTTAATGCCACTTATTTAACAGTAATTAATTAATATTACTATATAATATTTATAACATATGATAACATATAAAAGTTTTTGCAGCCTTTGAAATTTAATCTATTTCTCTTTTCACATATATATTTGCAATTTAAATTTAATTTAAAACAATATATACTAGTAAATACATACTTTCTGTAATATCCATAATTAAAATGAAAACTACCTCAAGCGACGGACCACTAACAAATGATCAAAATAAATGAAATATGACGTAAACACTTAAAATAAAAATGAGCCTCGCAATACTACCCTTATTATAAATATACGATTCAGAAAATAAATTTTATTACTCTATGTACAATAACCTTCTTAAGTGTATAGATTTTAAGACGATTACAAATATTACTTTTATTGACTTTCGACCGCATAAATATTACATCTGGCCCACTGTGCGTCGTCCTGGTCGCCGTCTTGGGTGTAGCGGTAAAGTACTCCTTGGGTAAGGGATGACCAGGGATCTGCTGTCTCTGGGGGACCGCATTCGAGGGCGTTCGTGATTTTGGTAATGTCAGGGTCCTTGAGTTGCCGTTCTCGAATGACCGCCAGGCCATCCTGGGGTAGATCTACGTGGATGGTGCAGAATCCACACTCCGTCTGTCCCTGCTGATGACTTGGAGGTCTCGATAGGGTGTCGGCTACTACGTTGGCTTTGCCTGGGGTATATTGGATTTGGAGGTTGTACGGCTGCAGTTGGAGCGCCCACCGGGCAAGGCGTCCCGTTGTGGCTCTCAGGTTCATCAGCCACTTGAGTGGTTGATGGTCCGTGATCAGTACAACCGAGATTTCTTCTATGTATCTCCGGAATTTACTCAACGCCCACACTAGGGCCAATGCTTCTCTCTCCGTGGTGGAGTAATTCCTCTCCGCTGGAGTTAGGAGACGACTAGCGTACTCGATGGGGTGTTCATTCGGCAACTCCCCCTGGAGTAAGGCTGCCCCTAAGGCATAGGAACTGGCGTCCGTCCTGAGGGTGAAGGGCTTCGTGTGATCGGCCTCTCCTAAAATTGGGGCCGTTCCTAGGCATTCTTTTAGGTGACGGAATGCCTTTTCCTGGGGTTCCTCCCAGGTCCAGGGGACTCCATTCTTCGTGAGGCGGCTTAGGAGTTCGGTTGTCTTGGAGAAACCTTTGATGAACCGCCGGTACCAGCTGCTCGTCTGCAGGAAGGTACGGAGTTGTGAGATGTTTTGGAGCGTAGCCATTTTAGTGATGGCGGTGACTTTATCCGGATTCATCGCTATACTATTGGTTGAGATGAGGTGTCCTAGGTAGCTGACCTGCTGACAGCCGAATGAACATTTGTCTCGGTTCATCCTCAGGTGGAACTGCCTCATGCGGGTGAAGACTTTTTGTACTCCTCGTGGTGAGCCTCATAGGTTTCCGACAGTAGGATGAGGTCATCCAGGTAGGCCAGGAGTCGGACTTCACCTAGACCAGCACGGAAGCGGTCTATCAGCCGATGGAATGTTGCGGGCGCGTTTCGGAGTCCGAAGGGCATTCGGAGGAAGTGGTAGATTCCGAAAGGCGTGATGATGGCGGTCTTGTCCTGATCCGCGGGGTGGACGGGGATCTGATAATACCCAGCTTTCAGGTCCAAGGTCGAGAGCACGTTTACATGGCCTGTGGAGTGCAGTAGGTCGTCTATCCGAGGCATCGGATAGGAGTCCGGGATGGTGATAGTATTGAGGCGGCAGTAGTCTACGCACATCCGGATTCCTCCATCCGGTTTCGGGACTAACACCACTGGCGAGGCACAGGCGCTATCACATTCCTGAAGGATGTCTTCATTCATTAGTTTCTGTATTTCTTGCCTTAACACCTCCTTCCTGTTAGGTGTTCCGCGTAGGTGGTCGGGGGACCGCAGGACTGGGATAGGTCCTGATTTTCCTTGAGGATGGTGTCCAGGAGCTGGCGATCGTCCGGGGTGGCGTCGCATGTTTCGTCTGGGCGCAAGTCCAGGGTGGCCAGTTGGACGTGAGGGAATAGCGGGGCGTAAGGTTGCGGCTCGTATTCCGTCCATGCTTCGTCGATTGCCTGGCGGGCATCCTCCATCATGTACTCGGTTCGCGAGTGGGGGTTTGGCCATATGGGACCGTATCCTCTTGCGACTTCGGGCTCTTGGTGTCGTGAAACAGTCGTTGGTGGAGTCATGGGCAGGGGTGCCCTTCCTCTCCAGCAAGGCGTTGGTTAAATGTGGAGTCGCGACCATGGGTCTTGGTGAATCCGGGGGAGGCGGAACAAAGGCATATGTTTCTTGACGAGCGTCTGCGAAATGCCATCGGCGTGCCTTAAAGTTGAGGACGAGGCCGGCAAGGTCTTTGCTTGGGCTGCTTCTGGGAGGTATACAAATTGCGTGTTTACTATCCGGTTTTTCAGGCCGACTTCCGCCTTGACGACATAGGCTGGTTGAGTCGAAGTCCTCCCATCAGCCAGGGTGATGTTTAAAGTTTGGGCTGGCTATGCTGGTCCTGGCTCCGGTGTCTACGTATGCGCGGCCGTTTATCTCCTTGATGGTGATGTCCAAAGCAGGCCGGATTGTTATCATGGCACTTAATAAGTTGAACCCCACTGGTTCGACAGTTCTAACGTTTTCTGGGACGGCGGAGCAGCTGGGGCAATTTCGGGTATTACTCCAGGTCTGTTGCATCCGTAGTAAGTGATGCTGGCTGATCTGGTCGTCTCCTCCCTTCGGTGGGGATGGCGCTCCTCTCCTGCACTTTTGGGTTGGGCTGCACGTTTTCGGCATTCGTTCACCTCATGCCCGAAATTGCGGCAAAATGTACATATTGGCCTCTCCTTGGATCTCGTTTCCCTGTGTCCCTGTTCCTTGGTCGAGGCGCCGAGTTCGGCGTTGGGTTTGGGTCCCTTTTGCGGATGCGTCTTCTCCTTCTGGAGTTCTTCCATCCTTGTTTCAATTTCCCTGGCCTTTTTTACCAATTCTGGGAATGATCTGAATTTCTGCCGGGGAAGCTTCTCTCTGAGGTCTACTCTTAGCAGGCCGTATACCATGTCCAATTGGACATTCTCTGCGTGCTGATTCCTCAGCTGGTCTAGTATGGCTCTTTTCCTGGCCACGAACATACTGGTTGTGTCTTCCCGTTGTTGGGAAGCTTGGACCAATTCCATGTATAATTTATAATCTGGAGGTCTCGGGGCGAATTCGCTCCTCAGGGCTTCCTTTGCCTCTTCCCAGTTGGTTATGGAGTCCTTAATCCTCAGCCACCAAGTATTTGCTGATCCTTCTAGCAACAGGGCCAGTCCAAGGACTGCATTCTCCTCGGTGATGCCCTCGCTACGTTTGTAGAAGTCCGCACTGGTGATAAAGTCCTCCACTGCTTCCCTTGTTCTCGTTCCTTGGAACCGGGCCGTGAACTGGGTAAAATGCTTGATCTTGGTTGGCATTTGCATTCGCCGGAGGATTTCCTCCAGGGCTTCCGGAGTTAGCGCCATTCCTTGGCGTGATCTGGTTCGTGGTATCTTGACTTCTTCACTTGCACTTTTGTTCGTATAACCGTGTCGTTTTTGGATTTTCGGGCCCCACACGTTGGGCTGCCACTGTAGTACTTGGGGTGTTTCGGGGCGACAATTAAACACTCGGTACGGCTCCTACGATTTAATATTCAGTCTAAGTCTTAAGAAATATGTGCACTGTGAAAGGGATATTTTGACACAACAAAATAGAATAAAGACAAATACAGAAAAGGCGAACGTATAGACGCGCGGCGAGTTGTTTCAGGGCGAATTACACTAGGCGCTCGGGGACGCGTTTCGAGATGGCGGGTTTCGGTGAGACGCACCGCGGTTCCTGGGGATGATTGGCGCTCGGTCTCTTCTGTGGCTCGCTGGATGTTCCCTTCAGGCCACTTGGTCCGCAGAGCAGAGCGCTTGGGCAGGGGAGGCTGTCCAGGGGAGAGAGTCCGTTAATCAGACTGCCGTTTAGGGCTCGCGGAAGGCTTTTTATTCCCAAGGGTCGGTGGTCATCGATGTCCATCGGGGTGGGACGGTAAGTCACCTTTGCGCGTACGGTGAGTGCAGGTGGCGCCTGCGAGAAGGGTAATGCGCAGCGCCTTGGAATTACTCGCTCGTTACAATTTCAGTTATCTGCACACCAGTTTTTTTAAACACCTTTTATATCAAACAATTCGAAACTCTCTAACACTGATTTAAGCAAATATGCTCTAGAATTAACATTCTCGCCTGAATAGTTTTTCTTAATGTAAATTAGGCCTGGTCTTTTCATCTCCATGTAAATTATTCTTTCTTTTAATATCCTAAGAAACCTACCATTGTCGATACAATTATTTCTAAGGATTTTATGGGGTAAATAAATTTACAAAAATGTGAAAAGATCGGCTCTTCGTAATATTAATTAATACCGGCTAAAATGATTTTTGAACTTTGCTGTATATTACGAAAGTGGAAACATTATTTTCAGTTTTCCTGAGCTCTTAGTCGGAATTTATTGTTTCTTATAACATTTTTAGGACTTTTAACAAGCAAAAAATTCTATAACGTATGACTTTCTCATGAAAAATCAAAAATAAAAAACTTTTTCCTGTAGTGAAAACCAATCCGTGGACACAGTGTGTGTAAAAAATAATTCAAATATATTTGTTTAATTTTCATATCAACCATTTAAAATTTGTAAAATTAGGATAAAACGCAGACAAAAAATAACTAAAATGAAACTTCAAAAGACCACGGTAACGTCGTCAAATTAGGTGTAGCCAGTTAAAACAATGCAAATAAATTCATTCATTCTCGAAGTAAGTTTTATTATTTAGGGTCTGTTATCTCCGAAGGCAACGGCGTAAACCCCCATATCGGTGCAGAATTTTAAGGGTTGTCCAATTCTAATGCACCACAGTTACCAGCGCCACTTACCTGGGCTTAACTTTTGTCGGCAGGTGTACCTATATGCATTTATCGTGTCACCTGGGGTCCCGCGGTTGGCGGGATTTTTAATGACAGGGTCCATAATAAATGCAGATATTGAAATAGCAATTTACGTAATAAGTACATAAAGTAGGTCTTTATTGACGAGCCTAGTTTATTGCAGTGCGAGCGCAGCGAGCGAGGCCAATAAATAGAGCGAGTCAATAAAGCCTAATTATATACGAATTGCATACAAAGCTTTATGTACGACTGCTAAAATTGAGTTATTTAAAAAAAAAATAGTTCATAAATCTAATAAAATGAGTCAAGTGTGCTTTTTTTATGTTGCTTGGTTTCGAAGTTGTTTGTTTGTTTGGTGTGAAAATTTTCTACAAAGCAAGATGCAAGCGTGCAGTTCTAAGAATTCTAATAACGAAGAAATAATAAATATCGCAGCTCTGCCGCTAAAGAGTCCCTATTACCAACTAAATCCAGGCATTTATATGAAGAAACGTACAATATGTATAGGAAATGGTGTTCTAGTAAGAAAATTGAAACAATTTGACTGATTTGGCCGATACGTGGTGGAGATCCATTTCAATGTGTAGATAGACAATGTTTATCTACACATTGAAATTGAAACAACTTCTGAAGACAGCATCTTAGCCGTACTTCAACAACGATCTTTCACGGTATAAAAGTTCTTCTTTATAGAGCAAATATTCTATGCTACGATCGACCATAAATCTACGTGAAGGAATTGACATTAGTAAATTTCCAAGTGTCATTCCTTTTTTAAAACGGAAAGGTGAAGGATATAAGCCCAAAAAGTCGCTCCTATTGGCTAAAGATCATATAAATGAATTTTTGATTAAAGGTGACAATAAGGAACATTTATTTAACAAAGTAAGAATGCTTTAATCATGTTTGAGCATCTGTTAAAAACATAATTTGCTACCTACCTAATTATGTCAAAATAATTGACCTTGAATGGTTTACGAAA
This sequence comes from Dorcus parallelipipedus, assembly GCA_958336345.1. Lineage (NCBI taxonomy): Eukaryota > Metazoa > Arthropoda > Insecta > Coleoptera > Lucanidae > Dorcus > Dorcus parallelipipedus. The sequence goes on along the minus strand of OY284479.1, from coordinate 26,514,894 downwards.
GTCGAGGGAGACCCCTTTGCATTGGTGAACAACTTACCTGAAATTATACCCAGCTCAGTGGAGATGGGGGTGGGGATACACAATAGGATCGTCGGTAGCTCGTTACCTAGTTGTGTAACACCCAACATCGCAGATGTGTGGCTTAAAAAAAGTTGTTAAAATTTTAATTTATGTTTTGTCAACAAAACTGTCACTCGAGTTTTTTTTACAAAAAAATAAAAGTGTTATTTTTTTGATTACTTATTCAAACCACCCGAGTTACAAATTGGCAGCCCAACGTGTGAGGCTCAAGTGTACAAGAGTAAGATAATTCTTCGTCTTCGCTGAACTTTCATAGTTTTGTGCTCAGTGCAAAGAAGTAGAAGAAGAAAATACGCAGAATTAAGCACAGTCCGTAATATTGCTGTGAACGTATTAGTTAGAATGCCACCCAAGAAAGATAACGCGAGTGAAAACGGGAGCGGACATTCTCCGGTTATGTTATCACAAGAACAATTCACGCAGTTACTTGAACAGATAGGAAGATCTGTAAAAGGAAATGAACCACCAATATTAAGTGGAAACTTTTCAAAATGTAGTGCACGATTCGATGGAAAAGAAACGAGTAATGTTGATGCATTCTTCGACTCGGTTATTACTTACAAAGACTGTTCACAAATAAGTGAAGAAAATGCGTTACGCTGTATTCCCATGCTACTAGAAGGCACGGCTGGTACATGGTGGAAAGGTGTCAGAAGCAGCATAGCAAGCTGGGATGAAGCAGTGTCTGCAATTCGTGATGCATTCTCAAAAAAATTGCCAGCTCATTTAGTGTTTCGAGAAATATTCTCGCGAGAACAACACGAAAATGAAAGTAGTAAACTATTTGTGTGCCTTGTTCGAGCACTATTCGCTCAACTACCCTATGAGTTAACCATTCAAGCACAAATTGACATTGTGTATGGTTTAATGAACAAACGAATTCGTAAAAAATTGTCGCCAAGTGAGTGTAAAACATTCAAAACATTACTTAGTAGTGCGAAAGACATTGAAAACTCTTATCGTGAAGTTACATTAAAACCAAAAGGGGCCCCAGGATTCGCGAAAAAGAATGACAAGCTAGAAAAGAAGTGTCGACCCAAGTGCTCATTCTGCAATCACTTCGGTCATGTAGAGAACGAGTGTCGTAATAAGCAAAAAAGAAATGAAATCACATCCACTACCAGTGAACCACCATCAACATCGATTGTGAAGATTAAGAATGAGAATTGCAAACCACAAGGGGTTGCGGAGCTGTTGGGTATATAAGGAGCAGCTGTCCAACCTGTTCCTCTCCTAGCGTTACTTCTACACAAAACCCTCCCTTATCGTTTTCTTCTTCAAACTTTATGAATGCCAAAGTAAGTAGACCAATGCTGTTAGTGCAAATATTGGGCTTATATGGTAAAGCATGCTTCGACACGGGTTCTAAAAGAAGTATTGCAGGAGCACAACTATATAAAATTCTAAATGACGAAGGACATCCTTATGAAGAGTCTTGGTCATGGCTATAAAGTTAGGTGATGGAAAACAACAACGACTGTTAACAAAATCTTTAACTGTTGATATCACCATCGAACACCGTACTACTAAAATCACACTGATTGCTATACCTGAACATTCTGAGAGTCGTATGCTTTTGGGTATTGATTTCATTCAGTCCGCGGGTATGGTATGTGATTTCAGCGACAAGACTTGGATTTTCAGGGACGAACCTGACCGTTTATTCAACTTCACTGAAGAGATCATTGACAGTGTGGCTGAAGAAGTAATCCAGACCGTGGACTTTATGCTAAGAAGTGATGAAGGTGAAAATCTCGATGAAGAGCAAAAAGAAGAACTAACTGCCTTACTGAATGAAAATGCAGATATTTTTAAACCAATAATTGAACCAACACCTTTTGCTGAACATTTCATTAGACTCACAGATGACACTCCCATAGCTGTACCACCATATTGGTTATCGCCTGTCAAGAAAGAATTTTTGAAGGACATCGAAAAGATGTTAGCCGAAGACATAATAGAGGAGTGCGAATCTCCTTATGCTGCTCCTGTCGTCTTAGTTCCAAAGAAGAATGCAACATTTCGCACTTGTTGTGATTATAGAAGATTGAACAGCGTGACAGTTCCAGACAGATACCCGTTACCACTGATAGATGAACTGCTACATGCTACCAAGAGAGCGAAGTATATGACGACCTTAGATTTGCGTTCCGGATATTGGCAGGTACCAGTTAAAATTCAGGATAGAGACAAGACTGCAATTACGACACCATTAGGAAATTTTCGGTGGAAACGTATGCCTTTTGGCCTACGCAACGCTCCTGCCACTTTCCAAAGACTAATAGATCGTTTTAGATCTGGATTACAAGACATTTTCCTCTTAGCGTACCTCGATGATATCATCATATTGTCGTCGACCTTTGAAGAACATATGAAAGACCTACGACGAGTCTTTGAATGGTTGAAACTATTCAAGTTACATGCAAACCGTGAGAAATGCCATTTTGCATGTACTGAGATAAAATATCTTGGTCATCTTATTACTTGCGATCGAATCAAGCCAAATCCTGAGAAAATTGCTGCTATCCAGAATATGAAGGTCGTTACCTAGTTGTGTAACACCCAACATCGCAGATGCGTGGCTTAAAAAAAAGTTGTTAAAATTTTAATTTATGTTTTGTCAACAAAACTGTCACTTGAGTTTTTTAAAAAAAAAAATAAAAGTGTTATTTTTTTGATTACTTATTCAAACCACCCGAGTTACAGTTGTTAATTATGAAAGAGGGCGCCACCTAGCGTAAAAGTTATTTTAGGTATTGGTATTACGTGTAACCGCTAGGAATACACACGTGAATGTAGCATATGGTTATCCCTCAATTATGAAATTCCGTATATATATATTTTAGTTAACAACCACCCTGTATATATCAATTCTACAATAAAGGTTTGACAATTCGATATGACATTCATTGATTGACTCGAAAAAGGTTTAAGTTCACGCAATCGTACAATAAATATTTAAAATAAATAATTAAAAATTCACAGCACGCGTGTAACGCGTAGTCGCCGGCAAGGATATCCTATTTGGTTTACAGCGAAGTTATACAAGGTAAATTATAGATATCTGTCAATTTGACAGTAGGAGGCGGTTCTTAATTTTAAAAATTGACTTCAAATAAACGGATACATAACTTTCAAATCGATGATATTTCTTTATATAGTACAAAAGATGTTTAAATAAGTAATGTAGGGGCAATGTATGATACAATGTATGTGTCCTACATGGACACCTGCACCTTCGTGATGTTTGTGGTTAGAAGAACTAGGCATCTCCCATACGACTTTTCTGTTTTCTGCCTAACACCAACTGCAATCTGATGAATCTACCCCTTACAACTTGTATGACTTGAAACTACTCCGTACGACTTAAAATTACGACTTGCTAAAGGAAGAAACGTGACGTTTAGTATGACAATTCGAAGTTGAATCGAAAGACTTACCCCTTTTTTAGAAGTAAGGGCCAAATGAAACGTTTAGTACACAAGCATTGGCGAAATTCCAAACGTCTTTCTTAAGTGCCTTAAATCCCTATTGACGATTAGGTGGTCGAATTCAGTATGAAACACTCAAATCAGCTTCAACAGCAAACGAAAATGACCTGCACTCAGGAATGTTACGTACACTAAGATGGCGATTTTTTTTATTAATTTTTATTTTCGAATCAACAACTAAACAAACGCCAACACGTTTCCAAGTCCGAAATTAACCAATCTACATGCACGAGAAAGGAAACAAAAAGGTAGCCCTTAGAGTTTGAATTCAGAATAGAGCGATCAGTGAAGTCAAAACAGGACTTTAGAGTTCATTATCAAATAGACCATTAAATGAAGACGAAATTTAAAAGTACCCTAAAATAAAATCAATAAAGCAAAACGAACCGTAACAAATTTGTGCTATTATAGGTTGTCCTGATATTCGGAGTCGCCGGTGCCTGTAAACGTCAGGAACTTGTGACAACGAAGTTGAAGGAATGAATATTTAGGGCAACAGTAATTGTGTTATAAATATTATGAATTATTATAATAGATAAGCAGTAGATTGTGTTATTATTAGTTAATAGTTACAGCGTGTGTAATTATAATATAAATTTAAATAAACGAATATTTTTGACAGAACTGAAAATAAAATTACTTTATTTTACTAGTTATATAAAGAGGTACTTTGCGGCCGAAAACTGTACCATAAACAGAACTTTAAAAAGTGCAGTCGTAGAAAAAAGTCAAAGAAAAAGGGGAGGAGCCTGCGAGCCGCGGTTCACAGACAGGTCTCGACTTGTAAGAACATGTAGGGACCAACACTTTTTTACAAATATTGTACAATAATTCGCAGGGTAATAAAATATTCTTATAAAATATGTGAATCCTTAGGGAATATTTGATAATCAAGTTTTTCTCAAAAATGTGACGTGATGAGAAAATTTTAATAACGCTTTTAGAAATATTATGAACACACAAATAAAACGCACCCACTAATATATAGGAAAATTTTTTGTTGTTGTCCAGTGTTATTTTTATTTGTTTTATTTTTGGACATTACTGTGGATTTGTAGGCTCTCGACATTCTGATTCAAAAGCAAGTCATTCATTAATTCGTAACCATTGTTAAATTAATTGTTTTATTTAGAAAGCTACGATTAGTTTTTCAAAAGTGTAAAATACCGAATCAGAAAATTGTAAAAAATATTGAAAATCGTTCACCTGTCATGCCAAGTCATTATTATTTACCCTGATTGTATGTTGTACACTCGACGCAAGTAAATCGTTACGATTCGAAGGACACGTAACCCTTAGCGTCAATATAAGTACGATCATTTCCGGGCACATTGTACTTACAATATAACCGCTGTAATAGTAAACCGTAAAAACTCGGTCCGTCCTCTCACTGGCAATAGCTGTTGTTTCCATTGCAGATCAATAAGAGCTAGGTTAGCATGCAGAGGTAACGACTTTAATGGCCACCACTGTACATACGTTCATTTCTGCCCGCATATCGAATGCTGCTTGTTTATCCATTATTATGTCTCGCTTGATTGTGAGTTGCATTAACTTTTTGTTTGACCGAAAAGCTAGTATAGAGTATCATGGTTCTACGTACAATGTTGGATCCATTAGAATTTAGATCTTAAAAACCATTTTTTTAAATTATTTTTTCCGTAACGTCTAACGTTAGTTTTACCTATAAAATTAATTAAAAATGAAAAATCATCTGTATATGTACAGGCATGGATAGTCAGTTGATTTTCGAAAGGTGATTTAGCAAATAGAAATTTATTTTTAATTCAATATGAATTATGAATACATAAATAAAAAAATCATAAAAATGAATGTGTGAATGCTGAGACGTGACCAACGCAACGCGGTCGCTCTCGTGCTATTTTCAGCAAGTAGAAAGCAAGCGAGCAAAAGACGCCAGCAGATTGTCTGCTAAAACCATCGAGTTAAGAATTAAGAGGAGGGAACTTATGGCAGTGGGAGAATACAATTATACATCATATATATATATAATTATACAATTATATATTATCAGCATTTTCGATTCACCTGCTCCGGTTGCACTCAGTGTATTTGCATCTTCTTTTAACCTCATGTAATAAAACGAGATGAAGATACTCTGAGTGTGCACTAGTACAGTCAATCGAAAACGCTATATATTTGAAGTTACCACTTTGCGGTAGGCGGTATATCAGTTTCTGCGATATGGTGTTGTAATCTCCGATGATTGTCTGAATTTGATTTATGTAATCATGCAACTGATTTTATTTTATAAAGTAGTTCATCATGCGGATATGTTGGTACTTAGAATTATTTCCTTTTAACTAACGTTTATCTGTGTCACTTAGGGCCAGTTGCATCAAACTCTTAAGCGCCGCTTAACTTTAAGCGTCACTTAGAATATAACTTTCACAATGTTGTGTAACCTCAAATGTCATATTATAAACGCTGGTTAAATTTAAGCTCAGTTTAAGTGTTTGGTGCAACTGGCCATTAATAAAGGATTTCTCATTAAGAGCGACGCATTTTGTTTTTAAGGACGATATATGGTTTCAACAAGACGGTGCCACTTGCCACAATGGCAATCAAACAATTGACTTATTGAAAGAAAAGTTTGGTGAAATCGATTATTTCCAGAAACGGACCAGTCAGTTATTCTCCTCGCTCGTGCGATTTAACACCCCTAGACATCTTTCTGTGGAGTTATGTTAAGTCGTTAGTTTACACCAACAAACCAGCAACATTACACGATTTGCAGACCAACATTAAAGGTGTCATTGCTGATATTCGACTCAATTTAGGTGAAAAAGTCATGGAAACTTGAGTTAAACAGATTCCTTCCTGTCAGCGCTTCCGTGGTGGACATTTGAATGATATTGTGGTTCCATCAATAATGGCGTTAATTGTACTTTACACCGAAGTAAAAATAATCGACATCGGTGTTTTATTTTAAAAACAAACGCGTCGCTTTTAATGAAAAACCCTCTACATATAGTTCTAGCGTTCCGCGTCACGTAACTGCATTTTAGTTTTAACTCATCTTCGCTTCACTGCAGAAATAAATTAAAGTAAGTTCTGAGCTTTGTTGTATCGAGTCATACGTAACTATGTTAATTTAAATTATTAAAACTATTCCATATGAAACTCAGGGTTGTCCAACATCGAGAAGACAGACCCTAACCAACCAGAAAAAGAATTAGAATTAGATATACTGTTGAGGTTCACAATTTAATTAATCATTGTAAACTAATACCAGATTACAATAATAAACATTTTATTAACAAAAATTTGTTTGTTTAAACTATCAAAGTTTACAACAATGGCCATTTATTAACATCCGTTGTCGTAAAATAATTGCCGGATTTTTTGTTTGTGTCTGAGTGTAGAACGAATTTACAGTCGCGGCCAAAAAAAGGGACACTTTTTTAAACGTCAATTTTCTAATACTAAAACTCTTGCTGGGTGGTCGTAATTATGAACTGATACTTACGGATGACAAACAATAAATATTACTGTTTGTCATCCGTACTGTTTGTCATTCATAATTACAACCACGCAGCAAAAGTTTTAGTATTAGAAAATTGAAGTTTAAAAAGTGTCCCGTTTCTTTTGACCGCGACTGTATGTGTTTTTTTAGCAACTGTGATTGGTAGTATACGGGTGCCCCGTGACGTAATGTCACCACTTCACTTACGTTATAATCAATTCAAATTAAGTAAAAAACTGTAATAAAGTTTTGTTGTAAAGTAAACCGTTTCAAAAATACTGGGTGTTTAATTTAACTTGAAGGCTTCCGCGGCCGTTGTCCATGTTTGAATTGGCTTCCGGTTAGAACCGCGTCACGTTGACTTCTACTGCCGACGTGTGCTTGCGCCGAAGGGTGTTTAATGTTTAATTTTTTATTTTTTTAAATTTTAAAGTTCATCTAATCATTTATCCGTTCAGTTAATAATCAATTCAAACTAAAAAAAAAAAAACTAATAAAGCAAACCATTTTTCAAGAATACGACGTGTTTTGTAATTTTCAGAATTTTTAAACTCTCAAAAGGTGTTCAAAATTACCCTCGTTGTTTGCTAAACACATTCTGGCACGTTCCAAAAGAGATCTAGAACCTTTTGAGATAAAGTTTAAAAATTCTGAAAATTACAAAACACGTCGTATTCTTGAAAAACGGTTTGTTTCATTAGTTTTTTTAGTTTGAATTGATTATTAGGTGAACTGATTGATAAATGATTAGATGAACTTTAAAAAAAAAAAAATAAAACTTTAAACATTAAACACCCAGTATTTTTGAAACGGTTTACTTTAGAACAAAACTTTATTAGAGTTTCTTACTTAGTTTGAACTGATTGTCATGTAGGTGAAGTGGTGACATTACGTCACGAGACACCTGTATACAAACGATATGTTGATAGGTAATTATAGACTTCAGTTAAAAAATGAATGACTTTTAGGTTAGTTTTGGAATTTTTAGATGATCAGTGACTCAGCAAGTGTACTTTTATGATAGAACTTCAGTGTCTAGAATATAATTGGCATTTCTAGGATCTTATTTTGTTAAATTTAGTGTATAATAAACAATGGTGAACTGTGTCGTTTCTAATCGTTACAGAATTTTATAAAACGCTTGTGTGCGACTATGACATACAGGGTTGCGTTCAAAAATGAATACCCCGATGTGAGGTGTGACCCGGCGAGGTGTTATGACGTTTCAAAGTGAAGTGCACACCGTATATGAACGCTTGGTGTACATATGGTGTGTCATGTGAGGATAAGTTACAGTTAAATGTACATATTATGAGTCATCACTGTTAGTGATTTTAGTATTTAACGGTTAATAAAATATTTTGATTACTTAACAGAATTTACAGCGGATTTAATAATAAAGTATATTTGGTCAATTGCAGTATTATCGTAAACGCGCCGCGCGCCGTCGGCGTCGTTACGAAAGATAGTTCAGTTGTTTTTCAGTTAATAACAAAGTCTAAAAAGAATCGTGTGACACCTCAATTTAATTTATTATGTTAATTTCCTTTGTACATGTTAATGAAATAAAGTAAGGAAATTTGGTAATGGTTTATTTGCTGCTCCGCTCCATATCAAGCATTCGGACATAACAAATTGGCGACGAGTTTTTCGGCATTGATTTGAACCTGACAGAAAAAAATTTTTTTTTGATGGCCATGGCCACAGGTGATTCAACTTTGGTTGAAACATTGATAAAAATGATGCTTGAAGAACGTAAAGAACGAGAAGTAGAACGTCGAGAGCGAGAAGCCCGAGAAGATCGAATGCGTCAAGAACAGCTCGAACGCGAAGAACATCAACGTAAAGAACGTGAACAAGAAAGACACGAAATTTTTGAGCAAATGATGCGGATCGCAGCAGGACAAACTGGGTCATCAGGGAATATAAATTCAAGTCCCGGACTGAATTTTTCAAGTAATGCACCTACTTTTTCGGCCTACATCATCAGCGATGATTGGGACGCGTATCTTTTTCGTCTAAATCAGCACTTCGAGGCTCATCGTGTCAATGACGAAGCTCAACGTCGAGCCTATTTCTTGTCGTGGGTCGGAGAAGAAACATATAAGCTACTACAAAAACTTTATGGTGGTGAAGATTTAGCTACGAAGACGTACAAGGATCTGACCACCAAGTTAAGCGAGCACTTTGAGGCAACCACTCATATTTTGATGGCACGATTCAAGTTCAGTAAATGCTTGATGAAGAAAGGTCAAACACACGCTCAATGGATAGCCGACTTGCGCGGAGTGGCAACCAAGTGCAACTTCGTTTGCAAGAATGAAACTTGTAAACGCTCCAGCGTCGATGAACATATTCGCCATGTTATCGTTTTAAACACACCATATGAACAAGTTCGTCAACTGACACTGCAGAAGAGCGAACCAACCCTGGAAGAAGTCATCACGATCGCAAATTCGTATGAAGCTACACAGTCTGCTAAGAAAATCCTGAACGGAGAAGACCATGCGGCCAAGGAAGTCTTCAAGCTCTCTTCGGAGTATAACTCGCGAAAGAACCGCAGTCGTTCGAAGCATTTTTCTGGCCCAAGAAATAATAGTAAAGAGCGGATTGATGTCACTAGCAAGGCTCGATCTTGCCCAAGGTGCAATGTCGACCATAAACGATCTGAATGTCAATTTTTCACAGCGATTTGTCACAAATGTCAAAAGAAGGGACACATCAAATCAGTTTGCCTAGCGAAGGCACCATTTTTAAAAAAGAAAAACCCACGAGATCGAAGTCAAGAAAAACGTTTCATTCATGAAATCTCGCAGGACGAATTGAACAGCGTTTCCAATGTTAAGCGGGATTCACGCGAAGATCGATACTACGCAAACATACAAATCAATGGCTGCCCTTTGAAGTTCATGTTGGATTCCGGCGCCACAACGTCCATAATTGGTCTTAAAAGTTATGACGCCATTGGGGCACCGCCACTAAAGCCAGTCAGTAACAGCGTCAAGGCCTTCAACAACCAGCCAGTTCCCATCAAAGGATGGTTTATATGCGAGGCGCGCATCGGGTCCAAGGTTCGTAATCTTCGCTTGTTGGTCGCAAATTCCAAAGAAGTTAGCGATTTGTTCGGAATTCCGTGGTTCAAAGCTTTCGGCTTTACCATCACCGAACTTGATGACCCGGAAATCATTAATGCTTTAGACACAAAGCCGACCATCACAAAACCGTGCGCACGTCAAGTCGACGATATCTTAAAGAAACACGAGCAATTATTTTCAGATGGTCTCGGTACCTGTAAAATATTGAAGGCCAAGTTGTATATGAAAGAAAATGCTATTCCAAAGTTTTTCAAACCTCGCCCAATTCCATTCTCACTTCAGGACAAAGTCAAAGCAGAAATAGAGCGATTGAAAGCAATGGAGATCATCACACCGATCAAGTACAGTAAATGGGCTGCGTCAATTGTGGTTGTGCACAAGCCAAATGGCACAGTTCGTATTTGTGGCGATTTCAAAGTCACCATCAATTATCAGCTTAATATTGAGCAATTTCCAATTCCTCGGGCTGAGGACTTGTTTCAGAAACTTCAAAATGGTAAACATTTCACGAAAATTGATTTGGCTGATGCTTACTTGCAACTAGAACTTGACGACGATGCAAAGAAATTAGCAGTAATCAACACACCCTACGGACTTTATCAATACCAGCGCCTTGCCTTTGGAATAGCTAGTGCACCTGCTATTTTTCAGCGTCTCATCGAACAAGTCATTAACGGTTTACCAAACTGTGCCAGCTACTTGGATGACATCATCATTACTGGATCTAGTAACAAGGAACATTTGCGGAATTTAGATGAACTTTTTTGTCGTCTCGAAGCTTGTGGCCTGAAATGCAATTTGTCGAAGAGTGAATTTTTCAAGCCGGAGGTCGAATATCTTGGCTACATAATTTCACAGAGTGGACTTCGTCCTTCTGATTCTGGTATCGCCGCGATCCAGAAACTGCCTCGTCCGAAGAATTTGTTCGAAATTCAATCGTTTCTTGGCAAAGTTGGTTACTATGGGAAATTCATTCCGAATGTTGCAGAAATCGCTGGTCCCTTGAATGAGCTTCGAAAGAAAAATGCAATTTTTAGCTGGGGTCCTCAGCAAGAGAAAGCTTTTCAAGACCTAAAATGGCACATCATTAAGGCAACTACACTTTCACATTATAAATCTAATTCGCCTTTAATTCTCGCCACGGATGCCTCGTCGTATGGAATTGGTGCCGTGCTTTCGCATCGCGACTCCAATGGATTGGAGAGGCCAATTGCATTCACATCGAAGACCATGAATGAGCATGAAAAACGGTACAGCCAAATCGAAAAAGAAGCTCTGTCTATAGTTTATGGCGTCAAGAAATTCCATCAGTACTTATATGGTCGACAATTCGAGCTTCAAACAGATCACAAGCCCTTGGTTACAATCTTTAATCCGAACAAGAAATTGCCTGCAACCTCTATTCAACGTCTACAGCGCTGGGCAATTTTCTTGATGGGCTACAACTACTCGATTCAATATAGGGCCACAGCAGCGCATTCAAATGCCGATGCACTGTCACGACTCCCATCAGGACCTGATTTAGAGTTCGAAAAAAGCGAAGAGAGTTGTTTATGCCTGAATGAAGAGCTCAATGAAATTGTCGAAAGTTTTCAAATCAATTCACAGAAAATAGCAGAAGCAATAAAGAAGGATCCGATTTTATTCCAAGTCTTAGGCAATATCAAGGATGGATGGCCTAACCAGGTCTACAACACGAAGTTCAAAGCCTACTTTAATCGCAAATACAACCTGTCTGTTGAAAAAGAGGTCATCCTCTATCACACCGATGAACACTCACGTGTTGTTATTCCGACAAGCTTACGGCAACGTGTGTTGGCGATGCTTCATGAAGGCCATTGGGGAATTGTTCGAATGAAACAGCTTGCTCGTCGTTATTGTTGGTGGCCTAAAATTAATGAAGAAATAGACCAACTCACAAAGAAATGCGAAGCTTGCCAACACCATCAACCTAATCCAACAAGAAAATTTGAAGCTTGGCCGAAAGCAGAACACCCGTCGGACAGGATTCACATCGACTTCGCTGGTCCTTTTTTGAATAGCATGTGGATGATTGTTATTGATGCTTTTTCGAAATATCCCTACTTTGTACGAGTTAAGGATACCACCACGGAGTCCACTATTGAAATGCTTGAAAAAATTTTCCTCATCGAAGGCTTACCGATTACAATTGTTTCCGATAATGGAACGCAGTTTACATCGAACATGTTCAAAGAATTTTGTGAAGAAAATGGAATCACCCACCTGACTACGGCCCCTTTCCATCCGGCATCGAATGGTCAAGCGGAACGCTTTGTAAGGACTTTCAATGCGATGGTGAAAACTCTATGGGGAGGAGGAAACAAAAATAAAGCAGTCGAGAAAATTCTGTTTTCCTACCGAACAACTCCTCACCCGAACTTCGACAAATCTCCTGCAGAATTATTACACGGCAGACAGCCCCGTACCTTGTTGTCTCTGTTCAAACCTATGGAAAATCGAATGTCTAACCAAACAGAGCCTCATGTTTTCAGTCCTAAAGATCCAGTTTACTTTAAACTGTTTCGGCCTCGAGAGCATTGGGTTAAGGGCAACATTGTTAAGAAAATCGGGTAAGTCATGTTTTTAGTGAAAGCTGAAAATGGTTTTCATCGACGTCACATTAATCAGATTCGAACTCGAATCGGTGACTCGACAGAAGATAAAAACGATGAAGACTATATCCTAAACCAGCAATTATGGCTCGCAGCTCAAAATAAACAGAAGAACAGTCAACTCGATTGTTCGCCTCAGGATTCTGTTCGATCCGAGAACTGTTCTCAACAATTACGAAAGACTAACAAAATCATATCACCAACACTCGCCTCAACAACTGCAAACTGCCAAGCAATCTTCGAAACAACCACGTAACTTGTCAAGTTCGTTAACGAGCTCATCCAACTCAACTAAGCCAGATCAGTTGATTCAAGCTGGTAGTAAGACGTAAGACCGCCTTTCGTAAGTTGTCCTATACGTTTTAAGTCTTAAATTGCAATGTATTCAGAGGTGAACTTTGATAAGTAAATGTCAATATTTTCAATATCAATGTTGTTAATATCTCGCATGTTCTGCAATAGAAATTAAAATTGAATCTACAAGATATTTGCTTAATGCTTAGGATTTTCATAAGTATAAGAACTGACTATGAATATGGGCTAAGGCCCTCTTTCTAACGAAATAACACGATAAGAGTGACATGCAATGCTCAGGGCTGTGTTCGAGAACTACACCCTCGAGTGCAATTTGGGCGTGTATCGCATCTTTCTCACGCAGGACTTTTAGCTTATTTTACATCTCGCTCGTCCATTTCAAGACGTCTCGTGTTTACACTATTACCATGACAGCTGACGCACTTTTCACAACCCACTTTTAAGTAGAGCGTGAAAAGTGCGATCGTTGTCATGGAAATAATGTAACACAAGACTTCTTGAAACAGATAAGCGAGATGCAAAATGAGTTAGATATCATGCGTGAGAAAGATGCAATACACGCCCAACTTGCACTTGAGGTTGTAGTTCTCGAACACAGCCCAGTTCTTGCCTAGTCGCAGTCTCAGATCATTGCGCAATGTGAAATGTTGTGCACTGAGAAAAATGGCACAAAGGAGTACGTTTATATTAACAAGAATTCCGAACATTTTATTCGGATTTGCGTTAAAAAGCGACTTAGCGTACTACTGCAAAATTAACACTATGCGGTTTGTTGTATCATTTCCTGTCATGATAAAATTACCGGAGTAATTAACAAAAAGTCAGACATGACATTTTATTACACTTGCATAGTGTTACATTTGCAAAACTACCTACATAGAAAATCATGTTCAAAATGTACAGTCGCGTAAATTTTGGTCGTCACTGTCAATCTAAACATCAATATACTTATTTTTATTGAAATAGGTACAAATCTTTGGCAGCAATAACGACCAAAATGTATTGCTCCTGACTATAAATATCAAAGTTTCACGTCTGTTGTCAGTTAGTCAGGGTATGCCACAATATGTAATGAGTTGAAAAATTCATAGTGTAATGATTTGCCGACAGCAGCCGGCGTCAGTCGGTCTCTTGCGTCATCGCCGACGCGCCTTAGCCTGCTTTCAGACTAGCCGTCAAAACGCACGGCCGTGCGAAAAGACGGACGTGCACGGATGTTATTTAGCAGGTCATTGGAAGGCGTGTGTCTCTTCACATTGTGCCGTGAATTGCACGGCCGTGCGAAAAGACGGACGTCAAAAACTCACACGGGTTATGTACGGTTGTTGTCTTTAAAACATGAGCATTCGCATTTCATCCGGGGTTCGACCATATTCAGCATACGATTGAGATGGAAAATACATGCAAGAAAATTATTGCATTTGCAATAATACGCCATCGTAGAGTGTTCCGTCTAATTTTAAACAGTGTCCGGTTAAAGTTCTAAAATCTATGTATTTACAAATTTCAGCGGACAAAAGTTGACTCCACTTGTTATTTTAATTATTTAAAACATAGCTGGAATCACTTATTTTCGATTTAAATAATATTCCCGAAATTTTATTTTTGACATATTCATAGTTCCGAGGCAATTATTTATTTTATTTTAATTTTTAAAACAGCATTATTGTTATTATTATTACTTATTTCCGAGCGTGTTTTATTGCGACAAAGAAGAATCACCTAGTATACCGATGAAAAACAAAAAAGAAGTCGACTGTATAGTTTGCCGACGCGACGGGAAGCATCGCAAAAAAATTATTGCGATTACGTTATAAAATTTATTTTATGCTATTGAGATGATAGTATAGGTAGATCATCGTTATTAAAATAGTTGTAATACTGTTCACCATTTATGTATTTACCTTTGTTTTTCTTGATAAATTAATATTTTTTTGTAATACTCAGCACGTAAATATATCTGTGTACTTGTAATATTATGTAACTGATTATTGAAATCTGAAACTTGCCTAAAATTTTTAGCATAACATAAGTTAACATGTGACACAATGGGCGCGTTTAGCGAACAGCAGCTGCTGAGTTGCTTACTCAGCAATCGTTTGTGATTGGCTATTACCTTAATGTGAACCAATCACAAACGATTGCTGAGTAAGCAACTCAGCAGCTGCTGTTCGCTAAACGCGCCCAATTATTCCCATGTAAATCTCAATGATCACAGTTAAAAAATAGCCCTGTATATTCAACGCACGGCCGTACCCGTCCAAATTGTAGCAGGAACACCCGGGCTCCTGCTACGACTCGTCCGTGCGTCTTCACTGTCTGAAGAGGCACATACCTTCCAATGTCCTGCTAGAATCGTCCGTGTAAACGCACGGCCGTCGAAAAAGACGGACGTACGAGGCACGGCTCAATGTGAAGAGTTACGTGCTTACCAATGCAACGCTAAATAATGCCCGTGCACGGATGTTATTTAGCAGGTCATTGGAAGGCGTGTGTCTCTTCACATTTTGCCGTCAACGGCTAGTCTGAAAGCAGCCTTAGACCAGAAACTTCGGTCGCTCCGATATCACGTCAGCGGAGGAATCAACCCTAGACATTCCGTCGCGCACTCGAATGTTCGAGACAACCCCGGCTTATAAAACACGCGACCGGTGAATGGAGGCCAATTCAGCATTTGACAGTTCGGAATTGAAGTCGCGTTATAAACTTTCGCTCGGCTGTTAAAATAAATTACGTATATGTTTATAAATAAATTATTGTTTAAGTTAGTATTAATTCGTTTGTTTTTAAATAAATTAGTTTAACTATTTCGTGTTTTGTTTTAAAATAAAAATTAATAGAACCATTAAAATCGTTACATAGGTGTCAGGTGTGGGGTTCGTGAAAATAAATAAACAATTAATTAATTGAATTGATTAATTAAATTGAAATTAAACAAATTATTAAACAAAGTGCAGTGTCGAAAAAGAAACAATGGCTTCAAAGAAAGTGCTGTTAAAAGATTTAAAAGTGACCGACTTGAAAGCCGAATTAGAAGAACGCGAATTGGAAATTTCCGGAAAGAAATCTATTTTGCAACAAAGACTTCACCAAGCACTACTAGAAGCAGGAGAGGACCCGGAAACCTTCCTTTTTGAAATCTCTGGGGGTCCTGCAGATTTAAGTAAGATATTAGAAGATAAATTAAAAGAACAATCTGGAAATTTCAAGGGCGAATTGCAAAATAAATTGTTGGAACAATCTGGAAACTTCAAAGATGAATTGCGAAATAAATTAAAGGAGCAATCCGGAAATTTAGAAGCTAAATTGCTGGAACAATCCAGAAATTTAGACGAAAAGTTTAGAGAACAATCCGGAAATTTGAAAGACGATCTAGGTAAATTAATGGAATATTCCAGAAACACGGAAGAAAATGTGAAAATTTTAGAGGAGAAACTTGAAAATAAATTGATACAACAGTCGACAGATCTGGAAAGTAAATTGCTCGAACAATCTAGAAATTTAGAAGATAAACTAGTGGTGAAAATATCAGAAGAGACGAGGAATCTGCAAGACAATGTGGAAGAAATATTATTCCAGCAGGACAACAAAATTAAGAATCTCGAACAAATCATGACAGGGTTGCGAATGTTCGAGGATCCGTCACCAGCAGGAATACCAGAAAATAATGAGGCCCAAATTTTGGTAGGACCAGCGGAAATTTCTAAATTGAAAATAAAACCACCGACGTTCGATGGGAAGTCATCTTGGCCTAACTATTTCAAACAGTTCGAAGCGGCAGCAAAGGCGAACGGATGGACGGCCAGTGAAAAAGCCACTTCGTTAATTGTGGCATTGAGGAGGAACGCTAGCGATGTGCTACCAATGGTGCCGGCAGAGGAGCAAGAAGACTTCCACAAGCTAGTGAACAGGCTGGAGATGCGTTATGGCCAGGCGCATCTGACCGACGTGTACCATGCGCAGCTGAGAAACCGTTGCCAGAAATCCGGAGAGAGTCTTCAAGAATTCGAGGCTGATGTAGCGCGCCTAGCCCGGTTGGCATATCCTGCAGCGCCTGATGAATTCCTGCAATGTTTGACGATGCAGACCTTCGTAGATGGAATCCGTAACCCGGACAACCAGCAGGCATTGAGAATGGCCCACCCTAAGACATCCAAGAACGCATTGGCCTACGCCTTGGAATACGAGGCGGCGAAGCGAGTCTCGAGAGGACATGTTAAGGTACGAGCTGCCATGGACTCGATCTGCTGCTGCAGAGGAGCGGCCCAAGGATTATACCACCGAGGATGATGTTCGTCGCATTATGGAACAGTTTTTGAGGCAGAAGAATCTGCTGGTGTGTCAGAATTGCCAGGAAGAAGGACATGTTCGCAGGCGGTGTCCCAAGGCCAGGCAGGATCCTCCACGAAGGAAGCCCCAAAGGAAACTAAGCCTGGTCGGTGCAGATGGGCAAACGTCGACCCGTATTCAAAGGCCTCCAAAGACGAAAGCCACAAAAGTAATAGCCCCGCGGCGATTAACCAGCAGTGTCTTCGTGGATGCCACCATTGATCACAACCCTCACACCATGTTATTGGATACGGGTGCGACGAAGACTATCTTAAGGCCCGACGTTATCACATCATCAAAACGCACCGAGCCGACTAAGTGGAGACTGAGGACAGTAACCGGAACATCAGCCACTCTCCATGGTGAAGTTGAGGTGACCATTACCATTGGATCGACTCCCATCAAACACCGTGCGCTGGTAGCAGAAATAGAGGATGAGGCGATTCTGGGCATGGACATCATGTGTGCCTATGGGTTCCAATTGGATCTGAAGCGTGGCGTGATGGCGGTTAACAACGAGGAGTTGGTTCTACATCAACGAGAGGACGTGGCCGCTCGAGTTGTTCTCGCAGAAGATGTCCTATTGCCTAGCAGAACCGAGGTTATAATCGATGCAAACCTGAATGGCGCTTTCCAAGATGGACAAGTCATTATGGTCGAACCTAACACTGACGATCAGAAGATTGGAAAAGGAGTTCTCGTTGGAAAGATGTTGTTGACAGCAAAGAAGGAAATACCAGTCCGCCTAATGAATGTGAACTGTTTCCCTGTCAACATCAAGAAAGGTACAATCTTGGGAAGCTGTGCCATGGTATCCTCCATCTCCCGCGAAATAGAAGCAAACGTACAAGAGACGAAGGTCCCGAAGAAGTTGTTGGAAATGGTCATGTCGACGGCCCAGAAATTGACTTCAGAACAAAAGACAAAAGCAAAGAACCTGATCTGTCAGTATCAAGATGTGTTCGAGGTAGAAAATGGACCTAAGGGAAGAACCGACATAGTCAAACACAAGATAGAGACCGGGGAAGAAAGGCCCATCCGTCAAGCTCCAAGGAGGTTACCATTGGCGAAGCGTGAGGAAGCAGAACGCATTATTCGTGAGATGGAAAAAGACAATGTAATTGAGCCATCGAGTAGCCCATGGGCGTCACCGGTAGTGCTTGTGAAGAAAAAGGATGGATCCACACGGTTCTGCGTAGACTATTGATTGCTCAACAACGTCACCAAAAAGGACAGCTATCCTCTGCCACGGATTGATGACACCCTGGACACCCTGGCCGGTTCAAAGATCTTCTCAACCTTGGATCTAAAGAGTGGTTATTGGCAAGTGGAACTAGCGCCAGAAGATCGAGAAAAAACTGCGTTTTCCCTTGGTATGGGTCTATGGCAATTCACGGTGATGCCGTTCGGGTTATGTAATGCCCCAGCGACATTCGAGAGGCTGATGGAGACGGTTCTGAAGGGTCTGTCCTGGACAACGTGCATGGTATACCTGGACGACATAATTGTGGTGGGGAAAACTTTCGACGATCATCTGAAGAATCTGGAAGGAGTGTTCCAGCGGCTTCGCGGAGCTGAACTAAAGCTAAGTCTCAAGAAGTGCCACCTGTTCCAGAAGGAAGTGAATTATCTAGGCCATATTGTTAATGGGAATGGCATCGCCGTGGACCCAGTAAAGATTCAAGTCATGAAAGATTGGCCAACTCCCAAGAATAAACACCAGATAAGGAGTTTCCTAGGCCTATGCACTTACTATCGTCGCTATGTTCCCGGATTTGCGGAAATCGCTAAGCCGTTGACAAAACTCACCGAAGAAAGTCGTCCGTTTGAATGGGACCAACATTGCCAAATTAGTTTTGAACAACTAAAACAGTACTTGATAAGTGCTCCTATTCTGAGTTACTCTCTCCCAGAAGGCAAGTTCATCGTGGACACTGACGCTAGCAATGTTGATGTCGGTGGCGTACTGTCCCAGATACAAGAAGGGCAAGAGAAGGTGATTGCCTACTTCAGTAAAGTCCTGTCAAAGCCGGAACGAAGTTATTGCGTCACTAGAAGGGAATTGCTAGCCGTGGTAAAGTCCATAGAACATTTCTACAAGTACTTATATGGCAGACACTTTCTCCTGAGGACGGACCATGCCGCTTTAAAATCGCTCCTCCGATTCAAGAATCCTGAAGGACAAGTCGCACGATGGATCGAACGACTTCAGGAATACGATTTTGAAATCCAGCATCGGGCCGGAACTAGCCATAGAAATGCCGATGCCTTGGCGAGAAGACCTTGTGCCGAAGACTGTAAGCACTGTAGTCGGCTGGAGGAGAAAGTGGCCACGACTGCGAGGACGGCCGTCGTAGACGACAAATGGCAAGGTGAAGAATTGCGACGAGACCAGAAGAACGATCAGGATTTGAAATTGGTGCTGGAATGGAAAAGTAGGAAAGCAAGGCCTACTTGGGAAGAGATAGCACCGTGTGCACCATCCGTGAAATCGTACTGGGCGCAGTGGGACTCCATAGTGCTGGATCATGGTCTTCTGAAACGAACCATCGAGAACCAGGAAGGCACGGAACGGAAGACACAGTTACTGATCCCCAAGAATAGGGTGCCGGAAGTTCTGAGGGAACTTCGGGAGGGCATCTGGGAATCAAGAAGACTATGGAAAAGGTGCGCGAGCGATTCTACTGGGTGAACTGCAAGGAAGACGTAAAGGACTGGTATAGGAAGTGCATAGTCTGCGCAGCTAGTAACGGCCCCCACAGACGAGGCAGGGCTCCTATGAAACAGTACAACGTGGGAAGTCCTTTTGAGAGAATTGCCATAGATGTAGCCGGCCCATTTCCACAAACGAATAGTGGAAATAAGTACATTGTCGTGGTGATGGACTACTTTAGCAAGTGGGTTGAAGCATACGCCGTACCAAACCAAGAGGCGATAACTATTGCTGAAGTCCTTGTCCGAGAATGGATCAGTCGGTATGGCGCGCCCATGGAGCTGCATTCAGATCAAGGAAGAAACTTTGAATCGGCTTTATTCAAGAACGTGTGTACTCTGCTCGGCGTCCGGAAAACTAGAACCACTGCACTTCACCCGCAGTCAGACGGAATGGTGGAAAAATTCAACAGAACCATCAACCGACATTTGTCCAAGGTAGTCTCCGATCATCAGAGAGACTGGGACACGTACATTCCCCTTTTTCTACTGGCATACCGTTCGTCCGTTCATGAGATAACAGGAGAGACACCAGCAAAAGTGGTATTTGGGTGAGAGCCAAGACTGCCTTGCGATCTGAAATTTGGCGTGAAGCCTGGCGTAATCCCTGCCGACGAAGACTACGTGAGCGGTCTACGCAGAAAAATGGACGACATTCACAATCAAGTGCATCACAACATACAGACAGCCAGCGACCGTATGAAGGAGCATTATGACATCAACGCTCAGAATGGGGGATACAAACCTGGAACGCTGGTCTGGCTTTATAATCCTCAAAGACGTCGAGGTCTATCGGCAAAACTGCAGACATCTTGGGAAGGTCCTTACAAAGTGATGAAACGGATCAACGATGTCATCTACCGCATCAGGAAGATTCCGCATGGCAAACCCAAAGTTATTCACTTCAATCGAATGGCTCCTTACAACGGAGAAGAAAATGAAGGGACAGTACAAAGGACGCAAGGTTCCGAAATGAACTTCGAAACCTTTATGTGTCATTACGCCACAGGGAGTAAGGCGCGATTCGGAGTGACCACAGAGAAGCAGCAAGATCTTTTCCAAGTACCACCGGAGTACAGCCTGGCCCACTGTGTGGCAGAAGACCTAAGAATGTCCAAGGGGATAGCCCGGGTCTTCCGGAAGAAATTTGGTCAGGTCGAGGAACTCCTAAGACAGCACCCCATGGTGGGCAAGAGCCTGCAGATCATCCACACGGAGGCGGAACGAAGACGACACGTGTACTACTTAGTCACCAAGAAGACATCAAGCGGTAAGCCTGACTATCGCAGTATTTGGAGAGCTTTATGGAGCCTGAAGAGACAGTTGGTGGAAGGCAAGGAGACGAAATTAGCCATTCCCAAGATAGGCTGCGGACTAGATGGGCTGGATTGGAGGGTCGTTCGCTGCATGATAGAAATCATCTTCAACGGAACAGGAATTGAAGTTCTAGTCT
The DNA here is from genome assembly GCA_958336345.1 of Dorcus parallelipipedus. NCBI lineage: Eukaryota > Metazoa > Arthropoda > Insecta > Coleoptera > Lucanidae > Dorcus > Dorcus parallelipipedus. Next base: position 26,493,298 of record OY284479.1, on the reverse strand, counting down.
GCAGTCACCACTCACAGGCCGCTGTCGGCAGTAAGAAAACCGTGGACTGCTATTTCTTCCAGACCGGAAGTTGTAAAAAGGGTCCAGCATGCCGATTTCGACATCCTCCTTCAAGGCTATCGCGAGGAATGTTCCGAGACGAAACGTTTTTAAGAAGGGGGCAGTGTAATGATTTGCCGACAGCAGCCGGCGTCAGTCGGTCTCTTGCGTCATCGCCGACGCGCCTTAGACCAGAAACTTCGGTCGCTCCGATATCACGTCAGCGGAGGAATCAATCCTAGACATTCCGTCGCGCACTCGAATGTTCGAGATAAACAACCCCGGCTTATAAAACACGAGGCCGGTGAATGGAGGCCAATTCAGCATTTGACAGTTCGGAACTGAAGTCGCGTTATAAACTTTCGGTCGGCTGTTAACATAAATTACGTATAAGTTTATAAATAAATTATTGTTTAAGTTAGTTCGTTTATTGTTCGTTTGTTTTTAAATAAATTATTTTAACTATTTCGTGTTTTGTTTTAAAATAAAAATTAATAGAACCTTTAAAATCGTTACAATATTAACAATATAGCTGTATTCTTTTAAATCTGTTTTTAAAAAACAGCATTTGTGCTTTCACAATTCTCTCACTGCATATCTCTTTATCATTGATCTAAATACTGTTTATGGTATTCAGAAGACACAAAATTGCTGTTTAAGATATAACGAAAAGTTCATCAAATTGGTTTTGATTTTTTAATGAAAGAAGATGACGGGAAGATGAAGGGATGACTTCTGATTGACGTTTGAATGAATGATAGTTGTCAAATAGTAAGGTTTTGCTTATAATCTAACGCGACAACCTAGAGTGACATTTCACGCTGATCTAATTTTAAGACATGCTTATTAAAAATTGAAAGGCTATTTGATGAACTTCTCAATTGAACACCTAATATTTATGGGAATTGCAAGATTTGTTAAATTGGAAGCTTTAAAATTGTTAGATTAACTAGCCGAGGTAATATCTTGGTTCCCGTTGAGTGGATGGGATCCATTTGATTGTGAGTATGTCGATACATGGCAATCATATTTTCTGTCTTTTCTTGCAGATCTTTTAATATATTTTTCAAAAAAATACAGACAGAAATTTGTCATGGTATAGATAATCATCAATTACTGTAAATGAATGAATGCCATTTTTCATCCATGTTGCAGCTGTAAACGTTGTTATTTATTTGGGACACCAATGGACACTTTGAATCTCATCTTGATTAATAACAACATAATTTTACACTAAGTCCACCTACAATACAGCGTCTGTTTCAAAAAGGTAATTATTTTCCCTTTCAAACTGACGCTCCTGAGTTAAGGTAGCCATTCACGTTCAGTCAGCCGGCAGTCTGTGGACTGTCGTTCCGGCCGGACGGTCGTCGGGTGACAATAACGACCGTCCGGCCGGAACGACAATCCACAGACTGCCGGCTGACTGAACGTTAATAGGTACCTTTAGGGTATCTATTCACATTCAGTTAGCCGGTAGTCTGTTTCACTTACAAGATAACTTAACTCAACAGTTTCCAAATAACAAATATGCTTTAAAAAAATTTTTTTTTTGGTAAGTTGCTTCATGATTAATATTAGTAACCAAAAATTTTAATAAAAAAACTTTAGAATTTGTCTTGGGGTTTCCAAAATTGAATTAGGAAGCGCTTCTAAATGTATAAATTTAAAGGTGATTACTGCGATTAATAAAGTTCAATATTAAAAAAGTTATACTAGCTTAAATTTTATTGTAAAAATCGCAAGTTTGATTTGATTTTGTTTATTCTGGTAATGCTTTCTACCTAAAACTTTGCCATCTTTTGTTTTTGTGCCTTCATTATTTGCAGGTTTGCTGATTGTTTTTTGTAGAATTTATTCTGTTACCTGAGGAATTATACGTTTCACTTCTCAAACATTATTAACGCAGCCTAATATTTACGTTGAGATATGTTAAACAAATATTTGAAATTATCTTTTCGAGTTCGTAAACGGTTCTTTAAGGCGGCATTTGAAATAAAAATAATGTAGCGTAAATGAATGTATATCAGTTGAACAGCTGATTTTATATTTAAATTTGACTAAACCTTTTCTACATACTATATATTTCATTTTAAAAACGTACGCGCCTATTTTACGTACTCTTGTCTTAAATCTTTTGATTTTTATATGAATCTTGTGCCCAGAATATACAGTGTCTTTCAAAAAGTGTGCTACAAGAAAGCACAAAATTTAGAAATAAAGAGCAAATTTCATGTTTTACTATTCATATTACATATTTTACCGGACACTTTAATCCCACCAGTATTTCTTAATGTAATGTGTATAAAGAGTGATTCACAATAAATTGTGAGTAGTAATAGGCCGATTCTGGAACCTCCTCCGACCTTGACCGAAAATTCAAGGTCATGGTCGGAGAAGATTCCAGAATCGGCCTATCTCTGACGTGACCTTCACCATAACCTTGACATGGAGGAGGTTCCAGAGTACGTAACCTTCACCAAAATTTGGCGTGAAGGAGGTTCCAGAGTTAGGTGACCTTGTGGTTGGAGAAGGTGAGGATGTAAATTAGTATTACCCCCACCTAAAATCTTGTTATGTAATTCAAGTTGGTTACCAACTTACTGTGATATAAAGAAATTTAATGTCATTTAATTATTAAGAATTCATATTGTGTTTATATTTATTCTAACATGTAATGATTAAGTTATTGAAAAATAAAGCCGTTTTCAAATTCAATTCAAAATTCAATTCAAATTCAGAGTTTTTCCCAGGATGTTTAATCAGTGCTGGTTGGTGGCCTAATTGCTCTAATATTCAATTAAATCCAGACTTCTTACTTCCTTATTTCAATAATTTGGTATTCAGAATACGTATTGAACAATTTCGAAGAATTGCAGCATACAACTGCAAATATCGGACAACCTAAAACGTTAATAATGTCTTCAATAACATATCTCAAAGGATTCGGTACTGCTTACGCAAAGGGGGCTTGATGATTTGCTCTAATATTCAATTAAATTTGAACTTCTTATTTCCTCATTTCAATAATGTGATGTTCAGAATATGTATTAAACAATTTGGATGAATTGTGCAGCTGGCAATTGAAGAGGCAATTGCAAATATCAGACAACCTAAAACGTTAATAATGTCTTCAATAACTTATCTCAAAGGATTCGGTGCTGCTTACGCAAAAGGGCCTACCATTTCCAGGTCTTGAATAATAATAATCTATTGAAACAGTTTTCATCATCAATCTAAATATCAACTCTAACCTATAGCTACGCATTCCCGCAAAATTAACGAACTTTCAGGTAATGCCAATTCCTCAGTGTTCACAACATACAAATTTGCTTCAATCATTAAAAGTCACTCGGTATAAATAAAACAAAAAGAAATATAAATTGAAATTACTTTATTAGTATTATTATAGTATCATCTGTAACAAAAAATTACAATATATAGAAAATATAAAGAATATAAAAGAATATAAAGTAAAAAATTTTTAATAGGATATTTTATGCTAATTGCAAATATGTAATGCATTTGTTTGTGTCACCCAAGGTTTTTTTAGTGACACGTGATTTAACTTGAAATAAATTACATACATATAGTCCGTCTAGAAAGTTTTCGGAATTTTGAAATTTCTGTCAATATACAGGGTGATTCACGGAACACGTCCGTTAGAAGTTTGGGCACTTGCCTTCATTATTTTTCTCTGAAAATTTGTACCCTCCCACAGCCAGTAGTGCACTTCTTAATGAAAATATTTTCAAAGGATTTGAACTTCCAGTTTTACCGGAAGTTGCTGCCAACTTCATTATTTTAAATGGAATCATATAATTTTTTTAAATTCTTTCTTCTTTAATTGTGCATTGATTTGTGTTAGCTTACCTTAGCTTACCCAAACCTGTTAGTTATCTAGTTATAAGGATTTTCTTAAAAAGATATATGAAAGTCAATGTAAATAGCTCAATTTATTGCGTAGTAGGTTCTGATTTTCTAAAACCGCTCTGAATTAAATTTTAATTAACTCCAAGTAGGTAGTGAAGGTAGTGAAGGTTGCATTAAGTTGAGTGAGCAACTAAAATTGAAAACTGTACAAATAGATTTTATATTTATTTTTTATTCCTGGGAAATGTCAAAGAATTACTCTCACAGAATATGTAGAGCATTTTAAAAGAAGTATCCAAATTTACCACCTATGATAGCAGACAAATTTTCCAGAATTGAACAGAATTTCCTAAAATTTGGTCATGTGAAAGTGAAGAAAAAATTCCAGAAACAACAAACATACGAATCCCCGAAGGGGCGCATAACAATATTTAAAGAAAAATAGAAAATCATATCGGTTTAAACAAAATATTTCATATGCTAGGTACTGTTTAGAGGATCAAATCTTAAGTCGTTTTACTGCGTGATCTATGACGTCGGGGAAAAACTTCACCGGTTGATTCCTATGAGTAATTCAAACAAAAAACTTCTAATAAACATGTGTCCGATAATGCTTTTTAACGGAAGTGTAACCCTTCAAAGTTTATTACATGTTGAATGTTTAGAACTTCAAGACGATGTTAAGATACTAATTGTTGTTTTCACAGCTAACAAATGAAATACGAAATAAGCCTACTGCTATTACTTTGATTGATTGACGTTATATGTTATAAACTTTGAAGGGTTACATTTCCATTAAAAAGCATTATCGGACACATGTTCATTAGAAGCTTTTTGTTTGAATTACTCATAGAAATCAACCGGTGAAGTTTTTGCCCGACGTCATAGATAACCCATGCACAGGTGTTTTAAAAAATCTGTTGCGAAATTTCTAAATTTCTATTTTTTGTAAAAGGCGTCCGATCTAAAATAATATTTTCATGTTAGTGGTATTTGTCTTAGTAAACACAGATCAAAGAAAGAGATTATTTTTGTTATTGAAGGATTTAAAACAGCATTTTAATTTTAAAACTAGATAAAATTAAATTCTAAAAAAATTTATTTTTGGCCAGAATTTTAGCAAAATATTGTATTTAGACGTTGTAGGTTGCTGATTACACTTAATTTTATCTGAGTGCATCGATTCTAGGAGAAAAAGATTAATAACTTTTGAATTATCGCGATTTTTCATTTTCGTTCATTTCTAGTTTTCACATTTTCAGCCATATTTTAAATGACTGGTTGGATGGAATTATGTTGTTTTTTATTTTGATTGATGCATGAACCAGCTGTAGTAAAAGTTTTGGGCAAAAGTTAAAAATAAAATTTATACCCATTTGTTGCGACCTTTATGAAAGTCACTGTATATCAGCCGTTTCTGCTCTATCTCCACCTTTTTTTCAAGTTCGGTGCCAAAAAAAACAAGTTCTTTCTGATTTGTAACTGTATATTATGTGAAGTGATTGGGGTTAACTTTATTATATCTTACAGGCATCGTGTTTTTTCTAGTCAAATTCTACGCGCATAACCTCAAGTACGGATAGGCAGGGTCTAGTCATTCAAGTGCAGCAATATGCTACACTGCATGAAACGTTCACGTCTCTCAAGCTCCCACCATTGCGTATGGTGAATGGCGCATCTATGAATTTGACTGGATAAAACGAGATACCTGTATTAAACTTCTAGAAATGCTTCATAACAGACAGTGCGTTACCTCGTCAGTGTATCAAATTATTGAAATCGTGTTACAACAAAATCTGTAAGAAAAAATCCAAACCGTTTACTTGGGAACCAGTAATTGTTTCAACAAAATTTTACAAATTCATTGATGACATATTTAAAAATTTAGATCAGAGGGATTTAAACACTTCTAATGGTTCTCTCCAGTCCCGGCAAAGTAAAAAATTCAATATAAGTGATCTGTAAGATTATAATCTCTTCTAACTGATCCCGGTTTTCAGATGTTTATGTCAGCATCGATAGATGTAAAATTTCACTTTTGGTCTACAGTCCATCAGGATGTAGTATTCAAACTACAAAAGTGATCGAAATGTTCGTGCGCTTCCTGGTCAAAAGATAATGCCTACCTTGCCTACTTAACCAATAAAACGCGACCGGAAGTATTCTCAGTTACAGACTCGAAAAATATTAAGCTGGTCCATACGATAACCGCTGTCAGTGACGTTACTTGTATGTGTTTTCAACGTTCCGCCAAGAGATGCATCGCAACAGGAAGCGAAAAGGGACAGGTGGTTTTGTATGACAGCAGAACTAAACAGATAAATAAACTCTTTTGGGAATGTTTCGGATGCAGCATTTTAGTGCTGGAGATGAAAACCTTTGTGTTGCATACTAAAATGGCAACGTTGTTTTATATGATGTTACAGACGCACATGTTGGTAATTATATGATATCCGAGAATGGAGAGTCAACTTCTTTAAGATTTCATCCATACTATTTTAGTGGCCTCAAGCCAGGAAGGTACTATTATGATGTGGGCACAACGACCGCCAATAAGACGTTTTTCGCTCAAAGTCATACATCTGCTGTTTCGGGAATCGCCTTTGGAAAAGGAAACAACGACATTTTAGTTTCAGTTGGAGATGATCGTAAATTTTGCATTCATGATCTCAGGATCAGAGAATGCATCTTCAGAAGTAATGTTCAACAAACATTGAGTGCAGTAGACATCAGTCCAAATGGTGTGCCGATTGCAATTGGGTCACAAGATGGCACTATTTATCTTTATGACGTGCGTCATTTCCTGATGCCCAAAACCAGTTGGAAAGCGCATCCAATAAGAATAACCAAAATCGCTTTTGAAAATTTGGAAGATCATTGTCAATTTTCGGACATGTAGTCGTCGGAATCTGTCTTCAACTTACAGACCATACCGATACGCCTAAAATAATACATAGATGTTGACTTATCGACTTCGAAATTCTCCTGTCTCACTAGAAAAACTACACCTGACAGACATCAAGTTGACAACGACAACGAGTACTTGAAAAACGTGAAAACCGAGATCATCTCTTCCATTCAGGAGGACGTACAAGAGGCTTCAGATCATTTGAATATACACATTAATAATTTGCAATCCTTCATGGACAAAGAGTTTCATAAAATAGACGTTCAGATGGAAGAGAAATGGAAACTAATGAATCTGGCGTCCACTAAGGACACGAAGATGCGACCGACGCACAGTCGGTCACCAGTTCGCGTGTTGGAGAGCATCCATTAGTCTTAGAATGATAAAATTTTGATGACAGCTGTAGTTCTTGCCAAATGAAATTGTAATTAAATTGATTTGTTTAATTGGCAGTATTAGAGAAATAGAATATCTTATAAATCACGTGAATTATTTCAGCCTGAAATAATTCACGTGATTTATAAGATATTCTATTTCTCTAATACTGCCAATTAAACAAATCAATTTAATGATAAAATTTTGGTTGTGGTTTGTGGTGTAATATTTTATTTGAATTAAAATAAATTTGCTGTTTCTGTATTTTTCTAAATTATTCCAGCTGATATCACTGCTAAACAAATTTTGAATTAATTAAAAAATAAGTTGTGGCCAAGAGGCAAGAAGAGATTTAAACAAATAAGAAAACCAAATTCACAGGAAAGGCAAACAAGACAAAATAAAGAAAAAATAATTTTTAGTATGAAAATAGTTTTTAAGGGAGTTGTGAATAAAAAAAAGATTAAGATGATTAATCACGCATAAAAATTTTATTTCAAAGACAAAATTCGGAAATTGAAGAAACATGGATCGTGGATAGACATCTAACGTGTGTCATACAAATGTGTGCGCTTTGATACATGCATTCTGCATGAAATACAGTTCTTGACACTGTGGTACTTGAATTAATAGCGTAACTTTGAAGGCTTCTGTGGCCGTTGTCTGTCTTCTTCTGGCTTCTGGTTGTGCAAAGTGAAACAGCAGCTGAAACAAGAATTTGTAACGCGGTACAACCGGACGCCGAGCCGTTCTGAACACTAATTGAAGGTTCAAAGCGCAAATGGTTTTTCTTGACTCTTTGATTCTGGGTCACGTCCTGAGAATTCCGGTAATATTTCAATTCGCCCTCAAAGTTGATCATTGTGTTTCCGTTTGTGTTCATTTCGAATGAGTGAGAAGCAGTTCGACTTTCTACTGTTCCTTCTACACAGCCTGGTTCGTGTTCATTTCGTACCCAAATTGACGATCTCTTTTCAAAACTAGGAATCTTCGCTTGTACAATATTTATTTTTGATTTGAGAATTGTAACTCCATGGATGTTTTCTTTTCATGAGCATCAAGCCCTTCGGGCTCGAAACGCGGTGCAGCTCCGAGCTGTTCCGAAAAGAACACACCAAGAACAGTAAATAGGAGCTTGAGTAGCTTGATTACCAAATAGCCGCGTTCATGGCCGACACTACTCTATTTTACATGTTCTTTGACTTTCAGGATCGGTTAAATTTAATTGTGTACAGTTAGTAACACCTTCAGCAATCATATGCACCTACCTTGTGAGTTCAGATTACTTTACCGACGAAAAAATCAAACTTACAAACAACGTAAACAATCTTTGACATGTCACATAACCTCAAACAATATTTTGAAGCGTCGTGCACCTACCATTTAACAGGTCTAGGGATGCCGATTCAGAAATCGATTTTTCAAAAGATCGATTTTTTCTGTTAAAAATATCGATTATTATCTGATCCTTTTTTCAGGTCGATCTTATTGAATCGATTTTATTTTTTACGAAATCGAATCGAAAATGAAATGATAATATTCAAGTTATATTTTGACTTGAGTTGGGCAAACCGAAAATTTTCGTAAATGTGGTAGGAAATTCACTTTGAGAAGATTGGCCACCTGTGTGGTCCTGTATTCATGGGCAGTGTATGAGGTGTTCGTGTTGACATTCGTTCCGTGTTTATTAGGTTATGGTTAGGTTCATTCATAGCAGTATTTTTTGATTCTTTCATTTTATTAGACGCCGACTAAATTGTAAAGTGAGTTTAGGGGTGAAGTTTATTTTTGTTTTAATAAAAGTTTGTGAACTTTGACTTTGTGTTTAATTTTGAGAAATATAAATCGATCTTGGATAGATCGATTCTTTTTTGCACGATTTTTAGTTGAATCGATATTTGACAGACACGATCTGAATCGATTCAAAGACCGATGCTTTTGACAAAAAATCGGCATCCCTAAGCAGGTGCATGAGGGGTGCGGGGAGTATCCGCTATTCGCGCTCCAGTGTTCGAAGCCCAAATAAAAAGAAAGTAACGCATTGTTGCACCGAGTAGCTCGGAGTAGCTCCGCCTTGTGAAAAGAAAACACTCCATGTATCAACGTAAATCTGGTTTTAATACAGTTTGTAACCGACGATTTAAAAATAATTTTCCAGTTGTCTTTTGGGGATTTATTCTACAGATCATTAAAACTACACGCAATCTTTGATTTAAAGATCCTTCTTCTGACACTGACAACCGATGTTTCAAATTCCGAATGTCACGAACTTTACAAAACTTAGCAAAATCTTTTAACGAAAACTGTGGACCGTTGTCACTTACAATCTGCTTCGGTAAGCCAAAACGGGAAAATAATCATCCAAGAAATCAATCACTTTTGTAGATATTGATCTATTCATCGCCTTCCCAGACGGCACAAAAGTCATAAAGATGACTTAAAGATGTCTTAAAAGGTTAAGACATCTTTATGATTTTTGTGTTGTCTGGGTTAACTTCAGTCTATTTTGAAAATTCCTCAATCAACAAAAAAATTACTTTCCTTTCAATTGGTCCCGTGAAATCAATGTGTCCTATTTTGCAAGGACTACAAGATACCTTCTAAGACTACAGTGGTACCTTAGTAGGCCAGTTCCGAGTTTATTGACATTGACTACAATTTTTTAAAAATAATTCGATTTCCGAATCTACTTTTTAGCACCAAAGGTTTGCTAATACTACTGCTCCAATTCGTGTCTTTAAATCTGAACATTGACAAACTTTTGGAATAATAACACGTCCATGTCAAATAATGATGCCATAATTCAACGATAGTTCACCTCGGATGTCGCAGAATGGTATCAATTCTGGTACCGCTTGTGATTTATTTGCACAACCAACACTCATGAAATTCATCACCTATGGACAGAGGAGCGATTACTAGTTGCTGGCTTCGATTACTTCTAATTGAAGGTAAGCGTCCTTCAAATCGTTTGCCGCCGTTGAATTTTGCCTTCTTCAACGGGCATTGGATGTGGATTGACTAACATACAGTGAGAATCTTGTAATGCTGCACATAGACGAAAATTACGTGATCAGATAATACAGTTCTGAGTCATATGAAAGTGTACATAGGAGTTTTAACCCTTTCAAGGGAAGTGGTTTCAATTTAAAACCACAAATTAAATTTTTTTTCCCAACTACAGTGTGGAATAAATATGAAACTACAACAAATCTGACAAGTGCGTCAGTGTCCTCTATTGATTAGAAGCCAAACTAAACGCGGTAATTAAGCCAGTTAAAGAAAACTTCATTTTAGTCATTCGAGGGGTATGATTTCGCGCGTTTTGTGTTGGTAAATTTGGGTTATTTCGAAATTCGTGATAACTGCAATTCTTGAAATAATAATTCATGTTTTTTTATTGTCACGAACATTCTAGATTATAACAAAAAATAGCTCTTCACTGTAACAACTAAATTATCCGATTTCTCGCTATTTGTTTATTGGTTTCATTTTTGGACCACTTTGCAACTAGAAGTTTTTTTTTTTTTCTTCAAAATGTCGAAACTTATGGACCTGAAGACCCCAACATCAGATGACACCTATAGCTTGTCGAACTTTAGTCGAACAACATCCTTTCTGATGATGCTTTCGAAGACGAAGCCGACAGTTGAGGAAATAGGCAGTCTCAACCTAAACAGCCCTGATGACTTCTTGCTAGACTTTTTGCCATTTCGCATGACAATAGAAAAAGATGAAGAGGTGATTCCACAAGATGAGAATATTGATTCCCAAAACAACATCAATAAAGGCAATGAGAACAAGTAACCAGTGAAAATGTCTGTGATAATATTACTGATAACGGTGAAGTCACCAGTGTGCACCAAATAGTCATGTAGCATATGCAAAGCTGGACTTAGCAAAATCACAAATTATTCCTGGGAGTTTCATAAAAAAGTTATTTTTTATGAAAAAATGGTAAACCCTTCAAAGGGTTTACTTTCATTTTTTAAATAGTTTTCAATGGGTTATTTAGAATATTTATATTCTTATCTTATTTTGCAGTTTGACTTATGTTGCAAAGTGGTTTCATTTTGTAACCATATTATAAACAAATACTGAATATTGTTTTTGAGTAACTTCTTATCTTGTCGATGTCTGAGACTATACTTCAACTTCAACTTCAACTTTATTTACATACCTTGCCATGTAATACACGGATGTACACGTCAAATTTTACTTAACTCTAGCATACAATCAAAAGTGTCCTAAATCTAAACTATCTTCTAAAAATTCTTGAATTGAATAGTAGCATTTTTCCCTGAGAAAGTTCTTAATCTTCTTTTTGAAGATTTCGTATTTCTCAGATGTAATACAACTAGGTAGCTTGTTAAATAATTTAATACCTAACACATTGATTGTCTTAGCGAACTTACTGGTGTTGTGTTTCGCCACGTACAATAAGTCCTTGGAGCGGGTATCATAGTCATGGCAGTCCGAGTGTCTGATTAATCTTTTTTTTTTTGTCTTGTGAAGAGCAAACATTTAAATATGAATAAGGAGGGGAAAGATAAAATACCCTCTTTTATAAAAGTCGGTTTACAAGATTGTTTGTAGTTTAAATTAAATAATAGGCGAATTATTCTCTTCTGCGCAATAAATACCCTATGACTGTCATGAGTATGACCCCATATTATTAAATTATATGACAAGGTGCTGTGCACCATTGCATAGTAAACCGAAATTAGTTCTTCCTGTGGCAACATGGTTTTCAGATGGCGTAAGGCAAAGTATGATCTATTAATACGGGCACATACATAGTCAATGTGTCTATCCCAAGACAACCTCTCGTCAATGTACATCCCTAAGAAATGTGTGAATTGTGCAGATTGTATTAAGTTTCCGCAAATTGTATAGAATTCCCTGCCTGTATCCTTTCTGTTATAAAATTTTATAATAACAGTTTTCGTGGTGTTTAGAATAAGTTTGTTCTTATAGCACCATAAACCAAATTGGGTGCTTACTTCTGAAACATTTTCCTGGAGTTCCTCAGGAGTCCCAGCTGAGACCACCATAGACGTATCGTCTGCGAACAAGGTAATTTTATCGGTTGATACATATTCTGTTACATCGTTTATAAACCTCAGAAAGATTAATGGTCCCAGGACCGACCCCTGGGGAACTCCACAATCTGTCTCATATTCGGAAGAGAACATGTTTTTAACTTTTACGCACACTTTACGGGTTGATAAGTAAGATTCTATCCAATTCAGGATTGTACCTCTGATGCCTAGGGCGTAGAGTTTATTACACACAAATGCTATGTCCAAACAATCAAACTATATATACAAAATATAATATACAAAATATATATATATAATATACAAAATATAACTAAGCACAATTCCACAATCAGCTACTTCAAAAAAAAGAATTCGTGCTACATAGATCCATCTATTGTCAGATGTGCCATTCTGGCCCCTATACACGTCAAATCGCGCTTGGAATTTTATAAAACACATTAGCGCCGGAAACATATTTTTTTCAAATTTTTGCCTTGTTTTAATTTTAGAGGCTATTTATGGGATAAAGTAACATAAAATAGAAAAAAAATTATTTTTGCAATATTAGTTTTTGAAATAATAGCCGTTGCCATATGGCAACACTGGGTGTATACAGTATCATTACTTATTGGTTGTGGAAAATTAAAAACGTATTAATTCTATTGAAATATGAATATTTATTCAAATATAAAATTAACACAAATGCAACACAAAGATAAAATTCCTAAAAGTTACCTTAACCTAACGAGTATGAAAAGGGATAAAACAATCTATACATAAACCTACCTGACATTTTACGCACATGGTTCTAATCATAGAATTACATGTGCTCAATGCGCACCTTCTTTTTCTATTTTCTTCTGTACGCTTGACAAAATGTTCCATTCCATCAAATCATACAGAATCTGAAACTCTACTGTCCATTGATAGAGTTGATGTTGCAATTCTTCCTTTACTTTTTCGTGGATTTTGATACCTTTTGAGATAAACCGTTGCAACCTCCCTTTTAAATTCTAACTGGGATAATTTTAAATTGTTCGCTTTATTGTAAAAAATGCAGCTATTTTGCAGTGCTACATCAAGCATTCAAGTAACAAGTGGCCAATACCATTTTTTTGCTTCTAATACCAATGCGATAACAGTTCAAATTCTGATCCATTTGATCAGTTCCACCCATAAAAGTGTTGTATTTCTCAATAAGTTTTGGGCGAGGTATCAGAATATTGGTTTTAGATTCTTGAGAAAATCTTTTAACTTTACCCACATCCTTAGTACCGCAACTTGATGAAATTATAGTAACTACTGAATTATCCATCCATCTTATAAATAAAAGGCCATTTTGTTTTTCTATTGATATTTCAAAATAACCTCTTTCTTTTTTGCCGAAGTTTTGCTTGCTAGTCAGTGGACAATTTTTAGGGATGCGGTTTTCTCTTATCGTACCTATTGATGAATATCCTCGGGACCGCAAATATGAAAACAACTCAGAACCACAAAATAGGTTGTCCATAAAAAGTTCATATCGGAGGTTTCTCTTTTCTGTTGGAATTCCATCTAGCAACACCAACAAAGGAGTTTGCTTTTCCAAAAAGTTTGTCGTAAGCAGTGATTGTTTTTGGACTCTTTCCTTGATACAGTTCAAAATTTACTAGGTAAATTTACTTTTTTATTAAGGCTCCAAACTTTGTAGCCGAATCTAATTGGCTTGCCCCGAATAAACTGTTTACAGCTATGTTTACCATAATATTTTACCATACTTTCATCATAGGCTAGTTGCTTTTCTGGCACAAAGTTTTCAACGCACCGTTTTTTGAGTATTTCCATCAAAGGCCGTATTTTCCAGACTTTATCGATGGCGTTTATTTTAGTGTTATCAACAAAATGTATAAAACGACATATTTGAAGAAACCTATCACGTCTCATCGCGGTTACAATTGCATAGTTTTTCATATCATCATTGGAATCCCAATAGTTTCGTTTCGAGGGCAAGTTATTATATCCACTTACAAATAATATTCCTATAAAACATCTAATCTCTCCAGCTGAAATGTTTGGATCGGGGCAATTTATGAATAAAGCATAACGCCTTGTTTCCTCTACCAAGTAAGAAATAATTTCAGTAGGTATCTATAAATCGTTCAAACACTTCAGTTATTGACATGTTTTTATATTTTGAGTAATCTGACTCTGGGAATGGCAAATTACTTTGAATTTCAAAGTCAGCTCCCTTTTCCCATTGTGGTGGTAGGAGTTTTCTTGATTCTTTTTCTGAAATCCATTCTGCTAAGTCTGGGCATTGTGAATTTCCAGAGATTTTCTGTTCTTGGTCATCTGACCAAGAACAGAAAACAATAGTATGATGGTATAAATATACCAATGCAGTCATATGAGATTCCTATTCTGTTATTGTCAGGAAGGCGTATTTCAGCTCTTGCACGTAACTGTCTAGATGTTAGATTGTCGACCAACCTGAATGAAAAATCACAACAATTAGCAAATAAATATATTCAGCTGCTTATGAAAACAATATTTTCGCTTCAAATTATAATACGAAAGAAAAATATAAAATATAAATAACTTACCCGCCATTATCCTCGTCTGCTGAATCAGCATCCGTATCTACATTTGCATCAGGGGGTTCCATAAACACATCGGCTTCTATATCATCATCAAAAATCATATTTATTGCTTCAGCAAGTGAGAAACCTTTCCTAAAGATACATAATCACAATCATTACCAATAATACTCATAACCGCCTAGGGTTGCCATATGGCAACACCTATGTTTGACCTCCTCTTGAAAGCATTCTGTTATATATGAATACAGTTTGCATTTATAAATTATCTCTTCTGACATATTTGAAATATATTATTCAAAAATGAATGATTAAATTTACAAACACTAAATGTCAAATCTAACCTAAGTAAAAGTATTGTCACTAAAGTAATCAAATGTCATACTATTTAGCGAGGAAAAAATATGGCTCTAAGTTGCCTACTCAATAGCGCCACGGTATTGTATTTTAAAAACAGTATTACACATTTTGCCATATGGCAACGTTAGGCGCTAATGGGTTAACGCTGTCTTCAACGCCACGTATTGTATTTTAAAAACAGTATTACACATTTTGCCATATGGCAACGTTAGGCGCTAATGGGTTAACGCTGTCTTCAACGCCGTTCGGTCCGTCGTGGAAAACAGTAACACTCCCTCCTCTTTCCAAGTTAAAAAATCAGTATATCGCACCGCTGCCACCAATTATAAAAAAGCAGTTCCTTCCAAAATTTATTCATTTTTTAATGCAATTTTTACTTCATATTTTATAACAACGTCATAAACAATTAGTATAATTATGTACAATTGGTTAAAATTAAATATGTGATCAAAAATACTGCTAAACGATTGAAAAATAAAGACGTTAAAAATAATCAACTTATATGTATAAGTTGAAATGCGAATTCTTTTTTCAAATATGTTGGACGATCTTGTTGCAGTAAGACGAAAAGAATGGGACCAAATTGGCCAAAATTTTATTAGGTGCTTATGGAATTGAAACCTAGACGAATGCATTTGAGCTTAAGGTGGGAATACTGGATATTATTCCCTTTTTTTGAAAAAAAAGTGAATAGCAAAGTTTCACCTTTTTCAAAAAAAAATTTCATTAATTTTTTTAAGGATTCAATTTATTTTCTCTATCGCGTATTCTTTACGGGTCTTTTGTATCTCACGTTACATTTAATAAATAACAAGACGAGTTATGTTTAAATTGTAAAAATCTTGGACTGGGTTGCAAAAAAGATTTAAGCCAATATTAAATTTAAGACTTAACCGCTTTATTCTGTAACTCATAACGACATCGTTAAATAACGAAAACTAAGCAATCAGTACTTAGATACAACTCATTTCTGTATACTAATTGGTCAAAATATGTCACTTAACTACTGCCGTACTCAGCAGCAAGGTTGGTAGAACTGAATAATGCGTATAGGAGGTTGCCTTGATTCCATAATCATGAATTTACCCAACGCCACTTCACATAGGCCGAAATTAGATAGTGGGGAACATCGAGATTTCGGGGGACTCGGTCAGTAAATCTTATGCACTAATTTTTGTGTCATCTATCAACGGTTAACGTTACTATTTCATTCTTTGCCGCCAAATTCAAATTGCGACTCCTACTCCTGGAATTCTATTTTACTTTCGATCAGTATCAACTTTTTAAAGGGAGACTTAAAATTTAAGATTCTTGCAAGGCGGACTTTAAATTTTAAATCTCCTTTTAAAAATTTACAAAATACTCGCCAGTTTGTAGGATAGGTGTGTTCTTGTAATTATTATTTTTATTTTCTTTTAACTGAAATCTATGTATATTTATACATATTATAAATATGAAATGTATATATTTTCGTTATAATTAAACGGAACTTAATATGCATTAGAAAAAAAGGAAAAGGCAAGATTTAGAAATTTATTGAAAATCTTAAAACTTATTACCTATTTACATACCTACACTAGTAATTCAGATATTTAAAAATATGTAATTTTACTTACAAGTTTATAAATAAAAAAAAAAAAACATATACATAACTACATCTAAATATTTCACTAACAATAAGTGTTTAAATATAATAATTACTTTTACCAAGTGATTTTTTAAATTTTTTATCAACTCTTGCCATAAGATTTGGACGGCATGTCTTAGCTTAGGTGAAAAGTAAGTCATTTCACTCCTTGATGCTGTTTTACAGCAAAACTAATAGCGCTTTCGATTGACTGCTTTAGAGCACCCTCGGAATATATCCATCCCTTATTATTACATGAAGTTAAAATAAAATGAAAATACTCTGAGAAGTGCTCTTGAGCAGTCAATCAAAAGTGCTATTAGACATGCCGTCCAAATTCCATGGCAAGAGTTGTTAAAAAAATTTTAAAAATCAACCATTATAATCTACATCCAATTTTTTATTAATTGCACTTCCGCTGCCAGTTAATGTGTATAATTTTATGTACACACAATTAGATAATAGTGTTAACCATTCACAGAGGGCAATATATACAGATATCTGCAAAACGACAGATTTTTTTCAAAAATAGCAAAAGATGACAGTACTGGATGAAGCGTAACAGTTATATTGCAGCTGTAAATTACCGAAATTGCGTTGCAAGTATTAAATTCATTTTCTTGCAATACGTACACACCAAAAAGTAAGTTTTATTATAATTTGTTTCATAATTAAGCATAGAATAATTAATTTAAAGGTTCACATTACAGAAATGGTACGATCACGGTGTAGTGTTCCTGAATGTGAAAATTTAATCGAAGAAAACGTAATTTTACATACTTTTCCTAGAAATAAACAATTGCGTATGAAATGGCTGGAAAATATTGGCAGTGCAGAATTAATGAATAAAGATTCAGCTATTCGAGTTTATAAGATTTGTAACAATCATTTTGAAGATATTCATTTTCAAACTAGAAAAAATTAAACTGAATAGAGGGGCTGTTCCGACTTTAAGATTACCTTTAAACCGTAAAGAAAGAATAGAAGCAAGAGAATTGCATACAGTTTCACTAGAAAGTCAAGAATTTGGTAAGTAAAATAATGTTAATTAAATATATCTTGTTAATCTGTCTAATTATTACAGCACAGACATCAGTAACATCGGCACATTTCTTAGTAGATTTGTAACAGAAAATATTCAAAAAGAAAGCAGCTTACCTGGGACTTCAGAATCAAGTAGAACCAGAATCAAGTAGAACAGTTTGCGTTACGCCACCACCATCAACATCAAGGCTACATGTAATTTCAGGTAATCAATTACAAACTCTTTGTTATTCAAACTATTATAATGAATTTGAAAATGGTGTAAAAAAAGTTGCAATTGAATTTCTTTTATTTCAGTGTTTCCATAGAATTTTAAAAAAATTTTCACATTTTTCTTTTCTTATTGTAATTTGAATTTCCTATTTCCAGAATTTTTCAAATTGCATATTCACCTGCTCTAAGCTGAAAGATTGTATCTCAAAATTTCATATGCTTTTCATATTTTTTTTATGGAATAGTGCTTGAACTAAAGGGTATTAAATATTACAATTAATTTACTTTGAGTAAATCAGTGGCGGCTCTTCAAGATATGCAGAGGGTGGGCAACATTTGAAAAACTAAAAGACCCTTTATAAAGATATTCCTCTGATTGTTATTTTTTAAACGTTCTTTGTTAGAAGTTATTTTAACAAGTTGATGAACAAGTATTATCGTTATGATATTATATGTCATTATCTCCGTTTGTCTCCAATTTTCCACACATTAAAAAGAAAACAAAACTATATATTCTAAGAATTACTAAAACAAATTCTGAAATGATAAAATTTAAAACTGTAGGTAAACAATAACAAATAAATTCTCAAAATAATAACTAAATAATATTTAAAACAACAACAAATAAATTCTCAGAATAATTAAATAACATGCAAAACAGTAACTAAAATAAATTCTGAAAATAAGAACTTAAATTTTTAAATGATAAAATGATAAGTCATTTTAAACATTAATATCGAAATCTCTCACCTTAGTTAAATTAATAATAAAGCGTTGACATTAACGTTTTTAACTCGGATGGTACTCGTGAACAACCGAACACAGACGGGCTTGCCCACCCGCTATCTAACTTCAAAGCAGCTATTATTCTTTTTGTTTTTAGTTATGCATTACAATGTATAATATGTATAAATCTTTCAGACGAATATTGAATATTATGTAACATTTATTAGGTATTAATCAAACAGAATGGACAGAAGATTCAAAATACAAAATTTGGCAAATTAATCTTAATATCCCACTCTGTTTATACAGCACTCCGATCTCGATTTATATATTTAAAGAACACGAATAGATGAAAAAAAATTCAAAAATATTTCAAAATTATTTTAAAGATTAATGGCCTATTTCTTCACCATATTTAACCTAAGGTTAATATATCTAACAGTTGGAATGTGACAGACAGTTGGCCATACACATACCATGTGTCACATCTAACTGAGAGATAAATTTAACCTCAAGATAAGGCGATGAAGAAATCGGGCATAAATTGTATTGATAAATTGTATCACAAAATCTTATAAATGAACACTAATTATATGCATCGTTTATAAGATTTTGTGATGCAATTTTCATCGGACAAGAACCTGCTTTAATTATGTATTGATAAACTTTAACAGGGTGGGCAGTGCCCACCCTGCCCACCCCGACGAGCCGCCACTGCTACCTTTTTACACTTAATGAAAACACCGACTACTTCTTTGTATTGTAAATGTTGTAAATTGGCATTTGTGATTGGTGTTCGATCTGTGAAAGTAGTAAATTATTGGAGCTGTCATATTGTGTCACATTTAATTTGCTACTTTGAATAATGGTCTCCTTAAATGAAGTGCAACGTGTGCGCGTTGCCACTAATACAGGGGCGTTTTCGAAAACTCAGAGCGTTACTCTTGGGTAATATTCTTTCTCTCTCATATAAATCATTTTGTATATTTTGCTTTTCACTGGTATAACTCTTATACCTACTCCCTGTATTTTGGCCTATTTCTTCACCATATTTAACCTAAGGTTAATATATCTAACAGTTGGAATGTGACGGACAGTTGGCCATACACATACTATGTGTCACATTCTAACTGAGAGATAAATTTAACCTCAAGTTAAGGCGATGAAGAAATCGGGCATAAATTGTATTGATAAATTTGTATCACAAAATCTTATAAATGAACACTAATTACACGCACCGTTTATAAGATTTTGTGATGCAATTTTCATCGGACAAGAACCTGCTTTAATTATGTATTGATAAACTTTAACAGGGTGGGCAGTGCCCACCCTGCCCACTCCGACGAGCCGCCACTGGAGTAAATAGAAATTCTGTCATCGAAACCTGGCAATATTGTTTATATTGTAAATATAATAATGATGTGAATGAAACCAAAATGTAGAACAGTTACAGAACTCCAATAGACAAAATATTCAGACATTAAAATTTCAACTTAAGGAAGTCCAATTGTGTGTACATAAAATTATACACATTAACTGGCAGCGGAAGTGCAATTTATAAAAAAATTGGATGTAGATTATAGTGGGTGATTTTTAAAATTTTTTTAACAACTCTTGCCATGGAATTTGGACGGCATGTCTTAACTATACTGTAAAACAGCATAAAAGTACAGCAGTGAGGTACTTTTCACTTAAGCTAAGACATGCCGTCCAAATCTTATGGCAAGAGTTGATAAAAAATTTAAAAAATCACTTGGTAAAATATTTATTGTGGAACAACTGTCTTCATATAAGAAAAATCTTCTCTGGCAAGCTAGACTTAAAGCAAAAACATTTGGGTGGAAATACGTGTGGGTCTCGGAAGGCAGAATCTTAACCAGAAAATTTGATAACGCAAAAGTTTTACAATTGTGCTCGGAAGAAGATTTAGATAAAATAACATAAACCCCACGATTCTTGCTCTTTCTTGCTCTTACTGTTTTCTTTATCGTTCTTGCGTCGCATGACCTCTACACCTATCTTGCTAATAAATGGCGAATTCTTTAATGACTTGGTTAGATACAGAAAAAACCACCCTTGTAGCTTCAGATATGGATACTTTTGTTCGAAAAACTGATATGACCAATTTGAAATTTAATATACTACATCTAGACATACGTTCACTGCCGTTACATTTTGAGGAATTTTGTTTATACATTGGCGATCACCTGGAATCATTGCAAGTGATAATCTTGAGTGAAATTAATATTAGACAAGATATTATGAATGGTTGCCAAAATTTATACAATATCCAGGGCTTCCATATAAACTTTACCTGCAGGCATGACCGTAATGGTGGTGGCCTAATAATTTATACCCGCAACGATTTGAATGCTACAATTGTGAAAGACAAATTTATGCACTTTGAGGGCCTTCTTCTGAAATTTACATTGACAAACACTACTGTTTATCTGCTTGCTGTATATAGACCTCCGCTATGGAACTGTATTCCTTTTATAAACGAATTAGAGGAACTAATCAGTATGTTTCAGTCCAACAAATTTATAATCATGGGAGACACTAACATCATCTTACTGGACACCTCTGATTCCATAGCCCAATACGAAAACTTTATGGCATCACATGGATTTACAAAACAAATTAACCGTGCCACTAGAGAACAATTCAGATCTGACAGCTTGCATACTTCTTGTATTGATCATATTTTTATTAAAGGATTTTTTAATAAATCAACTGGAGCTATTGTTCAATCCACAATTTCAGACCACTATATAATCATTGCCACCATTGACTTGAAAATGCAAAATTACTATAAAAAGGATTTACCCCTTTCAATATTTAAAACTCAAGAACAAAAATTTGAAACCTTGTTAGCTGAAGCTTTAACATTGAACAAATATATCTCATTAACTACAACTGATGAAGTGTATGACTACATTCGAGACTCATACATTTATGCCAAGAATAACTCCGTTATTGAAATAAAGCATAAACAACACATAAATAAATCTGCGAAGCGCCCTTGGCTAACAGCAGAAATATTACATGAAATGAAACACCGTGACAAAATATTTAAACTATGGAAAAATTCCACAGGAAATAACAAAAATTTCTACAAAAATTTATATAAATGAACTCGTAATAAGGTCACATCTTTAATTAATAAATCTAAAAGAAATCACTACAGTAAGCTTTTCACAGACGTAAGTGGAGACATGAAGAAAACTTGGACATACATAAATGAAGTGCTTGGTAAGAAATCTGATGCCAATGCTGATGATACAATAGTTAAATACATGAAGGCACCTCCTCGCGTTATTTCCTCGAATTTTGGTAACACTTTTCAAAGCCAGGTTGATAACGTTACTCATAGATGCAATATAACCTTGCTAACTGAAAAACAAGATAATTATTCTCAAACACAATCAATGGTCTTACCTGATATAGAACTAGACGAACTTTATGACATAATCACAAATATGAACGGTCGCAAATCCCCTGGATTGGATAACATCAGAATGCAGGATATAATTACATACAATCGCGTACTTCTGGTCCCTATTCAAAGATTCATTAATCTGTCTCTTCAAAATTGCTGCATTCCCAAACAGCTTAAAATCTCCATTGTACGTCCAATCTATAAAAACGGCAAACACTCGTCATATGACAACTATCGTCCGATTTCGATATTACCTTCGATAGAAAAAATCCTAGAGAGGTACGTTTCTAATGTTCTGATGAAATATCTACGGAAATACAACGTTATTGATCCTCAACAACATGGATTTCAAACAGACAAAAGCACAACTAGCTTGCTGGAAGAATTTGCAGATATTGTTAACCAAAAGTTGGACGCAAATGTTTATGTTCTTGTTCTCTTCATAGATTTCAGTAAGGCTTTTGATTGCCTAAACCACGAGATTCTAATTCAACTCCTAGAAAAAATTGGCATAAGAAATCCTGTCCTGAACTGGTTCATAGACTACCTAAATCATAGAAAATTTATGATTAGAATTTCTGATACTTTTAGTGAGGAATTTAACATGTCAAGAGGCGTACCCCAAGGGAGCATACTGGGCCCACTCCTGTACCTTATTTATGTAAACGATATAGGTAGTTGCTTCAATAATTGCACATATTTTCTATATGCTGATGATACAGCCATCATAGCTGCTCATAAGAACATACATACAGCAGCACATTATTTACAATCCGAATTCACAGTGTTTCAAAAATGGGCACCTGACAAGCAGCTGACTATACATTCATCGAAAACCAAACTCATGCGGATTTCATCACCACATATGAAAAAACAAGTCCCTGATAGCATCATCTTCCACTCTATAGATTGCTTACATCAGCATATAGTCGGTTGTACATGTGTCCAAACAATTGAAGCAGTCCATTCTCACACATACTTAGGAGTTGTAATAGATGATCGCTTCCTATGGCAAACGCATATTAATATCTTGTGTAAGAAATTAAGATTACTTGCCTGCCGCTTTTATCACCTTAAATCAATTATGCCTCAACGTACGCTCATGATGGTTTAATATTCGTTGGCTGAATCTCTTCTTCGATATGGAATTTCAATTTGGGGGTGGGCTTCAGAATCTCACATACGTATCTTACAATCGGTGCAAGACCGTATCTTGAAACTCCTCACCAAATCAACAACATCCATTATTAGTGCCTACAAACAAAATAATATACTTACAGTCAAACAGTTGCTGTTTTTCATCACTGTGGTAAAGTGCTACTACTCTCGAGGCTTCAAAATGCAGACTAGTGATACTTACCCTACAAGAGGTTGTGGAAAAGGAAACTTGTTGGTGCCTCTTACGTCCAATAAATACGGCGATAGAGTGAGGAATGTAACAGTACCGATAGTTTTCAACCACTTACCTACTGAACTTCGAAATCTGAGTTCTCTAAGTGCAGTGAAGCGTGAAGTGAAGGAGTGGTTAATTAATTGTAACATCTTTTTGTCTTAGCCATGTACATCACTGTTTCTGACATTGTTCGTTAAAAATTAATTTATTTTCTCTTGTACCCTAATATATACTTATATATACCTTTTATACTACATACATCTTGTCATGTATCCAAACACAGTCATTTCACCTAAAATCTATCTAGTTTACTCACTGATGTCGCCACTGACAAGTCCTTGTGACTTAGTGGCACCTACACAATTTTTGGGAAAAAAAAATAGTTAAGTACTTAGGTTTTTACCTCATGTATTTCTTATTTAGGTTATTTACACGTGATATTATATATTACTCTAGTTTATGTTTTTTCTTTTATTTTATTTTGTAACCGAATTGTATTAATTTCAAACTACTTGTTTGTATTTTGTTCAATGGTAAAAACTCTTTATTTTCTATTATGATTGTATTGATTTCTCTGTTTGTTTTTCCTTATGGTTTATTAATAAAGTTATTATTAAAAGTAATTATTATATTTAATCACTTATTGTTAGTGAAATATTTAGATGTAGTTTGGATGTATTTGTTTTTTTTTTTTATTTATAAACTTGTAAGTAAAATTGCATTGGAATTTGAGTTCGATTGAGCTCAGTTAATCTTCCGAGCGTTCAATAACACACCTATCCTACAAACTGGCGAGTATTTTGTAAATTTTTAAAAGGAGATTTAAAATTTAAAGTCCGCCTTGCAAGAATCTTAAATTTTAAGTCTCCCTTTAAAAAGTTGATACTGATCGAAAGTAAAATAGAATTCCAGGAGTAGGAGTCGTAATTTAAATTTGGCGGCAAAGAATGAAATAGTAACGTTAACTGTTGATAGATGACGCAAAAATTAGTGCATAAAATTTTCTGCAGGAATAGATACTTCTTCTTGTGTATGTTCTGTGTATTCTCCCACTGCTTTGAGCAGGCCTATTATTCAGTGGGCATTAATTTACCCCGCAAAAGTTACTCGTGACGTCATTCAATGCGCGCCAAATACAAAACTTCAAATTTATTAATCTCAGTCAATATTATGTCAATTAATATTCATATAATGTACATATAATAACTTTTTATTATACCTGCATCAAAACCTCTGTTTTTTAAAACTAAAAAGCGTGCGAAAAAGAGCGATTAAAGCACGCCGTTTTAACAACACATACAATCTCCACGTTAACGATTCAAAATGCGATCCACAGGCAACTTTACAAAATGAATTTAAATTTTAATGTCATTCAAATTTTCAGACTTTAGCGCAGGTATAACAAAAAATATCGTATAATACACGTGCATAAGAGCCTTTAAAGCACTTGCGCCGTAAAAAGCGCTCCGCTTCGCGCTTTTAAACCCGTCGCGCGTGCTTTAAAGGCTCTCTTAAGGCGGGTTTATGTTCGTACGCAGATATAAGTGACGCAGAAGTACGTGCGTTTTGATGTTGTACTCGGCTGTATGTTTCATTGTTCGTGAATAGAAAATCATTGCGGGTTCTCGTTCGTACGCAGTTTTACGCACTCAGCGTATATCCGCCATGCCGCAGATTTTACATTTTTATTTCTAAACTGGACACTGTTAGTATCCCACACCTCTGGCCTTAAACTAATTAAATTAATTAGTTCAAACTCATTCACAGCTAATAATGGCTGTGCCATTATTTAGGTTATGTATAGGTACGACAACGTAAACGTACGTACAAAGTTGAATAGCTGCGAACTTCTGCGTCACCGATCTCTAGTGAAACGTGCTGCCAGCTACGTCACAAATTTCTGCGTACCAGCTAGAACGGTCGCATACACAGATAAAAATCGTAGTAAAATTACATCATTTTTACATTAAAATTCAATGTTATTTCAAATGAATTTTTAATATTACAGAGAATTATATGTAGGATTACTTAATAATAGTAAAATAACATGAAATTTTGATGTAAAATGATGTAATTTTACTACCATTTTTATCAGTGGTAGGTACATACTTCTACGCACCCGTTGAATTCTGCAACACGACATTCTGCGTACGAGCATAAACCCGCCTTTATGCACTTGTGTTATAAGATACTATTACAATGCCTGTAGTTTGTGCTGCAGCTGGTTGTTCTAATACTTATGAACGCAATAAAGGAAGTGGCATACATATAGGAAATGGCATACATATAACTTTTCACCTATTTTCGAAAGAGGAATCCATTCGTCAGCAATGGATTAAAATTTGTAGGCGTGATCGTTCCTTTAATGCAAAAAATTGGCGAATATGTTCATTACATTTTAATGAAAACGACTATGAAAGAGACCTGCAAGCGGAATTATTAAATTATACATCAAAAGGTAGAAAACTAAAAGTAGGAGTTGTTCCAGTTACTATTCCCGCACAAGAACAAAGTGCGGAAGCTTACGATTTCTTCTCTTCTTTAAATTGTTCACACGAGCCGATAGATATAGAAACTTATCAAGAAAAGAATAATTTTATTACAAATTTAAAAAGTATAATTACAAAATTGAAGAACGATCTTGTTTGGAAAGATCGGGAAATACGGAAAAAGAGAAAGAAAATTAATACACTGAGAACATTTAGTAAGAGAACATTAGAAACACTTAATAAAACAAAATTAGAAACCAATCGTTGTGAATGTTTTAAGATTTCATCAAAATATGTTTACATCTACTCAAACACTCAAAATAAAAGGTGCACAAAAACATCAAATGGACTGATATTGTATTTATTATTTCTTTTTAATGATTTTTATAGAATTATTGCATAAAAACTCAATTCAAACTTGTAAAAAGTGAAAATATTCATTTTCAAATTTACCGCGTTTTGTTGACGTCATTAGTTACCTTTCCCCTCAGGTGACTTTCGGCTTTACCCAGGCAACCTTCTAATACACAATCCTGCTCTACCAACCTTGCTCAGCAGTTTAAATAGTGACATCGTGCGGCCGATTTTTGTTCTAATTACTATTTAATCATTAGCAGAGACAAACAGGTCAAGGTCAACGTAAGCATTCTTGGCTAGAAAAATAACTTAAATATGACATATTTTTAGTAGCAGGTGTTAAAGTCAGTGTTGGGAACAATCAAATTATTTTGGCAATTACCAGTTAATTAATTGCAATCGTAGAAACTGACAATTAACGATTAATTAAATATAATAATAGAGTAATTAATAATAATTAATTAATAATTAACAATTTATTCTCAAATATAGTTTCTGTTTGAATTTGATATGGCTCGTTTACATAAAAGATTTAAGCTGGGATTAAATTACATAGTAAATATTACTTAAGTAAGTTTAAAAATGAAACAGTTTCTGATATTTTTCAACAATTAAGATCCAATAAACATCAATTCAAATATCATATCAAATTAAAGTGGATAAAATGGAACAATGATAACGTTATTAGATACTTTTTAAAAATAAGTATCATTAAAAATATTTTATCACTATGACATTATAATTGGACTTTTATCCACACTTATGAAGCATTTAAAGTGACCACTAGTGGAATAAAGTTACTTTATTCCACTAGATAATAATAAACAACGTACCATAGCAACCAGTAGGTTGACAAAGCCTGTCACGTTTCATTTTAGGAATACGAATATTTTTTAATTAAATTTCGCTCATTCTGATTCCATAAATGTGGTGATTGTGGATAAAACGTTGTATTGCATGCGTGTTTTAGATGCATTTTATCCACCTAAGAAAATGCTATCTAAAACACTTATACAAAAAATAACTGTAATTGCGATTAACAATTAAATTAGTTACAAAAAATTAGTAAAGGAGACTGTGGTTTAAGAAATAATTGAAATTTATCTCCGCCCACAATAATCTTGTATCCGTAGATACGTATTTCGGCAGCTAAGCTGCCATCTTCAGTACAATTTAAAAAATTTAAAAAACACTACATGAAATCTAACAGCTACCTACCTACCTGATCATACTGTTTCATGTAGTGTTGTTACGGATATAAAATTATTGTGGGCGGAGATAAATCTCAATTATTAATTAAATTAGTTGCAATTACGTTTAATTGTAACTAAACTATTTAATTACAATTAAATCAACTGTAAAATTCAATTGATGTTAATTGTGATTAAATTTAATTGCAATTAAACTTTCATATATCTTCTCAATTTCATAATTAAAATTCAAAATTTCCTTTTGCTTCAGTGACAAAATGTATCGACATTTACATTTACATATTGCTATGTTATTTCTGTTTTGAGGTTTGAAAATTGTAGTAACAATATTTTTGTATTTATTATTGTGATGTATTAATTGTAATTTAGTTCGTGATTTATCATACATCCGTTAAATTTGAATAATCAAGAAAAATTATGATCCCAAGGTATTTCGACTCAAATGTTGCTAATACTGAAACACAAATTTTTGTAAAGAAAAACAAACTGAGGGCAACAATTCAAAGATGCAATCGTCATCATTAGACTGACACACATACACCACTAGTCTAAAAGCAGTTCGGATGTTACAACATCGTGGAGGATTTGCAGTCTTGAAGGCATCTCCGAAGCCGGACTTCTCGGACCAGGAGCAAGTCCAATATAGCCGATTTTATTACATGTACGGTTACATTTGTTTCATAACTGCAATCACAATTACATGGGGATTCATTTTAAACTAAGTACGAATGCGAGAGTTGAGTAATAAGGAACTTATTTGTTTTACAGAAATTTAACTCGCGTTCTCACAAAAAATTGTTGTTTCCATTTCACCATCCTATGACGGATATGAGTTTTTTTTTAACGAGACTATAATTATAACTGAGTTTAAATTTGGGGACAGTTACCCGGTTTTGAATTTACAAGGCGATACGTAATGTTATGTGAAGCCACCGCGGATCATTTTAATAATGCAAAGTGAAGTGTAAATAAACAGTAGTTGATGTATTTATAAAACCGTAAGATTGAACAGACTATTAATCAAATCGTTTATAAACTTTTAAATTTGCTTTTAATAATATCAATAAATAATTCAATCATTTTGAACTGATTACAGTTTTTAGACAAATGACCATTACAGAACTTAGTTTATGTTAAATTCTTTTAAAAAATACCAAGTCACAATTGTTGCTTAAAAAGAAATTGTTAATAAAGAATTTTAGTTGACCCGAGTTATTTTAATTCATTCATGAGCAAAGAAATAATCTACGAGCGTGCAAATAACTCAAAAGCGCTCATAGATTTTAACAAAAGAAAAAGGTTTACGCCCTGAATCTTTAGAGTTTCATGTTTATAGACAAATATATAACATACCTTATGAAGTAAAAACAAAAACGAATTTAACCACAACCAATAACGTAGCAATATGTATTAAATTCAGATGTGTAGGATTGAGTCTATACTCATTTTATATTACTCATTCTGTATAATGTACATTGTTTTTAATACTCGAGATGGAGAAAAAAATTATGTGTTTATGAAAGTAGACATTTATTAACTAATCCGACAAAAACTTCCATTAGTTACAAAACGCGAATTTATGGCCGCCTATTCTCATTAAATTTTTTATGTTATACAATCATACATTCTAGCAGATGAATATATCAAATTCATATTAAGAGTGCTTGTAAGAATCTACACACTTAGACTGAAATAAACTTGAATATCAAAAGTTTTTACAGTTCATTTAAAAGGTCACCAAGATATTAATCTATGTTTACAATACAATAAGCACGGAAGGTGCAGGATAACTCGATGAATTGGTCATGAAAACTAAAAACTGGCTTCTAATAAAAAATATATTATACACCTTAAAGATAAAATTCAAACTACTTGCGATTTTTTCTTTCTTACATAAAAAAGAGATAAACATAACACGAATTTCAAATACTTAAAATAAATGAGAAAAAATTTCTTGTAAACGCATAATAAATACACTTGCACATTCATTGGTCGACCAACAAACTATCGTCTCTGTGCAACAGTGAAACCAATTAAAAACTCGTATTTTTTGCAACTATGTACAGCAAATTCGTTTAATAGTAATTCAAGTTTCCACTGTTCACCACCTCATTTTCCAAGTCTAAGAATGGCATAACTCCAGGATTTACCATTTGTGAGGGAGGTGGTGCTGTACCGTTTGTAACACTCATGGGGTAATATGTCGGGACCTGTAATGGATTCTGGTTGTTAGGTGTGACTCGCGGTGACCTCGGTGGTGAAGGACTATCCAATGTTATGATGGCTGGGCTTGCAGGATAGCCAGAACTAGAAACTGAGGATGGTCCAGGTGTGGTCGATACTCGTGATTGATTACTACTTGAAGATATACTTGTGGTGTCTACAAAAAATATAAAATGAAGACAAACCTATATTTATAATTTTATTTAATTAAATTACAAAATTATTTATATTATAGAAATTACTTGATAACTTTAAGGTTATCGCTCAAATAGTAATGTTATATTATTATGATATTAATGTTCAAGATATTTTAAAAATGTCTTCAATTAAATATCAAAGTGATTTGGAAAAGTTAATTATTTTAATAATTGTCTGCTGAAAATTTATATAATAAATCCACATTACAGAATGATTTAAAGCATTCCCGGGAACTTTATTATACAAAAAAACTTCAGCCCATAGGTTTGTATTTATTATTATTTCTTTACGTTTCATATTTTTTAATATTTAAGCGTTGGAACTTTTACTTCTGTTTTTTTTTCTTTCTTTAATTTAGGAATCTATTGATCCTTTATCAAATGAATTTTTTTGAATTTTAATTTGCTCTGAAGTTTGCTTTGTAAATTCGACTTAGGTTTTAAAAGAAATTTCACAGAGCGAAAAAATTTAACTCACTTTTATATGCAAACGTGTATTTCAGAAAGAAAATTACAAATTAAAAACTTACAACTTATCAGTACAAAAATTTGTTGAATAAAAAGAGACGAAAGACTGTTTGAAGGCACTCGATGATCTCCGTGTTCTTTTTTTTTATATAACACTCCAATCAAACAGCCTTTACGATTACATTTAATTTTAACGAAAATAAATAATAAATAAATTATCTTCAAGTGATTTGACTTCAGAGTCTTACGCAGGGCAACTTCGTAATCCTGCTAATTTCGCCGTGGTCTTTTACCTACAACAACGACTCGTTACTTTGCTATTTCAGAGCGATTATTTGACACATATGAGGTAAGACCAACAGTATATTTTTTAACATCAAATGCCAATTTCAAAAATTCCCAATTTTTTTACCCCTTTCTTTTACTATAAGATAAAATAAAAGATATAAAGTAGACCATGTCAATAGCTCTAATATTCGTTCTCTAGATTATTTCGCTCTGCTGGCATTATTTACTATTTTTTTTATAAAATAGATGAATCAAAATAGAAGAATTAAGTTTTGTTTTTATGAATCCATTAAGCCATTCAATATAAATAATCACCTTTTCAACAATGTCTAAAAATTAATCGAATCATCATCATTTCTCTTTGGAGCTACAAGTCAAAGAGGAAGAAATTTAAATAATGAAATATTTTAATAACTAAGGGCCAGTTTCACAATGGAATTTAAAAGAGACTTTAAATTCAAAACTAGTTTCAGATGTCAAAGCAAATATGAAAACACATTTGTTTACACATCAGAATGTGACTTTAATTTTAAAGTCGCCTTTAAGTTTTGTTATGAAACTGGTCCTAAGTCGATTAATATTTCTTTTCATGGCCTACATTAAATCTCTTTTTTTATTATATGATCTATCAAACAACTTACCTGAAAATTTGATCGTTGAATCTGGTTTTGGATTGGTAGCTCTGCGTTTTGCCAATGGTTCATCATCATCATCTGAGTCAGAAATAGTCAAATCCACCACGCTTTTCTTTACACATCCCGTCGGGGCACTCCCAGGGGTTTCAGTTTCTTTTTCTTTATCAGTAGTAGACGTGGCAGATGCACCTGAAGTAACAACTTCAACTAAAACAAATCATCATTCAGTCTAAAATAAAAAGTTAACGAAGTAGATGGTACTCACCAATATCGTCTGAAATTATTTCAATCGAATCATCCGCGTTAATTTTTTCCACTTTCGGGACAGGCTTCTTTTCAATGTTGTGTCCACTCCAAGAACCGTCTTTGTGTAACTGGATCTCATTTGTTTCCAGGTTTAGTTGAGCCGAACTGAGCACTTCTTGGAAATATCTGGAGAGCGGAATGCAATTTGATTTAAACGAAATCAAAATTTAACCTGAACATACCCGTCTATGACTAGATTATCGTAGAGTGCAGGTTTATCGCAGACAGGGCAACTCCATGTCGGTTTCCTCTCGTTCATCTGTAGAAACAGTGACGCATCGAAACACTGGAGATGCTGACACGTAATAGCTCTACACGGAGTGCTCATGCGCATTTTGCCCAGTGGACACATGAGGGACACCCGAAGAGACGTGGTAGCAATTTCACAGTCGGCATCTTCATTTAATTTTTCTTTTACTGTAATAATTGTTCGTAAGTATTGATTTGCACAAGGGTAATGGTTACTTACTAAGTCCCCTGGTGTAATCGGAATGTTTCACACCTTTGCTTTTTAGCCTTTGCAGAAGGTCCAGAGAGTTTCTCTTGTGTACGAGAGCAACTGTAATTGCGTAGCCACGCACGTAATCAGCTGCCCAAGACACGTGTATCGTGTTGGGTACAGTTGGACTTAATTTAATCATCGGAGTTATATTTACTGGTCTTGGAGGTCGTTTTGGTTCAACTCCGGGTTTATTCGTTGGAACAGGATTCTATAAAAATAAAAATAATAACACAATATACTCAATTAATGAAAGCAATTACTTTTATTAAAAATTTATGATTTTTCTATTTCTACAATTATTTTTCTATGTTTAACAAATGTATCACTCTAAGAGAAATAAGAATATTGCTTACTGAAAGGAAAGGTAGTCTAAAAAAATTGTTTCTAATGGTTTACTTTGTTTTACAATTTAACTAACTTATAAATAAAACTCATTATTGTCTTCTAACTTTTCCAAAATATTCCCAATGCAGAATAAAAAAATTAAAACTTACTGGTAGAGGGCACAATTTGTTATTAACTTTAACAACGACATTCGGTGGAAAATAATCTTCCTGTTCGCATGTCGTTTCTAACAGGCAAAATCTCATTTGTACTTGCTTCATGTATTCACACTTTGTACCATGACGTACATCCCTGGAACTGGCAATGTCAGTTGCTTGCTGCGGAGTGAGGTGAAAATAGAATGTTCCCTCTTGTATGCGATGATTGCTTTGTGGTACTAACGAGGAAGGTTTCACTAAGTCAGAGATGATGTCGAAGAAAGGCAATCTCTTGAATTGAACATCGGGGTGCACGGGGTAACTGTTTGCAACCATGGCGGCGGGGGGAGTCGGTGCATACTGACGATATGGTGCATACATTTGTTGATTATACATTGCTGCTTGTCGAGTCTGAAACAATCGGGTTGAATTATAATTGGCCATTAAAAAATACTGCTATAAAAAATCGTAATCATAGTTTACTATGAACGCCTTTTTTCTCTTTCTCAAATAACATTACAAATTGGAAAGTAATAATAATTGTTTAAAGAAAATTAATAGAAGAATAGAAGTACCAAATCAAGTGCCATTTTTTGACAGTTTTAGTTTGTTTTCTAAAAATGGTGTAAATGTTAAGGTAAAAATTCTGCAAATATGGTATGTGGCGTACAGCCTTCTATATATATTAGAAAGAGCTTAACAGAAAACGTTTTGCGTAAGTGCCTAAAGGTTTTTTTTTTAGGAAGGTAGTAATTGAAGAGGCCACGGAAAGAACGTGTTAAGTCACTGTTTGTTAATTTTACAATTACAGTGTTCTGTTGCAATAATCCAGATCCAGAGCGGGCAACCAAAAACTAATCACGATTCAAATCATTCAAATCACGATTCAAACTTTTCGGCGAAAGAAAGCAGCTATAATCTGAAAATGCCCAAAAACTTAACACGTTCTCTGCGTGGGCTCTTCAATTCTTTAATACAAAGAGTTTGGTATTTCCACTCTTCTTAATCCTCAAAGTATATTTGAATACGTTTATTTATTCTCTTTATTACTCAACAGCAAGTCAGCCAGTTACAGAGCAATTTATTACATACAATACGTTGAAAATGTCTTGAAATTGTAAGTTGAAACTTGTTCATTTTCATAGTTTTTTTTTTTTTTTTTTTTTTTCTATAATGCCTGTCAGTGTCAATACCACAATCAACACTTTAGGGCATACTTTAGGGTTTCTGTTGGAATTGGAACCCTGCTTTTGCCACTAAGGTCCAGTTTTACAATCGTGGAATAAGGACGGAGTAACTGTTCGCCGAATATCCTTTAATGTTCCTCCACATTATTCTAAGAATAATGCTTATCCAACGATTGTAAAATCAGGCCTAAATGTAGTACAGACATTTTTGAAATTTCCTAACATTCAGGTAACAGGTACTACCACGGTACTACCTAACATCAAAAACATTTGACAGGTATTATAGGAATCATGCACATGACTGCGTTCAGCGCCGCCTGGCGATGATTTATGCATTAGTGGTATGAAAACATTGTTTTTAGGTTAATACACCTGTGACACGTTGAAGTAACGTTATTAACGTCACTCTGTAATTTTTAATTTTGCAGTTACAATGGATGTTGAAATATATTTTAAAATCTTGTTTATGTAAGTGGACGACCAGCTGGTAGTGGCCGGCCATCAGGCGCAGTCACCCTATGCATAACTTCAATAGCCAAGCGAAAATTTTGGTATTTGCGGAAGAAATTTTGCATGGCATTGATGGTCAATAAAATTTTTGGTTGTGCGCAGATTTGTTGTTATTTCTTGTAATTGTATTAAAAATATTTAGGGCTTTTTCTAAATTTACTCAAATCTTGCAACAAGTTTTATTGTTTGATAATCTGTATAATTTCTAAATATGCAAAATTTATACAAATCCTGCATGGTGTCACTAATAGATGTGAAAATATATTACAAATTGAATTCTATTGTTTATGAGCACAGTATTACAGAAAACACATCAGAAGATCGGCAGTTGATTATTGTTGGACATGTGCGTTTTCCATTATTTCTAAATTTTTCGTTTCAAACACGGTGGATTTTAAATCTCCGTACACAAATGTATGGAAATTTGCCTAACTGGAACGTGTTCTTCGCTCTTTTACACCCATTTGTATAAATAAAATGGGTAACGAGAATGACTCATAGAATTAATGTAAAAGTGCTATAAATTAAACAAAAATCTGAGTACAAACCTCAATTTAAGAAACATCACTAATATAATCAGTCTTTTAATACAATTAACACAAAGTATTCTAGTTAAATAGTATAAAACATGTTCCACATGCATTTGACATGAAGTCGGTCTGATGATCGGTTGGGGCTATTGTTTAAATTTACTTCTTCACATGAAACGCATACCATCAGTATCTTGACCGTAAATGTATTCACATTACGAAGACTAACCATCCGTTAATCATCAACCGCATTTGAAACTGGCCTACATTTGTTGACTTGCTTTCCGACTTCTATTCATGAAATTCTTCAAACTTTCATTTCATCTGAGTCTCCTACACATTTTTCGAGTAGAGTACGTTGTACGTAATGACTAATCGATATTGAAATCTATGAATCACTTTCAAAACGGCATACAAACTTAAATGTTTCAATCCATATATATTTTCTTACTGCTGTCTGAATAATTGTAAAATTTTAACATTCTTCCTGTTACTATAACTCTTATGACAATTTACAGTTGTAGTACATAATAAATATTTGACCTTCTGGTATGAAAGTAATTACAAAATTCGAGTTCAAATGTACACTGAGCATTTGAAATGACAGATGTACATTTGAACTGTCATCATACTGTCACTCGTGTTTTCATACCACTTATGCAAAATATGGCCATTGGTGGCGCTGTCATCGCATATGTATGGTCCCTATAGAGAAAAAAAGGAATATACCATGTGTTCAAAAAGTGTAAGTTCCTTATAAAATACCATGCGATTTATTGAGAACAGGCCAGAGTGGCCATGAAATGTGCAAACTTACGTATAAGATAAGATTATTTTAAAATAAACGTCAAAATAATTCAATCTATTTTAATGTCAAAACATCACAATAAATGTTCGAAATATTGTCTTTCACTTGCAAACATAATTGCATTCTTCTTTTTAAATTTAAACTTTCTAAAAAAACGATTTTTGTTCATTAGAAATCATTCTGGTCACAATTTTAAGAATATTTTAATATCTGGATGTTAATTGTCATAAGTAAATTTATTTAAGACAAACGTTTCATTTGGGCTTCGAGCACTGGAGCGCGAATAGCGGATACTCCCCACACCCCTCGTGCTCTTGCTAATGACTTGGTGCTCGAAGCTTCAAAATCTTGTTTGAGGTTATGTGACATGTCAAAGATTGTTTACGTTGTTTGTGAGTTTGATTTTTCGCCGGTAAAGTAATCTGAACTCACAAGGTAGGTGCGAGCTGACTGCTTAAAGTGTTATTAACTGTAGACAATTAAATTTAACTGATCCTGAAACTCAAAGTACATGTAAAATAGAGTAGCGTCGGTCATGAACGTCGCCATCTAGTCGTCTAGCTCCTATTTATTGTTCTTGGCGTGTTCTTTTCAGAACAGCTCTGAGCTGCACCGCGTTTCGAGCCCGAAGGGCATGACGCTCGTCAAAAGAAAGCAGCCTAAGTTGACAAGATATTTGAAGATTTATGTCAAAGTATTTGTCAAATCAATTTTATTACTTATTATATTATTTATATTTTCATTCATTGCTTTTCAATGCTTTGAAAGCAAAGAAACATTTTAAGTGTTAATTTGAAAGAATGTTATCTATCATAATTATTAAAAATTCAGAACTCATAATTTTGTCGTTTTGAATTCATGTTGATGCTTTCAATTAAATGAGTGAAAGTGCCAATGGGCCAGGGAAAACAAAACATTTGTGAGAATATAGCCTTGTAAAGAGTTTTTCATTAAGAGCGACGCATTTTGTTTGTAAAATAAAACACAGATATCGTGAGAAATTTAAGACCATTTTTAGTTCTGTGTAGAGTACAATTAATACCATCATTGATGGAACCACAACACCATTCAAATGTCCTCCACGAAAGCGCTGACAGGAATGAATCTGTTTAAATATGGTTTAACCCAAGTTTCCATGAGCGAATTTTTTTGGCTCGAATTGGATGCTCTCGACTTGGACGACATGTGGTTTCAACAAGACGGGGTGCCACTTGCCACACTGCCAATCAAACAATTGATTTACTGAAAGAGAAGTTTGGTGAATCGATTATTTCCAGAAATAGATCAGTCAGTTACTCTCCTCGCTCGTGCGATTTAACACCCCTAGACTTCTTTCTGTGGGGTTATGTTAAGTCTTTAGTTTACACTAACAAACCATCAGTATTACACGACTTGCAGAGCAACATTGAACGTGCCATTGCTGATATTCAATCCAATTTATGTGAAAAGTCATGGGAACTTGGGTTAAAGGGATTCATTCCTATCAGCGCTTCCGTGGAGAACATTTGAATGGTGTTGTGGTTCCATCAATAATAGTATTAACTGTACTTTACACTGAACTAAAAATAATCTTAAATTTCTCACGATATCTGTGTTTTATTTTTCAAACAAAATGCGTCGCTCTTAATGAAAAACCCTTTATTTATTTATAATACAGAGTGAGTCATTCTTCTTCAATAGCTCATTCATAGAACGAGTACAGTTGCTTTGGAACGACACTGCATATGATGCATTCTGCATCAATAAAATTTAATAAAAAAACGATAAAAAAGGAAAATCCTATGTGTTGCATACTGTAGGTACGTTTTACTTCCAGGGCCTTTTAGCCATTACTAAAAATTTATTTGGAAGACGGTCGATATTTCTAATAATCAAATCCTAAAAAAAAATCTGTATTCCATTCAATTACAAAATTTTCAATAAATTTTGTAAAATGTTTTGCAAAAAAATTCGGTATGATTTATGATAAGTAGAGCTGGGATTATAAGCATTATACTTTTTAATGCTTTTTTTTTGTTTTTTATGCACCAGCAGCAGCAGCCCTGAGGAAGTTTTTCTGCAATGGAGAACGAAACGTCGGCAGTAAAAGAAGTCAACGTGACGTGGTTCCAACCGGAAGCCAATTCAAACATGGACGACGACTGCGAAAGCCTTCAAGTTAAATTACATGTAAATAGCTAAGTAATTAGCTCTCGATACATCGATATATCGATACATCGATATGTCGATATACATCGATATATCCAATATATAATTTTATCGATATATCGATATTATTTCGATATATCGATTAATCGATATTATCGATATTTGAAAACTATCGTTATTCGATAGTAAAATCTTCTTATCGCACAGCCCTACTATGTATGTATCTGTAAACATGTATTTTGTAATTACATAGTAATAAAGTTAAGTCTTTATATTCATTATAATAAAGTAAGTAATAAGGTTTCGTATTTTTGCCCCTTGGAAGTTATGCTTATCTTTGTTTTTCCTGCTTTCTAATGGATTATTTTTGCTTTTTTCCTGTTTATTTTTTAAGCACTTTTTTTCAGATAAATGTCGTGTTTATAGTCCATGCTCTAATGATAAGTATCGGGATCTCTTCTTTCTGTTATCATAAACTAGAATTATGTTTTGTCAATTTGTTCTTATAACACTTTTTAGTGTTTTTAGTAATGTAAACTAATAACGTTTTCGATTCACTGCTCCAGACCACTCAGAGTATCCTGTGTTTGTTTAACTTCATGTAACAAAAAGGGATAGCGATACTCTGAGAGTGCTCCAGGGTAATGGAGCAGTGGTACACAATTTCTATGCACCCATCTATAGAAGTATCTCTTTAATGTGTCAAAGAAATCTTAAATGAAAACTAAAATATTTCAAACCAAAATATTATTGAAAATTTTTGTGCAAATCGGTTTTGATTGCAGCGGATTCCCCGAGCAGGCTCTGTACAGCTATTTCAGGCCTAGTTGGGCCTTCATCAGCAGAACCGTAGCCCGAAAACTCCACTGCAAAACAAACCGATATGTCCTAGGGTTATTCGCCAATGCGATGTGAAAGTAATGGGCATTTAAGTAGCGACATCATTCGATCGCTTGTTGACCTGATATTGCAGTAGGATTGACAAATTGAAGCCAGTTGGCCACATAATAAGTCATCCCAATGCAAGGCGGTCATGTGCTGTCAAAGCATATGAGAATTTTGAAAATTTTTGTGCAAATCGGTTTTGATTGCAGCGGATTCCCCGAGCAGGCTCTGTACAGCTGTTTCAGGCAATCAAAACCGATTTGCACAAAAATTTTCAAAATTCTCATATGCTTTGACAGCACATGACCGCCTTGCATTGGGATGACTTATTATGTGGCCAACTGGCTTCAATTTGTCAATCCTACTGCAATATCAGGTCAACAAGTGATCGAATGATGTCGCTACTTAAATGTCCAAAATATTATTATTAATAATAATATAAGCTTCCAATTTAAACCTAAAAATTTACAAAAAGTTTTGTGCAAATCGGTTTTGATTACAGAGGATTCCTCGAGCAGGCTCTGTACAGCTGTTTCAGGTCTAGTTGGGCCTTCGTCAGCAGAACCGTAGCTCGAGAACTCCACTGCAAACCAAACCGATCTGTCCAGGTTATTTGCCATTGCGATGTGAAAGTAATGAACATTTTAAGTAGCGACATCTTTCGATCGCTTGTTGACCTGATATTGCAGTATGATTGACAAATTGAAGCCAGTTCGCTACATAATAAGTCATCCCATGCAAGGCGGCCATGCTTGCTGTCAAAGCATATGAGAATTTTAAAAAGTTTTGTGCAAAATTTTTTATCATATGCTTTGACAGCAAGCATGGCCGCCTTGCATGGGATGACTTATTATGTAGCGAACTGGCTTCAATTTGTCAATCCTACTGCAATGTCAGGTCAAAAAACAATCGAAAGATGTCACTACTTAAAATGTTCACTAAAAATGTACATCTTTCATAATCCATGTGACAATTTCAAATCAGTTTTAAACTTGCAAATAAATCTGTTGCTGCTGGTGCTAAAACTGGCTATTTGAGAGATTTGCAAACCTCCTGCAAGCCAAATTAACTTCTGATTTATGCCCGGTTTCTGGAACGTTACATAAAGTTAACGGTCCGATAAAAGTAAACGTTGCTATGGCTACACATGTTAGAACTATAGGAATATTTTATTTTATCTATTAGTTAACTTTATGAAACGTTTCAAAAACCCGACCTTAGTATTACAGTGTCAATCTACCTACATCAGGTCGACAACTGTTACTCCTCCTAGTTTAAAAATAGAATACAAGTCAAAATGTAAAAATCATCAACGTTTTTCGTCGTCAGTTTTCAAAAATATAACCATCAAATTAAAATGGAACATATTCACTTGGAGGTACCAACAAAAATGTGACCCTAACATGGCCTACTCTGAGTCTAAAAAGATCGTGAATGGATTATAATATGCATTTAGTTCATTGAACGTTCCTTCAATCACTTTGACGTTTCTACAAAGCAAGAAAACCGTTTTATTTAAAAAAAATTAAAGCAGATGCTTAAAATAATCACTACCTGCTGCCTCAAGACACGTTTGAACTCTATGAATAACTGCGTGAGTATCGTTAACATTTCCGGCGTGTTATTTGTAACATGTTGTCATAAAGTCCCGTCGCCCCAGTAGGTTTTGGAAGTGTGAACGCATGTCTTTTCTTAAAGTAATTGATTAATCAGAATGACATTTCTATTTAATCAATCGACACAATATATCAAAACGATACAGGCTAAAGAAACGTGTATATTAACGAAAAATTCCAATGTTAAAGCATATTCATAAAAGTTGTGGAAAATGGTATCCATTTTGCTGACGGCAAAGAATTACACGTCGCTTCTGTTGGTAAGCAGTGATAATAACGCTTCTTTAAGTTCCTTTTTATTGCACGAACACACAGCAAACACTTATTAAATTACATAAATTGACTAGTGCATATAACTTCAAAGTCATAATTACTACACTCTAGATTAGTAGTAATACATGGCAAACTAATATTGAATGACTGATTACTTAGAAGTAAACAACAGTACACAACACTTCCCCTTAATCGATCATTCAAATTTAACAAACAATACCAAAGCCGTTCATACAAAAATAATGTTTAGGAGAATTTAACGCTTTTGTGAAAATGTCAGCAATCATTTTATCTGTTGACCTATAATAAATGGCAACTACACCTCTGTCCACAATGTTCCTGATAAAATGATATCTGACACTAATATGTTTAGTTCTATTATGAAAGATTGGATTATATACTAACTTCTGTGAACTTTGATTGTCATTATACAAATCGATTTTAACATCAAAACCTAATTCATACAAGAAGCTTTTAAGGTAAACAGCTTCTTTTGAAGCTTCTGACATGGCAATATATTCTGCTTCAGTACTGGAAAGAGCTACGCATAATTGCTTTTTAGCTTCCCAATAAATAGCTGTACCACTTAATGTATATACAAAACCACTGTAAGATCTACGGTCTTGATCATTTGCCCAAT
Source organism: Dorcus parallelipipedus (assembly GCA_958336345.1). NCBI lineage: Eukaryota > Metazoa > Arthropoda > Insecta > Coleoptera > Lucanidae > Dorcus > Dorcus parallelipipedus. The sequence continues at coordinate 26,451,928 of OY284479.1, read as the reverse complement.
CAGAGTCCACAAAACCAGTAAGTTCAAATTTAGGATTGCCATTAAATGTAAGTTTAAAGTCAATAGTGGCTTTTAAATATCTTAAAATCCTCTTAAGATGTATCCAATGAACTTGACTGTAACAATTATTGAATTGACTCATAAAATTGACGGCAAAACTTATGTCAGGCCTAGTATTAATAGACAAGTACAATAGTGCTCCTACTAGTTATTGATAAGGAAGTGATATATCTGCATTATTACATTTCTCTAATTTTAAATTAGCTTCTAAAGGCGTTTTTGCAGGTTTACAATCAAGCATATTATATTTCCGCAATAAAGATAAAATACACTTTTTCTGATGAATTGAAATCGTCTTCTTATCAAAATCTCTCTCAATACTAATTCCCATACACTGTTTCACCTCTCCTAAATCTTTTACTTTAAATCTTTCTAGGAGTAGTTTTTTTAATATTTGCTTTTCTGTATTATTATTACTGAATATTAAAAAATCATCAACATACACCGTTACAATAACAATTTTACCTTCTTTGTTTTTAGTAAATACACAAGGTTCATATTTCGACTGACTAAAACCTATATCTAATAAAGTTTTAACAACCATCTCGTTCCAAACTCTGGAAGATTGTTTAAGACCGTATATTGCTTTATGCAACAAACAAACTTTATTTTCATTTCCAGGAGTTATGAAACCTTCAGGTTGTTCCATAAAAACCTGTTCCTTTAAATTTCCGTTAAGAAATGCTGTCTCAACATATAAATGAAAAATGTCTAAATTCATTTTTGCAGCTATTCCAAACAAAATTCTTAACGTTGAATTTCTAACAACTGGGGAAAAAGTTTCATGGTAATCTTGACCAAATTTTTGTGTAAATCCTTTAGCAACCAATCTTGCCTTATGTTTCATTGAACCATCTGGTAAACTTTTCAACTTGAACACCCATTTATTTTTGACTACACTTTCATTTACTGGTCTTTTACTAGAGTCCATGCCTTATTGTCAATTAATGACTGAAATTCACTTTGCATTGCTGCTTTCCACCCATCACTATCGTCACGTGACAATGCATCTTTGACTTCAATGGGATCGTCTGCTTCTGCCATATACACTACATATTCCGGATACTCCTTAGGTTTCTTCATTCTATTTGATCTTCTTCCTGTGCCTTTTTTACTAGTACTTCTATCGACAGTTTCTTCAGCAGGCTCTTCTGGCTCCACCATGTCTCTTGAATCGTCTTCAAATTCAATTTCATCGGACATATTTTCTTCAATATCAGTAACATTTTCATTAATGGGCATTACATTTATTTCTTTATTTATAATATCTTTCTTTTTGTTCCAAAATTTTGTTTCTATAAATTTAATATTTCTAGCTTTTATTATCGCTTTTGGCTTTTCTGGATTAAACAACCTATAATCTTTTGTATCTTCACAATATCCAACGAAAATGTATGGTTTTCCTTTAGCATCCCATTTTCTTCTAAATTGATCGGGAATATAATTGTAACAGATACATCCGAAGATTCGTAAATGATTCAAATTAATCTTCTTTCCTGACCACAATTCTTCAGGTGTTTTGCCAGGTATTGCTTTATGCGGAGAACGATTCTTGAGATAAGCTGCAGTATTTACTGCTTCTGCCCACATTCTTTCATCACAATCAGATTCTTTAATCATGCTTCTTGCGATCTCAGTCAAGGTCCTGTTTGTCCTTTCTGCAATACCATTTTGTTCAGGGTTATATGGCACAGTAGTTTGATGCTTTATACCCTTTGACTTCATATATTCTTCCATAACTCTGTTTACATACTCTCCACCATTATCAGATTTAAGACATTTTACTTTTCTTTCTGTCTCTCTTTCCACTTTATTCACAAATTCTTGAAATATATCTTTGACATTATCTTTACTCCTTATGAAATATACAAATATTTTTCGAGTAAAATCATCAATAAAAGTAAGTACATACTTTGCACCACTCCAAGATGCACATGGCATTGGTCCACACAAATCTGAGTGGATTATATCTAGAACGCCTTCTGCTCTTCTGCATTTATTTTTCTTGAAGGGTAATCTAGCTTGCTTTCCTTCAATGCATGCAATGCAAGGATCTGATTTTGTGTTTGAAAATTTAACACCTTCAGCTAAACCATTTTTAAGTAAGTTCATACTAACACGGTTTAAATGTCCTAATCTTAAGTGCCACAGAATGTCATCTCCACTATTAGTCTTTGCTGAATAACAGGCTTCATCATTTCTTGTGCTAATTTTAAATAGCCCATCTTGACGTATACCTTCAATTATTGTATTTCCAGTGATTTTACAATTTTCATCATCTAAGACTTTACAACCATTTTGATTAAAAACGACTGTGTAACCTTTTTGTACCATTTGCTCTACAGATAATAAATTCGTCTTCAGTGAAGGCACGTGAAGCACATTCATCACCTCATTTTCTCCACTGTCCGTAATTATTTTTACTCTACCAACTCCATCACTATTTATGCTTGCATTGTTTGCTACAGTTACTTTTAATTCTTTTTTAGAGAAATTACGTAACCAATCGTTCCTACAAGTCATATGGGTTGTAGCACCCGAGTCAATTATCCATTCTCCTGACTTATCTACATTTGCATTTAAACAAATATGCAAAGCTTTATTTTTATTAATCTTGAAATTGTTAGTACTTATTATTTTGTTCTTCTCTTTCAAGTTATTCATTGGGCATTTATTTTTAAAATGACCTTGTTGGCCACATTTGTAACAAACCATTTTCTTTTTATTTTGCGGGTATCTTTTGGTATGCAATGCTGATTCGCTGCTTGTAGATGGTAATGGTTCATTATTTTCTTCGTATTGTTGTAAAAGTTTTGACTTCACAAAATCACTTGTTTATTTTTTGTCCACTGCTTTCAATAGCCATGACCATAGGATCATACGCAGATGTTAGACCACTTAGCATGATAACTGCCACAAATTCATCGTCTAGACCTGCTCCCATATTGGCTAATCGCTGTGATACTGCAATAATTTCACTGACATACTGGTCCATATTTGCAAAATCCACCAATTTTATACTGGCAATACGTCGCATTAATGTTAATCGTCTGGTTAAACCTTTATCATCATACACTTTTTGTAAATTTTCCCACGCTTCTTTAGCAGTTTTGCAATCCCTTACATATGGATACGCACAGGGTTTAATCATCAAGCATATTTTCGCTAATGCTTTCTGCTCCTTTCGTAATCGTTCATCTGCTGATATTTTACTGTCGTCGCCTTCTATGCACTGCCATAAATTGTCATGTATCAGAGCCATTTTCATCCCAAATTTCCAGTTTGCATAATTGGATCGGCCCTCCAGCTTCTCGAAACTCACTTGAAAATTATGATTGTCACTCATTTTTTACCGAGTAAAGCAATACAAGTTCCAAGTAATCTTATTTCGCTCACACTTCGCTCAGACTTATAACTTTCCGCGCATTAATTTTTCAATTCGGGATAAATCTTGTTTCTGGGCCCATAACCTGTTGGTAAGCAGTGATAATAACGCTTCTTTAAGTTCCTTTTTATTGCACGAACACACAGCAAACACTTATTAAATTACATAAATTGACTAGTGCATATAACTTCAAAGTCATAATTACTACACTCTAGATTAGTAGTAATACATGGCAAACTAATATTGAATGACTAATTACTTAGAAGTAAACAACAGTACACAACAGCTTCATATTGTCGAATTCTAATTCTAATGTGACACATAAAAAATTATAAACGTCAGTCAATTTTCTAAGAAAAGACGTGCCTTTACACATCCAAAGGCCTACTGGGGCGACGGTACTTCATGATAACATGTTACAAGATATGCATTTAAATTCCAACCCCTACCCTAATTTATGTTTATATTGATCGCTTGTTATTATTACTCCAAAATTTAACGGTGGCTAAACATAATTTAAGCAAAACAGAATTCGCGATTGCTTTTGCTCTGCTATTAATGGGCATTTTTGAGAATTGGAATACACCGTACTCTATTTTTCTCACTCTTACATACACTAAGTCTCTAAATGTTCTTTGTCATACTTCTGCCCACTTATGCCTAATATAATTTTTTTGACACTTGCCGAGTTCTTCAAATCAGAATTTCTAATCGGTCGATAAGCCATTGACCACAGTGCTGAAAAGTTTGTTGCAAATTTGGCGTCCCTTGCTGTTTAAAATGAATTTTCTCTTAAATTATTAAAGAGGGATTCATCTTGATCATTAGTCGAAATTTTTGGACGTCTATTCGGAATCTTCTTTTCTACTTACACTTTTTCCCTTTTCTTACCTCTTCGTCATAATTCTTCACTACTGCTCTTATTGATCATTTCTTTTCTAAAGCAGAAAGTATTTAATTTTGTTCATTTTCTGTCGGTCTTGGAATTTTAATTGTTTCACAGTGACAAATTAAAAATCAAGATCGACTTAATACAACGAAAAACAGTAAGGTACACCGGGGTAAGTGTAGCCATGAATTTCAGTACCTCCACTTTAAGCTAACTTAACGCAAAAAAGTATTTTTTTAACCTTGTTCATATATGTTATGCTAATTGCAGAGACATTACTTTAAGAATGTATACTGGTGCTTAAAAGTATTCGGACGATCGGCGTGACCGCCTGGTACTGTGGAAGTTTACCACAAGGGTCATATTTGAACGATTTTATTGCTTTTCATTCGGATACTTTTAAGCACCAGTATACGAACATACAACCACACCGTGATTTTTTATTTTGTTCTGTGATTTTTTTAATTTTTGGCGTCATTGGGTTACACTTGCTCAGGTGGTACGAGGCAAGTGTAAATCATCAAATTTTTTATCACAAGACAATTTACGGGGGCAAGTGTAGATAAGTCTTGTTATATGCTGCGAAACACATTTATTTGAAACAATAAATGAACAGCAAATGGATCACTACTAGCGGGATTCACCACAGAATATATCAGAGATGTATATGGACTACCGTAACACAGAAAGGCGACACATTATTGTACGTAAGTTTTAGCAACATGAGCATGGGTTTCACCCCTCCCCCCCCTACCCCGCCCCCAATTTCCACTTATGTCGGTGTACCTTATACGCGAATTTGTTGCCAGTCAGAGTACTTCGCATATTTCGAATTCAAAAGCGGATTATAGGTAGTAAACGCTAACTTCCTGGCTCACCACCAGAAACTTTCAGTTTTAACTATTCTTGTTTTTTTATTTAATTATGAATGTTCGGAGTTCCTAAGAAAAAAACCTGCAGTAGACCTTGGTTATAGCGAACCTCAAGGGACCATCAAAATCGGTTCGTTATATCCGAAGTTCGTAATAAGCGATAATGCCACAAATATAGAGAAAAATTACGGGACTTGAAATGTAGTTCGTTATAAGCGGTGGATCGCTATAACCGAGACCGTTATAACCGAGGTCTACTGTATTATTATTTACTAAGAGTAAAGATGTATTGGTATTCCATTCGGATTGATAATAACTTGAGTTTACAGTTTATCTTTGCTTGAGAAATTTTTTATCAACTCTTGCCATGAGATCTGGTCAGTATGTCTTAGCTTAAGTGAAAAGTCCGTCATTGCACTCCTTTTTGCTGTTTTACAGTAAAGCTACGACATACCGGCCAAATTCCATGGCAAGAGTTGATAAAAAATTTAAAAAATCACGCATTATTTGTTAAAATACGGTCGCGGTCAAAAAAATGGACACTTTTTGACGTCAGTGTTACATACTAATAATACTAAAACTTTTGCTATGTGGTTGTAATTATGAGCTGATACTTACGGAAGACAAACAGTAATAGTTATTGTTTGTCATTCGTAAGTATCAGCTCATAATTACAAATACCTAGCAAAAGTTTTAGTATATAAAATTGGCGTCAAAAAGTGTCCACTTTTTTTGGCCGGACTGTATATAAACACATTCCACACTCTTCAACGACAATTATTACGTTGTCAACATTTAAAACTAAGGATTTATCACGGATGAATCATCCGAAATGAACCGGGACTATTAAATCGCGCCAAAAGGGCACGTGGCGTGTTAAGCCTTGGACACATATTATACGCGATCGCGATGGCGATCACACGCTCTTTAAGCGAAGAACACATATAAGCGATCGCGACCACGATCACGATAGCGATGGCGATCAAGCAATTACAATCTATCGCCAACAAGTCGCAACAGTATGTGCGGACTCATTTATTTACTAAAGAAAGGCTTAAAGCCTTGGACACATATAGGCGATCTCGACCACGATCACGATAGCGACAGCGATGGCGATCACACGTTCTTTATTAAATAAATGAGTCCGCACATACTGTTGCGACTTGTTGGCGATAGATTGTAATTGCTTGATCGCCATCGCGATCGTGATCGTGGTCGCGATCGCTTATATGTATTCTTCGCTTTATTCGCGTATAAAAGTTTAGGTGTAATTATTGATAGTAACTTGAGATTTACGTTGCATATTAATAAGTTAATACAAAAATCGTTTTCGGTATTAAGACATTTATACACGGTGATTCAAAATTGTCTCCTGATATTTTTAGGGTGAATCAAAAAATAATAATAATAATAATAATAATAATAATAATAATAATAATAATAATAATAAATGACTTTATTGTGCAAATTAATCTGAAACACACTAATAATAAGCTTATTGTAAGATAAACAGAAATGAAGTTTTTAAATTAAAAATTACACAGAAAAAAAGCAAATAATAAGCACAAGGCGAAATTCAGATTAAGCCGCAGCCTCTCTGCTTTAATTTAACCTTGACCATTAGACTAATATAAGCAACAACCAAAATGCCTAAATTACTAAACTACTAAACTAGCAAATCATACTAGGTCACTTTACTAGGTCACATAAGGTCACCTTTTTATATAAACTTTTCTCCAAAAGTGAATAATAAGGGAGTTATAAGCTCTGAAAAAGGGATGAAAAATATTGTTTTTTTGGCAATATCTTCTGGATCCTTTAAGTTATCAAACTAATATTTTAAACTCAGATATAAGGCACCTAACTGCGCATTTACAACATATTTGTCAGATCCTCTCTCCTTTTTAAGGGGTAGTTTGAGGGGGTAAATTATTCTCGCGAGAGTAATGTAAGTTAATTATTCCAGTGTAGTAATGATACATAATGATCCGAACAATTCACAGATTCTTTGCGAATTTCTGATTGTGACTTGCGCACAGCGAGACTTCATGGTGCGGGAAAAATATTTATATTTTACGTGGGCACTTTGGACTATTGATGGCCTGGTGTGATGAATATATCTAACGCAAGACAGTATTTTAGTTACTAACAAAGTTACTAATTCCATTGAAAGGGACGAATCTGAAGCACACTTATTTTTCATTTTTACTGACGGGGTTACCTGGTTTCCAGGTTTACAGTTTGACTCTAAAGCGGTGTTCACAACCACGTAACCCAACAAAATTAATCACTTCATAAAAAGTTAAATGCATTATTTGTAATTTAAATACGTAGGGCCAGTTTACAGAAAATTTAATTGCAATCAAATTTTAATAACGTTGTTAATTTGACAGTTCGCAATGTAATTCTTATGGCAACTTAATCGTGATTAGTTTAATTCGAAATTAAATATTTGATTTGCTTTCTGTAAACCCACCCTTAAAATTCTAAACTGAAACTGATTGATGCGTTTATGTTACAAACTAAGTCGTTTAAGTTTACAATTAGTGCGTTTACATTACAAACAGTGCATTCAAGTAATTAATTTACATTACGTTAATTAGTTGTGAACGGGTTGTAACGGGTTTGACTCACTTGGCGCGAAAATCACGTTCGAAACTAATTCGACAGCAATTCGAGATTACGCATGCGCATTGGAAAAGTACACAAACTATCACAAATTGTTTGCTAGAACAAACCTATAGCAACTCCTGCTCGTACAGTTGCGGACAGAAAATTTCGAATGTCACTGTTATTCTACTGACGTAAAAGTTGAAAAATTCCTTTAGGAATACATCAGATGAATGACAGTGACATCCGAAATTTTCTGTCCGCAACTGTACAACTTCATTTCACCCCATTTTAAAGTGAACTGACTGATTTAATCTTAGATGTCTCATGTATACAATAATTGCTTTCATCGTCGCAATTCCTTTGGATGATTCATCCGGGATGATCATCCAAAGTGTACCGTGGAATCGGGCCTTAAGTAATTACCTAGTAGCGTCACTTAAACATCAATGTCAAAAAAAATACTGTTTGATGTTCTTGACTTAAACGTCAATGTCAAAAAAATACTGTTTGATGCCCTTATGGAAGTATTGACAGAAATGTATTGTAATTTGCAAATCCTTTGAATATAAAACTATCAGGAACGAGTCTTTACTGTAAATGGTAGATTGAAATGTGCGACGGAAGTAGCCGTTTCGAAACTCCATGTATGATTCATTACTTGTTGATGTTTTGGATGGTGGTTGTGTTATTATTATTATTATTTATATCGGCTTGTGGTTCTTCCCTAACCACGAAGAATAACGAATTGAGAACTACGTCTCATAGGCAAGTATTTTCATTCGTTTAATTTGTCTGAACGTTAGGGTACTTAAAAGTATTTATGAACAAAGAATGAGGTTGTCATTCAAGTGAAGATCATGGGCGTATCGTAGATATTAGCTGCATTTGATATCAATTCGTTTTTATCAATAGCTCACTTAGAAATGATTTGGATTAGTTTCGTTCATGGCGAATCCAGCCAAATCGAACGCGTAAATACCCATTTGAAACAGTGCGCCACTCTCTCCCGGAAACAGCTCTCCACCATTTGCAACCTCCATTCCGGACACATATTGATTTAATATACAGGGTGTTCTAAAATTCAGTACGCAAATTTTGTGCATGAGTAAAGGATGTCAAAATAAAGAAATTTTGTTAATGAACTTATGTCCTAAAATGCAAACTTACTGAGGTGCGGTACAATAATCGATGAGAACATGCAAGAAAAAGAAAATTAATAAGTGTAATCAGAATGATATCTATAGTTATTTATTACAACTTTTATTTATAAAAATTGTTCAAAATTGTCAGGTGCGTCATTGCAAAGCTTGCATTGAGGCAAGAGGTCACAACTTTGAACAATTTTTGTAAATAACATTGTAATAAATAATTACAAATATCATTCCGAATACAATTATTAATTTTTTTTTTGCTTGCATGTTCTCATCGATTATTGTACCGCACCTCAGTAAGTTTGCATTTTAGGACATAAGATCATTAACAAAATTTCTTTATTTTGACATCCTTTACTCACGCACAAAATTTGCAAACTTAATTTTGGAACATCCTGTATACGCCTTTCCTGCAGCCCTGTGAAAGAAAAATTTATATTCCTTCCTGTAGTTTTATATTGAAAGTGCAAATCGGTAGGTATCAAACAAAATGGCAAATCTGACAGTTGTACTCGAGTAACGCTACTGTGTAGATTCTTATACTGTGACTAAACTTAAATTGTGGTTATTTAACAAAAAATGCTTATTCACTGACAGAATATTTTGAAGAATCAATCTCCAGTGCTACATTTTTGTCTTTTTTTTTTCTTCTGATTCTTAGTTTTATTTTGACCCATTTGCATCTTCTTGTAATGTCTATAATTTATAAATGTAGTTGTTGTTATGAGGTCTTCTATATCCCTTTCCCAATCACTTGAACAAAATAAACAAATAAAAAAGTTTTGCTTATGTTATGTCTGTTAATTTATTCAAACTCAACAAATGTGATAACATGAATGTTTTATTAGTTTAAAAGTGGGATTATTCTATTTCATTCGGCAGGTCGATTGAGGCTGGTTAACAACTAACAATTCATGGCCAACTAGGAGGAGAAATTTAAAAGTATTAGATATTTATCAACTTTATACTTATTGAATATTGAGTACTCACTGAATATCAAGTAATTGTCCAGAGTAATACATACTTATACAGCAAAATTATTGAATATCAATTAATTCTATCCTATAACACCCACTTCGAGCCTGAAGTTTATTTACTGAATTAATGCTGTCATAAGAATTTTTGTTCTTTATTTTTTTTTAAACAGTGCTTTATATTACACTTTTCTGTAAGCTTTTTTCAATACTTTTACATAGCTTTAAATTAATAAAGTGCATATTTTTGCAGTCTCTTTTTGTAGTAAATATTACTAGAAGAGCACATCGATAATTTAAAATTTAATAATTAAAAAAATGAAAATTCTGTGTCCCAACTTGCAGAATTGGGAATCAATTTAAAGTTTAGGATATAATTGAAAAAGTTGCAGAATCAAAAGTAAATGATAAATTGCTTACCGTTAATTGTCTTGTATCAACATTATAAGGGTGAACGGTGGCAGTAGCACGAGGTACACCTCCTTGTGTTTGAGGCATGTTTGCAGCTAGAGTAGAAGGAGGTAGGTCTTTATTTCCAGGAGATGATTGAGGAACTGCCGTGTTATTTAAAGCTCCGCTCTGCCTTGTAACACAGATGAAAATTATGAAAGTGTAACCAGAAAAGTGGGCACTACTCACTGTATCGTTTTATAAAGATCTCGGATTTTCTGTTGAATAGGATGTGATTTGACTCTCAGGAGCTCTAATGCTCTCTGTTGTAATTCGTTCTTACGTCCGGATTTATTTCGACCCGCAAAACCTAAGAGCATCTGCAGTTCTGACACACGAAAAGTAATTAGCATATTCTGCAAATTAATTAGAACAATAAGGTTTGATTATTTTTTTACACGATAATATAAGACAGACCTTGCTGCGAACAACAAACTCACCCGTAATTCATCTAGGTTTTCAGACATCTCCTCTTGCATTTGTACTGTGTGAGCAGCAGGAAGCTTGCTAGATTGTTCATTTAAGAGTTTGAATTTAGCGACGCCACCAAAAATCTGACTGTACGGGTGGTTCTGTGAGCGCTCAAAAAGCCGCCGTTTCTGTACCAATCTGACGCATTCTTATACCCAAATATGTTACAAATCGAACGAAAATTTTCCGGTGGGATCACTTTCGTACACTCAAGCCTCCAGTTTTGAAGAAATTGGATGAATTTTGAGGCTGCACAACCACTACAATACAAAAATCCACGACATATAAACAGCAACTTCTTATTTTTCTTCTGCATGAACGCCAGCAAAGGTTAGAGCTAAGTGTCCGATTCTTCTTCTTCCCCAATTCGTAACGTATCCCCAGGAACGCACCCGGCGGCGTTCAAAATTTCTGAAATTTGACTTCCTTTATACAAAGAAATTATGTTATTAAACAAGTTAAATGTATTTACATAAAACTATAGCTGATAAAGCCAAATTAATCAACCCCCTTACAAGAAAAATAATTATTGCTTTTGCTCACCGCTTTTAAAATTAGGCTGCGTTAAACCGATCGACAGTTTACTTCAGCACAGCGAAAGTAACAAGATATCAATAGCCGTTTTCCCGTTAGCTCTGAATTTTGCGCACTAAACACAGTTGAGTTTTAAACCCATGAGCTTCGATTACAAACTTACGGGAACGTATTTGTAGAGGCGTGACATACAAAAATTGAAAATGAATTTTAAAAATTGTTTAATTAAGGGCACATTTCAGAATTAACTGGTTACTCCACCGGCAGACATTTTAAAATTCTAAAATCCACTGTAAAGCTATAATATGTTATTATAGCTATAATAAGTATATAATAATACAGTTATAATAAGTTAATAACTCATTACAGCTAAAATAACATATAGCTTTACAGTGGATTTTAGAATTTTAAAATGTCTACCGGTGGAGTAACCGGTTAATTCTGAAAAGTGCCCTAAGTGTTTTGTTAAAATATTTGAGAGTAATTATTTTCAATAACACGTATTTGTTTTGTAGTCATCTTGTAGACACCGTATCGGGGCAGAAATCAAGGTGGGGGAACATGTGCTTCGAGCACAAAAATAATAGGTGATGCTTGAGGGGGCAGGGGTAGGACATATTGAGCGCAGGGTTGCCAACTGTACGGTAATTTTTTGAAATGTGCGATATACGGTCCAAACACATTACCGTACATCAAGGGTGCGTTTCGTTTGCATGCTCACACGCTTTAAGCGCTTACGCTTATAAGCGCTTTTTTCTGTTGTTTCCTTTGGCGTTTAGTCGCTTAAGCCGTTATATGCAAAGGTGTTTCTTTTGACTTTTGTTCGCACAACGAATTCATAACCTTAAAAATATAATTTTAGTAGTGAAATTGATCCAATCATAGCTGCTGCAGCTGTTTCTGAAATGTAATGTTTGTTTATAATCTGACTTTGATTAGCTGATCTTCTCATACACGTCTCATACGTTCCGTTAGGGGCATAAGCGCTTACGCTTTTGCTGCCCTACTTCCATGGAATAAGCAATAAAGCAATTGTGAGCGAAAACTATGACGTCACATGACGTTATCATTTCGTCAGCTGGCGCTTTATAAGCCTTTGCAAACCCAAACGGAATGGTTTAGGCAACGCTTATTAGCGCTCAAAGCATTTGAGCGCGCAAATGAAACGCACCCCAAATGTATGGTAATTTGAAGACAAAAATTTATTATTAAATGTTTTATAATTTGTAGTTGCTTAATTTTTACCTATTATGTCAAGTTATTGTCTGTTTCAAAATTAAAAAACCATCACCTGTTGAATTATGTTGTCAAAAAGCAAAATTCCTAGATGCATTTTGGTTGGTACTTCACAATGTCGCTGTAATTTATGCACGTCAGTAGTTTGGCGTCAAAATTTATCATATTAATCATCATATCAAATATCATATTAATATTTAATTTGCCTAAAAGCTTACGAGGCTGCGAAAACGCAAAAATTTTTCAAGACACGCAGTTAAAATTTTCTTCCCCCTAAATATGACACTAGTTAATAAAATTTGTTAAATGAGAAGTCTTCTTTACTACAAAGTATTTAATCAGATATTTATAAACCGGTTTCACCAAACAGGCATCATCAGTAGAACAATTATAACAAAATTTTTTCTCAACCTTCAAGTAAAAATTAAAGATAATATAATACTTAAAAATAGTAGACAACTTACGTTATCTTCTAAAAACTAATAATTATAATTATAAATGTATATAAAATGTCGATGTATACGATTGAAAATTGTAAATAAATAAACTAGCTTTACATTTAGAAAACCATGTGTGGCCATGGCACTGTCTATGGCTATGGTTCATACAATGTAAAAAATAATAAAATTATCCATTTTTATTAAATTGTTTATTTAAACAACGATGTCATGTACCCCCTTTTCCTTCGCCTATGCGGTACGGTAATTACAAGCCTCGTACGGTAATTTGGAGTGTGATGTACGATAATGCGCATTTCAACAGTTGGTAACCCTGATTGAGCGTAAAACGCGAACATTGAAACGTCAATTGGAAAGTGCGCTTCGCGAATTTTTGGGCTTTTGAGCTTGTTTGCGTGCGCAAAGTGGGTAACGGGAAAGCAGCTAATGTTACCAATCTCTCGAGGTCTCGAGCTCAAACTGTGCACCGTGCACCCTACACTAGAAAAACATGCGACTTTTCATAAAAATTTGCTGTGCTTATTTCGTTTCAAAAGAATAATAGTAAGGAAAAGTTAACAAACATTTATGATTTTACAATCACAGGCGAAAGGCAAGACAATGCCTGCGTTCAGCCTGGCAGAAAGCTACCTAGCGCTTCGCGTGCGCCACGTAGCGTGACGTCATATATGTGTTCAAGCCGAAGCTAAACTTTTGCTACTAGCGGCCGCCATGTTTTAAATCGCTTTACTGAGTAAAACAAAGGCTGCGTTTAGTTCATGGGCGGCGACGTTGTCGATTTCGTTTAGTCCGTAGTTATTTTACGTTGTCTGACTAATCAGCTGAGTGGTCACGGTGGTCGTGATTTAAAATGCGACCAATAGGCAACGACGGTGGGTATGATTTCTGTTGTTAAATTTTGACGGTTCCTCTATCAACTAAACGCAGCCAAAGAATCCGTTGGATTTGCATAAAGCATAAGACATAAGCCGTAAGAAATACATTTGCTTTGTTCTCGTTACGGAGCTATTGTGTTACACCGCACTTCTTTAAGGCCAGTACACAATGAATTTGCATAAAACGTAAGACATAAGACATAAGCCGTAACAGTAATTTGACCTATGTAAAGCCTAGAATACAATGGATTTGCATAAAACATAAGACATAAGACATAGGCCGTAAGAAACACATTTGCTTTGTTCTCCTTATGGAGCTATTGTGTTACAGCACACTTGTTTACATAGGTCGAATTACTGTTACGGCTTTTATCTTATGTCTTATGTTTTATGCAAATCCATTGTGTACTGGCCTTTAGGGCTTATGTCCTATGTCTTATGTTTTATGCAAAATGTCACTCATTTTCGCTGGTCTAGAATATAAGGCGTGCAAACATTTTGATACCAGGTATTTTTAGTTATATTTAAAAATAGTTTTATTGATTAATACTCATGGGGAATCTCTCAATTAGGTAAGAACATATCAGTAACAGTTCCTGCTCCAACAGTTGAGACTCAGCACTCATTTCTGCTGAATGAAGTTCACTCATCATAACATGTTCCAATCAGATAGCGGAGAAGTTACGCTACAAAAAATGGCGACCCCTCCAACTCATCAACTTATGAGAGGTCGCATTCAGCAGAAATTTGGTCAACAGTTGCACAATTTTCGGGTATGCTTAATGTGCCCATTTTCATTTTGTACTCCGCTTCGAAAATAAGCCATTACTAAAAATGTATTTTATTCTGTGCTCAAAACCATTTTGGTAATAAATTGAGATAATTAAATATCTGATTTATTTGGTTTTCTTGATTCGACAATAAACGAATTTATTTGAGTTTGACAATCTAGTGCACTAACCTAAATTTTGAATTTTTGAATTTGAAAATCCAGCACACCAACATAAACATTGAAAAGTGTTGCCAATCTAATAAAATAATTTTCAATCATTAAAAGTCACTCGGTATATGAGCAAATACAAATTACAAATGTATGTTTATCGAATTTACGGTGGTCATTCGTTTCGCAAGGAAACGTTAATTGACGACGAGATATAGAATAAAGCCCAAATTATTAAACTTTATTAAATATGACATTTCAATTTTCTTGCCTGCAATATAACCATCTCATGCTCTACTAAATTTGTTTCAATATGCATAATGTCACATTTTTGCCCGCAGTGTAGGACATTATACAATTAAAATTTCAATTAATGAGTTAGTTGATTAAGATTTTATTGCAATTAAATATAATTATAATTAATATTGAACAAGAATTGCATTTAACAATTGAATTTACCTAATTAAGTAAATAGATTGGTTGCAAAGCACAGTTAAATTTGATTGTCATTAGTTTGTTTGTCAATTGCAATTAAATATTTTTAATGACTGTTATTAATATCTAATAATGTCATCATTGATCTAAATATTTTGATGTGATATGATCTTTGAATCAACACAGTTTTATTTTTATACAATTATATTTTTTGTGCACACACAATGTGATTAACACTATACAGTCTGTCCCCGGATTGAGTTTACAATACGTATAATGGACCAAAAATTTTTGAATTAAGATTTCATGTTCTGCAGTTCAGGCTTGCTTGGTGTGAAATGAATTTCTGCCAAATTTGACGCCGAAAGTCTTCAAGGTGGCGGAATTAACACAAGAAGAAGTAAAATCTGTGCAGGTAAAGTGGTCTTCGTTTTGAATTTAGGAGAAGAATTTAATAAGATAAAATGATTTCAAATTAGGGAGATATACCAAATTTCAACATCCTAGAGAAAAAATTGAATTACCGAAAATTATGTACTAATTAAATTATAAATATTTCAGTAAAGTTGTAAAATGTTAACGCCATCTACATATTTATTGACTAAAAACAAATAAAATATGATTATTCAAATAACACTCCGTCCATATTAGCAACTGACAGTGTTAATGTCTTACAACTGTACTGAAATTCTAATATTCCGTAATTCAATTGTTTTTTCTAGGATGTTGGATCATTTTATCTTACTAAATTTTTCTCCTAAATTCAAAACGAAGACCACTTTACCTACACAGATTTTACTTCTTCTTGTGTTAATTCCGTCACCTTGAAGACTTTCGGCGTCAAATTTGACACAAATTCATTTCACGCCAAGCAAGCCTGAACTGCAGAACATGAAATCTTAATTCAAAAATTTTTGGTCCATTATAGGTATTGTAAACTCAATCCGGGGACATACTGTTGAATAATATTATTAAGTCATATAATTATGCAAAGTTACCAAGAAAATCATTGGTTTTCTATTTTGCAATGCTTATTTGATTTTTTTTAACAAATGTACTTTATAATAATATTAAATGGAATTAAAACCATTAATTATTTTTTACAAATCTTTATTACAAAAAACTTATTCGTAAAATACTAGTAGGTATCTTATTTTACAATAACATCTACTATTTTATGCTTGAGTCTTTAAATATGTATAAAACATAAATACAAAAATCACATGTGTTTAACCGTGCTGGCCATCTGAACGCAACCGGTCTGATATTAAAACACATTAAATTTTTCCATTGCACGTTATTCATTTAGGTTTCATCATATTTTTGGTGGTTACACTCATTTATTAAATGCGCCCATTTGGTATTTAAAGAATGATATACTGCTCATTTAAATTGTCCTGAATTGAAAGTGAGTAAGCAACACACAATGCACACGTGAACCTTTCAAAAGTTTGTTCCGTAGTATAGAAATGCGCATGCGCGCATGTAGTACAAACTGGGCGCGTTTGGCGAACGCAATATGTTGAGTTGCTACCACTGCTGCATTCGCTAAACGATTACGCTGTACTGTGCTGCCAATCAGCAGCTTAGAGATTTACTCAGCGTTCTAAAACATCGCTGCCTTTCAAGCTAAATGTGCTGTATAAGTGGCCTTGACTAAAAGTTGAATATTTACTAACCTAAAATATTAGTTATAATTTATAAACATGGCACAAGCTCCTCCAAAAACAGTATTATTTCTGAAAGACCAAGTAATACTGAATAAAATAATAAATAATGGTTCGTAACAAAATGGCGGTACATTTGTGAGTCAGAAACAGCGGATTTACGGTTTAGCGAATGGGCGCGTTTAGCGAACAGCAGCTGCTGAATTGCTTACTCAGCAATCGTTTGTGATTGGTTCACATTAAGGTAATAGCCAATCACAAACGATTGCTGAGTAAGCAACTCAGCAGCTGCAGTTCGCTAAACGCGCCCAATTATTTGTGCTACTTGTAAGCACACTAAGCAAAGCATATTGCTGCTTCTCAGCTGCTACGTTCGCTAAACGCGCCCATTAGTTGCTGCTATTGACAATTAGTTAGCGTGGCTCCCTCTAACAGTTTTGCATTAAACTTCCACCGTTGCCATAGTTACGATGTTAAATTTAACTTTGATTTGAATTCGTAATTTGTAAATTTGCGGACAAAAAAACTGACTACCTTTCAGTGGCGGCTCTTCAAGATATGCAGAGGGTGGGCAACATTTGAAAAACTAAAGGACCCTTTATAAAGATATTCCTCTGATTGATATTTTTTAAACGTTCTTTGTTAGAAGTTATTTTAACAAGTTGATGAACAAGTATTATCGTTATGATATTATATGTCATTATCTCCGTTTGTCTCCAATTTTCCACACATTAAAAAGAAAACAAAACTATATATTCTAAGAATTACTAAAACAAATTCTGAAATGATAAAATTTAAAACTGTAGCTAAACAATAACAAATAAATTCTCAAAATAATAACTAAATAAAATTTAAAACAACAACAAATAAATTCTCAGAATAATTAAATAACATGCAAAACAGTAACTAAAATAAATTCTGAAAATAAGAACTTAAATTTTTAAATGATAAAATGATAAGTCATTTTAAACATTAATATCGAAATCTCTCACCTTAGTTAAATTAATAATAAAGCGTTGACATTAACGTTTTTAACTCGGACGGTACTCGTGAACAACCGAACACAGACGGGCTTGCCCACCCGCTATCTAACTTCAAAGCAGCTATTATTCTTTTTGTTTTTAGTTATGCATTACAATGTATAATATGTATAAATCTTTCAGACGAATATTGAATATTATGTAACATTTATTAGGTATTAATCAAACAGAATGGACAGAAGATTCAAAATACAAAATTTGGCAAATTAATCTTAATATCCCACTCTGTTTATACAGCACTCCGATCTCGAGTTGTCACGTGGCCGTGGGCCTGCCCATCGGGTGAACGTAAGAGAGGATAACGTAACAACCTACGTGTAGCGTTCCTTTCTGTCTGGCACATTAAATGAAAGGTCA
The DNA here is from genome assembly GCA_958336345.1 of Dorcus parallelipipedus. Taxonomy (NCBI): domain Eukaryota; kingdom Metazoa; phylum Arthropoda; class Insecta; order Coleoptera; family Lucanidae; genus Dorcus; species Dorcus parallelipipedus. Next base: position 26,433,521 of record OY284479.1, on the reverse strand, counting down.
TCGTATGTCTGCACTTACAGTCATACAGGGGGCGAGCCCACCCTACTCATGCATAGTGACAAGGAGCTGCATCGCATCGCATTTTAACGTATTACCGAGCGTGCGGAATTATACAAAGTTCTAAAATCTAGATCACATGCACATTTTTAATTATGCATTACAATAATGTTCTGGATTTATATATTTAAAGAACACGAATAGATGAAAAAAAATTCAAAAATATTTCAAAATTATTTTAAAGATTAATGGCCTATTTCTTCACCATATTTAACCTAAGGTTAATATATCTAACAGTTGGAATGTGACAGACAGTTGGCCATACACATACCATGTGTCACATCTAACTGAGAGATAAATTTAACCTCAAGATAAGGCGATGAAGAAATCGGGCATAAATTGTATTGATAAATTGTATCACAAAATCTTATAAATGAACACTAATTATATGCATCGTTTATAAGATTTTGTGATGCAATTTTCATCGGACAAGAACCTGCTTTAATTATGTATTGATAAACTTTAACAGGGTGGGCAGTGCCCACCCTGCCCACCCCGACGAGCCGCCACTGCTACCTTTTTACACTTAATGAAAACACCGACTACTTCTTTGTATTGTAAATGTTGTAAATTGGCATTTGTGATTGGTGTTCGATCTGTGAAAGTAGTAAATTATTGGAGCTGTCATATTGTGTCACATTTAATTTGCTACTTTGAATAATGGTCTCCTTAAATGAAGTGCAACGTGTGCGCGTTGCCACTAATACAGGGGCGTTTTCGAAAACTCAGAGCGTTACTCTTGGGTAATATTCTTTCTCTCTCATATAAATCATTTTGTATATTTTGCTTTTCACTTTATTTACTCTGTTGGTATAACTCTTATACCTACTCCCTGTATTTTCGAACACGCCCCAGGAAATACAAGAAAGACTAGAATAGAAATGTAACACGTTTAGTATAACCACAGAATAGCAGAAAGGACAAAAGCCGTCGGGACCTTTGATTTTCTTGTACCCAGTTTCGATGACCTTGCGCCATTTTGTAAAGCTGTTCAGTGGTAAATTTTGAATGTTCAATCAATACTCAAATAATGTAACTAATACTTTCTGACTAATCAAAGTTTCTAAATTGTAAAAAAATTGTTAACTTTTACATTATAATAAAAAACATCTTTTTTGTTGTTTATCTTTCTTACTCGAGATTCACAGAAGGAAAATGGTAGGGTACATGTAAAACAATATCCGAAAGTGCGTTAATGTTATTTTAAGTTAATGTTTAAGTTAATGTTAAACGCAGATCTAAGAAACAAATTTTATTTACTATATATAAATAAACAATAAAATTACAAAAACAAAACTTACTTGCTGATGTTTGCATATTTTCTTTATCACTTGAGGAACTTTTCTCTCCAATGTTTTGAGAAGCTAAAATCAAAAATTATTGAAAGGTAGTTTCACTACAGAATCACTCGTTCAAATTGAAAAAAGAACGTCTTTATACGAATGTTTGTGAAGTAAAACTTACGATTTATTACTTGACTTGAAAGTTTTGATGTGTTTCAGACAGAAAAAATCAAAGATACAAACTGATGCACATAATCAGTTTATTGTCAGGGTTTCAATTCACGTTGTTTATTTTCTAAATGGTCGCGTTCAAGGCAGAAAAGCGTTAGGCTGCGCTCCCACTGATGAAGCAAAAACGTTTTCAAACAAAACATTTTTGACTAATTTTGTTAATAAGCGTTTCTTTTCCATGCTTTAAATAGAATCAGGCACACACTGATATATCAAAACAAAAAACAGTTTAAAACACGCTAAAACAGTTACTGTAAAGTTTAAAGCACGCTAAAACAGTTACTGTTTTAGCGTGTTTTTTGTTTGAAAACGTTTTTGACTAATTTTGTTGGAAAGCGTTTTTTCAATGCTTTAAATAGGATCAGGCTCACACTGATACATCAAAACAAAAAACAGTTTAAAGCACGCTAAAACATTTGCAGTCAAAACGTTTTGATGTAATGACTGTGGTTTTAACATGAAACGAAATAGTTACATCACCCCAAAAAAACGATTTATGCTAAAGTAGAGGTTTTTTCCTCGTAAAGTACGAAGAGTTTCTTTGACAGAGAGAGAATACCTACCTACTTTCGATCAAACAAAATGGGAGAGAAAGAGATATGAAAAATCGCAACGTGCAGGTTCCACAAGGCGATTATTTCGTTGCGTTAAAATGCATCGTAAAAAAACGCAGCGAAGCTTATGCTAGGCTTTACTTTCTTATCAATATAATTAAGCGAACCAAACATTTTGAAGTGTTTCCTCTTGTCAGATGTGCAAACAAGAGCGGATTTAGACACGGCTTTTAAGGGCTGCAGCCCAAGGCCCCGTTCAATCAAAGAGCCCCCATCGTTATAAAAAAAAAAAACTAAAAACAATCTAAATTTAAAATTTCAGAAAAAAGAAAATATTCAAAATTTTTTCGTAACTAGATAAAGTTTAAACCGTTGTTGGTTTGCAACAATATTGCATTTGAATAAAATATTAAAAATCAATGTTTTAGTGACAATAAATAGTAAACACGGCGATTTGTGTTTTTATTTTCTTAGTCTTTACTCTTGACCTGAGAATTTGTTCCTTCGTTTTTTTTATTTGCTATTAAAAGTAATACCTAAACATTTTATTTTTGATGTTATGTATATAAAACCTTTTTTCACTGTTAACTGTTTACATATAAAAGTTTGTATATCCAAGTGCATCAAATAAAATAAATAAATAAATAAATAAAGAGTTTTTAGACAAAATGGCGAATGAATCGCTACAACAAATTTGAGTTTATTAGGTACGCCCCCGAACAATGTTAATGCGGCCTCCAAAGTTAACAGTCCGTTGTTTTATTCGAAGGCATTTTTAATTATTTATTTTTGCTGTTAGTAATTAAGGAAGTTAACAAACAGGGTTTTAAAATCCCCAATATAGATAAAAAAAGACTTGCGGTTATGCAAGTAGACGCCGAGAAGTAAATATATCAATAGAAGGACGTTTTTTGTCTTTAATATACGTCACACCGTTTTATAATGCAGCAAAACATTTTGTCCGAAAACGTTTTCGATTTATCAGTGTGAGCCTAGCCGAAACGTTTTACAATACAGCAAAACGTTTTGTCCGAAAACGTTTTTGCTTCATCAGTGTGAGCGCAGCCTTACAGCACAGCGTAAAGTTGTAGCGCTCTAAATTACCTGTGCTGGCTTTCTATTGTAGGGGTTATGAATTCATTACGCTGCAACGTAGGGTAATAGCACGGTCCGTAAAGTAAATAGGTTGCCTTATTAGGGGTAGCGGGGAAAACGAGCGGGGAGTCAGATGACGTCAACTTTGTGCAGAGCTGCCGATCCGTTGAACGTGTTGAGGTGATTTCGAGTTTATTCCCGTGGTTTTTAAAATTTTTCTTGTTTTAATAAAAATATACAGGGTGAGTTTTTTTCGATGTTTAGCATTGGGATCTCGGAAACTAGCAGAGCTAGAGAGACGGTTAAATGGGGAAAGATTTGTAGTTTTAGGAGCCCAGTTTAATGCAGCTTTTGTTTTTTTCTTAAAGTTCATGGCTGGCTAGATATTTTGAAAAAACTGATTATTTATAAATTCGTTAAATGCATATAGCTCGGTTATTCTTGATTTTAGAGAAAAGTTGCAAGACAAATGTTGTACAGGATTATGTTCTTAATTAAACACTCGAACTAAATTTTCCATATAAGCTCTTATTTTTCAGTTATGACATAAACATCAGTTTTTTTAATGGAAACCATAGTAGGCCATGAGTGAAAAAGAAACGCCTTTTTTTACTTTTTCAACGATGTAATATTCGATATGGTTATTTAAAAAAAACGACGGAGATACGGCAGTTTTTCTCTTTCAAAATTGTTAATATGGTTGGCCATGGAAACAAAAGTTTATTGACAAATGCAAGTTATAAATGGTGAGCAAATAAAAATCAGATTAGAGTAGGCGCTGCAAAGAAAATGTATGTCTGTGATTAAATAAAAGGTCAATACATTTGACAGTCCATGAATGTTTACATTAATTAATTCAGTTAATCACAAACATTGCACAGCCCACTCTAATCTGATTTTTATTTGCTCACTTATATTACTTTGACGTTTTGTTCGCTGTTTCTTTTTACATACGTTTCAGAATCAAAACTCTAATACCAACAATGGTTCAATATTTCAATAGCCTCCTAGGAGAACCTTCAACCTTTTAACAAATCTAAACTATCGAGAACAAAAATAAACTAAAAATATTTCTAAAGATGTTCGAAAAGACCACCATTATTTGCAATACATAAATTACACCTCTTTAAAATCGAATTTACTGCTTCCCTAGTAGAACGTCCGTCATTAGGGGCTATTCTGTAACTTATTAACAGGCTGTTAAAATTTAAGGGTACGTTAAAATTCAAAATAGAGTCTTGTGATTCGCTGTTACTACGATAACTGTACTTTTTATTTAATCACAGATATACATTTTCTTTGCACCGCCTACTCTAATCTAATTTTTATTTGCTCATCGTTTATAATTTGCATTTTTCAATAAACTTTTGTTTCCATGGCCAACCATATTAACAATTTTGAAAGAGAAAAACTGCCGTATCTCCGTCGTTTTTTTAAATAACCATATCGAACGTTACATCGTTGAAAAGGTAAAAAAAGGCCTTTCTTTTTCATTCATAACCTACTATGGTTTCCATTTAAAAAAACTGACGTTTATGTCACAACTGAAAAATAAGAGCTTATATGGAAAATTTAGTTCGACTGTTTAATTAAGAACATAATTCTGTACAACTTTTGTCTTGCAACTTTTCTCTAAAATCAAGAATAACCGAGCTATATGCATTTAACGAATTTACAAAAAATCAGTTTTTTGAAAATATCTAGCCAGCCATGAACTTTAAGAAAAAAACAAAAGCTGCATTAAACTGGGCTCCTAAAACTACAAATCTTTCCCCATTTAACCGTCTCTCTAGCTCTGCTAGTTTCCGAGATCCCAATGCTAAACATCGAAAAAAACTCACCCTGTATAATTGTATAGAACTAGGTAGAAATAAAATACTTCTATATGCTTTCATGTAAATTTTTTTTATTTTCTAGACAGTCAAAAATTATCTTCACAAAACGAAATAAACGCAAAATTATTAATTTAGGTTATCACTGTTCATAAATATATCAAGAAATACTACATAAATGTCCGAAAAAGGTAATTACAACTTAAAAACTAGCAAACAAAGTAACACGGCAATCTATCTGTGCACAAAGATGACGTCACACGAGTCAGGATTGATGAATCAAGGCAACCTATTCACTTTACGGACCATGGGGTAAGAGTACGCCAATTGGGGCAAGGCTGTAATTTAAAAAAAAATAAAGTAATACTCAAAAAGGACATAGTTTCTTTAGTAAAATGACCTCAGGAATCCAAAAAAAAATACGTCGACCTTCTTCGAAGCATTTTTACCGCCTCCTGGTGGACCACTACGGTGAGGGCATTAACACTCAAAACTCACGTTCAATGTTCTTTTAATTAATGTAACTTGTTTAAAAACGATGTAATATTTCCGTAAAAATAAAATGAAACCGTTTGCGCAACGACAAGTTCTTAAATTAGTTAGTTTTAAATCAACGGTCCTGACACCTGACTGCGCGTCATTGAATAGACAGTGGCCGGTGGTCGGCGCTCGCACTCAGATCATTCATCATTCAGTAGACGGGCCGCGATACGAGAAAGTAGTTTTGATACACGTCACCTCGTCTGCTGCTTTCGTAACATTCATTATTCATGTAATTTATTTATTCATAAATTAATAATTAGTTTATTAACACGTTGAGCCTCGTGAGGCATCGCCTTGATGCCACGTTTTCGGGCAATTGTAGGACGGCGAGGTACTCGTGCGGTCCCACATATCCTTCGTTTACTTAAACGGCGAGTACAAGTCTGATGCCACGTTTTCGTGCTGTTTGAATAGAAATTGATAAACATCGGTCCCGAGAACCAATCTATGCTCGTGGAAACGATAATTTTTTATTCGGTTTGATTTTTAGAAATTTTTAATCAAAAATAAACATTATGCACTACATATTATAAACATGTAACTTTATTTATTATTAATATTAAAAAAATATATAAAATTTATTTAATTTTAGTTGTGTGAGCAATAATAAACAAGGTACACAATAAAACTGATACCACGCGGCTCACAAGAGTAAACGTTCCACCGACGGCGAGGCATATACAGGGTGTTTCATTGAAGATGCACCAAACTTGAGGGACACGTTTCTGACATTATTTCAAACAAAATATCTTAATAAAATTTTTTAATCGGTGCAACTTGAAATTTGCATAATTTGGAGCCGATGTTTTTATAAATACCGTAGCGATTTAAATTTCTGCCGCCGTGAAACAAGATGAGCGATTTAAATTGTTTTATGAATGGCACGTGGCTGCAAGAAGACAATAAATACCTATCGTAAACGAAAAAATTTATGAGAGGGTTTTAAGTTTGCCCTTCACCGCAAGACGTGTTAAAGGCGAACACTTTGAAAATAGCGTGCGTTTTCGTCGCACTAACATTTACGCAAACCGTAATTACATCAAATTTGTCGAGTCTTAATAATGTACGATAATTAACGCCTGTAACGGGTTTTTATTTATTCCTGTATCCAACAATTACTACAATTATGTACTATTAAAAAATGGGGAAAATTAGTAACTAGAATTATTGCTTCCGCCGCGCCGGTCTGCTAAATTATTTGCCTATCAGACTGAACTTGGTCACATGTGGTAAAAACAAATTCGGAAGCGGGCAAATTACAAAAACGGCAATTACCTTACAACATGTGTTCGAATAATCTGCGTATTCTCGAAATGTGTGATCGCCCATCGCACACACCAACACACACACACAATAAACTTAAAAATGAAAAGTATAAACTACACCAACTAATTACTCGTCACGGCAACGTTAACCAGAACGAAGTGAACGAACTAAATGTGTTTCATCATATCATCTGAGGCGCGATAATAATGGGGTAGTAAAGTAAAAAACCGAACGTTAAGGCAGGTTAAGAATTCGGGTCGCTCTTATCTATTGTACGTTTTAAAAATATACGATTCTCCTTTCCCTTCGATTATCTCAAAACTTATTCATTTAAAAAAAAATATTATAGGGAACTTTTATTTCTTTTCACGATATCTACCAACATACCGAGTTTGGTGCATCTTCACTGAAACAGCCTGTATGTGATGCATAAAAAAAAATATGTAAAAAAGATATTTCAAAAAGCATATTCAATAGAAAAACGACTTTGTTGATCGTGAGTTGTATATATAAAACAAATAACATAAAAAAAATTATTGGACCAAATGGACGTAAGTTGAGTTAGTCACACCGGGGCTCAACGTGTTAACTTCAATTTTGACTTATAGGGTAAATGTGCCTATTGCCAGCCCCCACCAGAAGTCAGCCACCGACACATTAAATTCATTTTAATAAGTTCGCCCCGTACATTTAGCTTATGTATTTGTAATTTCAGTAATCAGCCATCTTTCCCTTTACTAATTATAAATATTTAAAATTTCTAAGCTAAAATATGTAGTAACGGTTAACGTGAAATGAAGAACGGTTTTCTCCGGCCGAGGTTTGGTGAGAAATGTTATGTTTTTGTTAAGAAAGCGCACCTCTCAAATTAGCTTGAAAGAGTTTATTTTGAGTAATATGTTGGTAATATGATTTTTCAAGCATTTATTAGATATTAAAATAGTGTTTAGTGTTATATTTGAGATTACAAAAGTCGCATTTAACGTATTTTATAGGGGGCTGAGAACTGGTTACTCAAATGTAGGAGTATTCATTGTCAGCCGAGTGGCTGACTATTGCGTATTTTACCAGAACTCAAAATATCAGTAGTCAGCCATCATAAACAGTTACGTATTTTAGGTGGCTGACTGGCCCTTTACTGACTAATTTTACCCAATAAGGTCTCAATTTTATATAATGGGTTATACAATAAGGAAGACATCGTTTACCCGGGTACCCGAATACTACCCGTATAATTATTGTTACCCGGGTATCATTTTTTATCCGGGTACCCGTTATTACCCGGGTATATCGGGTACCCAAGTACTACCCGTACGATTATTACCCGGGTATTATTTCTTTATCCGGGTACCCGAGTACTACCCGTGCGATTATTACCCGGGTATCATTTATTTATCTGGGTACCTATTATTACCCGCGTAATTTGTCTTGAATAAGATACAATAAAGCTAAAAGAATATTTTGAATTGCTTAATAATTTTATTGCACATGCTAAGAAAGCTGACAACTCCTGGCGTTCGCGATTTGCCCCAATAGGTCGACTCATCGCATTTTCTGGACGGTGTCATAGTAAAGTGCCCTTAATTGCGATTTCTCGAAAAAATGTTACTAGGATAAATTGTTAGTATCGGCGAAAGAGGACTGTATGCTGAGTTTCAAATTTTTACAAATGAATTGGCATTTTGAGGTGTTCGGTTTTTTCTTTTCTGTTTTCAATCGTATTTTACTGCAATACTTTAATTTATATTTAATAATAATTTATTTTAAAAATCATTTTTTATTGGAAATGTGTCTAGTACCTACAGTAAATAATTTACTGTCAGTAATATCACGTAATACCATATGTCCAAATAAATTTCTGATAAAGGTAGGTCATGGAGTGTGAAAATCTACAACACCAAGCAGTTTTTGAAGATAGTGAGATATCAAGCTGTAAGATATGGCCAATTAAACTTCAATTTTACTTATCTACTCAAGAACTGGACAATATTTTAATGTAAATAATGTAATAATTTATCTTTCATGACCTACCTTTATCAGATATTTATTTGGACATATGTTATATACCTACCTGTGAGTATTTTATTCTGGAAATTAATACCCTCATTAGTACAGCAATAATATCTATTCTGATGTAAAAGGAATAAAATTGTTTTATGCGCTAATTAAAAACATAAAAAACGCAGTACTTATTTGAAATACGTGGAATGAACATTCATATTTAGGTTAGAAATGATAACATTCAAATTACATAAAAATTACGTCCAGTCATAATGTAATGTAATGTGGAAAAATTTATTTTACATGTAGTTTTTCCAACCCTGCATGCAATCCGTACTAGGAAATTGTAAAATAGGTATTTCCTTTTTTTTCATTTTAGGACCAGATAATTATTATCACGAATCATCATTATTATTATTACCTATTATGAAAATACTTTTCTAAAGTGGATTTCTTATTATTTGTGTAGTTATTAATGAAAGAGGGTGTGATTTTCTGAAATTGGACAAACAAATTTATTCCAAGACGTCATGTTCAAGTGGTGATGTTTATCGAAACTACTTTCCAACGTGCGCGTCTATTAAACGCACCGCGGTCGTGTCTATTCCCTGACACGCTGTTTAAAATGTCGGTACGTGGTTCGGCACTATCGGCAGAAAACTCAGGATTAAATAATTTCACGTTGTGGAAATGATTCTATTTGCACTTTAATGAAGAAATACATCATTTACAAAGGATATTATTCGAGTTTTATGAGATTCTGAAGTATCTAATGCGGCTGACGTCCTCTTCAAAGTGGTCCCCTAGGACGCGCAGAACGACTCCTCGGAGAAGGTCCACGTATTTTTTTTTTTTGATTGCTGAGGTCATTTTACTAAAGAAAGTAAGTCGTTTTTAAGTATTACTTCATTTTTTTTAAAATTACAGCCTTGCCTCAATTGCCCTACTCATACCAAAAAATGTATGTAAACAGACGAAGGAAATTGTCAACTACTTCGAAAGAGAATGTGAAAATGGTGGTCCATTATTTCCATTATACGCTGTTAAAGAGGTATTACAGTTGTATACTTGTTATGAATCACATAAAAACACAATTTTATTTTAGCGTGCTGCTGAAGCATGTGGCTTAAGTATTGCTACCATTAGTAGAATTTCAACGGCATCAAAAGAAAATCCAATCCTTGTCTTCACCTAAGAGGAAACAAACCAGAGCGAAGCCTACTGTTGATGTGGATGATGCAACTCAAGTTGCAATACGCAATGTTATATATGAAATGTATTGCAACCGTAAGCATTTACGAATAATTTTTTTGTGTATTATCATTGTTTAGGTCAAAGGTATTTATAATTAAAGTCTATTCAAGTTAAGAAGGTAGTAGACGTCGCTGCGTTCGAAAGAAAATACACACAGCTAACAATATAAAACGCGCCAAATTTTAATAAGGACTAAAATAACGTTCATTTAATTCCTTTTTAAAATTTGGCGCGTTTTATATTGTTAGCTGTGTGTATTTTCTTTCAAACCCAGCGACGTTTACTACCTTCTTATCTTGAATAGACTTTAGATAAAGCGATTGTATACAGGGATATCCACATAAACCGTTCGTTAAAAGTTTTCAAGGTTGCAGTTCACGTAGATATTTGAAATTTAAGGAGCAAGGGTTTTTCGTAGAGATCTCTTTAAATAAAATAAAATTGTCTTTGTATCACTTCCGGAAGTCGCTATCAACTCGCTTATTTTAAATGAAATGCTATATTTTTTATCACGTTTTTGAATTCTACATGTAAAAATATGTCAAATTGCAATACATTTCCCTATCTCTAAAATGCATCATTTTTGAGATATTTTTAATTTTCTTAGAAATTTGGATTCTGCTATCTGATTTTCAAAAAATTATTAAAGCTGTTATTGAAGCAATTTTATTTGTAATAGCTAATATTGTATTTGAAGCTTTAAGGTTCTTAAAAATTCCATCAGCATAATCTATTCAGCTACAGGTGTCTAAAACGCACCGCTCCACTCGAAGATATTCAAACACAGAAAAATACTTTTTTTCAAATGAAATGACCGATATTTTAATGCACCATTGTATGTGGAATCAAATGCTGCGTCGAACTGTACTAGCATTCCCTATACCTAACTTTAACAGTTTTTGAGTTATGAAACATTTTCGATTAATTCAAAGAAAATTACACTTTTAATAGGTCAAATATTTTTAATTTTATTAAGATAGCATGGAAATTATAACAACGAATACTGTTACTACAAATTTTGTAGTCAACCAAAGAAAATAGAATTTGGCAAGTGGAAATTCACAAATTTTAATAGTTCTTTAATCATCCTTCTCTTAGGACGCTTGTGTTCTTATAAAACGAAAAAGCATGAATTTCATTACTTTAAATCGAAGAATAAAATAGCTGCTAGTTTGCAATTCTCTGGATTAGCGTGAGAGTATTTTAAAACCATTGTCTAATTATCTTCGTTATTTGTTACTGATCTTCGTACATTTTATTTTTCCAAATTGTACAAAGTTAGGTACAAACTTTCCAAACTGTGTTTTATTCATAGGAGACAAGAGGGGTACATTTGATTGAACACACATTCTCTGCTCTAAACAATTTTATATCATTCTTCATGAATTTAAAAAATAGATTTAAAATATCAGCGTTTGAATAATTTTGATTTTGATTCTCAAATTTTTTTTGCTTTTGCTTAAAATTTGTAGTAACAGGAAACGTTAAATGCAATTATTTGTTGTTTTCATAACTATATTTAACCTAATAAATGTAAATTTTTATGTATTAAACCAAAAATATCTTATAACTGAAAAATTGTTAAAGTTAGGTATAGGAAATGCTAGTATAGTTCGACACAGCATTTAATTCCACATACGATGGTGTATTAAAATATTGGTCGTTCCATTTGAAAAAAAGTATTTTTCTGTGTTTGAATATCTTCGAGGGGAACGGTGCGTTTTAGACACCCTGTAGCTTAATAGATTATGCTTATGAAATTTCTAAGAACCTTAAAGCTTCAACTACAATATCAGCTATTACAAATAAAATTGCTTCAATCATAGCTGTGTTATAATTTTTTGAAAATAAGATTGCAGAATCCAAATTTTTAAGAAACTTCAAAATATCTCAAAAATGATGCATCTTAGAGATAGGGAAATGTATTGCAACTTAACATATTTTTACATGTAGAATTCAAAAACGTGATAAAAAATATAGCATTCCATTTAAAATAAGCGAGTTGATAGCGACTTCCGGTACAACCGGAAGTGGTACAAAGACAATTTTATTTTATTTAAAGAGATCTCTACGGAAAACCCTTGCTCCTTAAATTTCAAATATGTACGTGAACTGCAACCTTGAAAACTTTTAACGAACGGTTTATGTGGATATCCCTGTATAAATTTGGACATACGTTTGGGACAACATCTAGAAATACGTTTTATTCTATCTCTGTTAGACATACATTTAAAGTATATATGTTTTCCTTCTTTAAAAGCCGGCGCATGCATGCATTTTCAGCTTCTAGACGAAGAAAGATACACATTGATGTCAGGACGCTTGTATGAACAAAGTAAACCGACTTGCAATCAATCGAGGATTTCATCATACATGTTAGCCCACAGTTGCTGCTGTATCTCTTTATCTCTGGTTTATGTATTAATAGTTAGGCTGCGTTTAGTTGATAGACGAACCGTCAAAGTTTAACGAGCTCGGGTGGACTGTTTTCTAAACGGAAATCATACCCACCGTGGTTGCCTAATGGTCGCATCGCAAATCACGACCACTGTGACCACTCAGTTGATTAGTCAGACAACGTAAAATAACTACGGACTAAACGAAATCGACAACGTCGCCCATAAACTAAATGCAGCCTTAGTCAGCCTAGTCTTCAGAATGTGCTGCCATCTAATAACTATTGATTGAAACAAAATACACGAACGGCATGTGTTTATGAAGTTTGAAACTCGGCTGAAATAAAATAGTATAATATACTATTTTTTCTACTTTGCGTCACTTATTGAACAAAAATATGAAAAATAGTGGATCTTCTTAGTATATGGGGAATTTTAGTTGTAATGCGTGGCAACACTGAAAACCTTTCGTTTTAATCAAAAGTCACATTAACAAGTTATTAATTTTTCTTATTCAGCTTCATTGTGAGTATATTGTTAAGTAACAAATAAATACTGAGTTATTTTGTAAAATCTATTAAATATTTTCAATTAAAAATGACTAAAATTTCCCCAAAAACAGTGTCACAATGAGCTTCATTGTGAAACTGTTTTTGGTGTCACAATGAGTTCATTGTGAACGCAAAGTAGAAAAATTATTTTATCTACTGTCACTGAAATCTGGTTTATAGTCGATTTGATGAATATGAACGAAATTGTCGACGCTTTATATTTATATTTATATATCTGCAGGAAAACGAGAGTCTGCGTTTAATTACTTTAAATTTGGAACACTTTTGAGACTTTTGTTTTATTTGTTATCACACTAACATTTACAAAAATATCGTACGTACAGTCGCGGACAAAAAAAGTTGACTTTTTTAAGCCAATTTTATAATATAAAATTTTGCTAGGTTGTTGTAATAATGAGCTGATACTTACGAATGACAAACAATAAATATTACTGATTGTAATCCGTTTCAGTAAAGGTTGGTTTATACAACAAGAATAAGAAATAAGGTTTAAGGCGTAACGCTTAAGATAAAAGTTAATCTTACGGGTCTGTGTGTTTGTGTTTATAAACCTAGCCATAAACGCAAACACACAGACCCGTAAGATTAACTTTTATCTTAAGCGTTACGCCTTAAACCTTATTTCTTATTCTTGTTGTATAAATCAGCCTTAAGTAAGTTTCAGTTCATAATTACAACCATCAAGCAAAAGTTTTATATGTATTATAAAATTGACGTAAAAAAAGTCCACTTTTTTGTCCGCGATTGCATATTTAAAACAATTGTCAAAATCGCCTGCATTTTGTTTTATTTTTATTTACCGTTTTACATTTATTTAAATAAAAATTCATTACAAGATCCTATTTTGTTTTTTTGTTTCTTTCTTTGGAAAAATTTTTAGTTAAAATTTCTTATTTCTCCGTCACAAACTATTTTTAAGAGTGTGTATAAATATATCGAGAGTCCCTCGACATGTGAATTCCAGAGTTTTTATTTTTAAATAAATTTACATGAAATGTAAAAAGTATTAATTAAGCAAAAAATGAATTTTCCGGCAAAATATCGAGCATAGAGTGTTCCATTTAAAACACATAGAGTGCCGCAATGGAAATAGAATCCAAACGGTTCCAGTGTCCACCAACAAATTTTTTAAATTTTCGTTTGCTTTTGTTATGTTGTACAGTCGCCGCCAAAAAAAAGTGGACAATTCTTTTATCGTCAGTTTTAGATATTAAAACTTTTGCTGTGTGACAGCAAAAGTCTTATTGCGGTTGTTAGACGGTTATTGTTAAGTAAAAATGTAATGTGTTTAGAATTTAAAAATAAAAGTTTCGACTGCAATGCATCGGGTTTTATCAGCGTTACGATCGTAGTGGTATGCTGGGCCTTCTTGAGATTATGTAAACAATAACAGTTTCGAGCACCACAGGTTTGCTTTGAAAATCGACACAGTCGAGTTTATGCGACGTCATCGATAGGCTTGTTAATAAGCGCTTGCGGTGTTAATCTATATCTTATGAAAGGTGCGGAAAATAATAATTAAAAGACTCGCGATAGGTTGGCCAACTTATAACTCGCGCTTGCAACTCGCAACTCGCGTTGATCGCGTATCCGCGTGTGTTACATACCTGGCGTGCGTATACAGGGTGTGTTCGAAAAGTATTGTGCGCTACGCTGATAGAAGCAGGAAGGCGGTTTCTAGAGATAAGTTATTAATTGTAGCTAATGCATGATATGTAAAGAATTAGCTTAAAGTATTTCCTGCATGGTGTATGAATGAAGCGATTTCCCCGGGTGAGGCTCGGTTGTCGTGGCAGGTGCTGCATCACCTGACCGTTGGCCAGTAGGTCGACTGGTGTAACCACGGTGGCGTAGGGATTGTGACGTCACTTGCATGAGTAGTGGTTACTCCGTAAGGGAAATCGTACTAACAAGGTGGAAAGCGCTACCGAGAGTGAACGAAGTACTGTTCACGGTCCCATGGTGACCCCTTAGGGACCCGGTGCAGCGGACAGGGAGCCCTAAGGTTATTAAATTGTCACCACCCCTACGTGCCAGGTGGAGGGGACGTAACCTGGTGAGATGCCACGTTGACGTTGATTTGTGCCACCTGGTGGAAGAGTGGATTGGTGGTAGAGAATCCACGGGTCGGAGATGACAAAGACGTAGGGTAGAGTATGTTTGCATGTCATTGAGGCTATCTATGCTGCATGTGGCTTGTGTTTCTGGAAATAACATTTCAGAGCAACAATTTATGAAAGAGCAACAGATATTATACTGAAGGCCCAAGGTTGAACATCATCAGGAGCGATGGTGGAGGCGCTAGATTGAGTTGTGGGTTGATCAAGGGGTTGAGACCGTTGGGGCCAGGGGACTGGGGTTCCCGGTGAGTAAATAACTGTTGTCTCTTACAAATGACTGTAAACACATGTTATTGTTGCATGAAAGCACCACGTCAATGGGAGGTGATGGTAGCGAACGGTGCCCGGTAGCCAAAGGAAATGGTGAGCGTTTTGATTACTTAAATTTATGTATACGCGTTACCACATTTTAATAGTACTGAAAAAAAAATTATGTTGGTAATTTCGGCCGGCCTTACACGGTTAATTAACAATTATTGTTCACACACATTTGCCAATGCGTATGCGCACGATAAAGATTGCGTCTTGCTGCGATATAAATTGCATCATGTAAGCCTGTTTTAATCAGTGTTATTGCAATGTAGAATCTCGCAATAGTACTTCCAAATATTTTTCTATTACCAGAAACGCAATCAATTATTAAATTTCTTGTTAACTGGAGGCATTTGTATTAACTATCCCTTTTATTGCTCATTATAATAATATTGACCGTTCATTTTCGATTCGTTACAATTATGATGACAACATGTAGATAACCGCTCTATTACCAGATTACCACACGTAAAACAGTTACTATTATTGTTTGCCAATAAAAGAACGTTTATTTTAAAAATGGCAATCAATGTTATCTGAAGATTGGAATACAACCTTAATAAATCAACGTATTATTAGCTCAGAAATATGTATTTAAAAATTTATTTAATGTTGGCGTACAAAATAATTTTAATCTTCATTTGCAAGATATGTTCATGTAATTTTTATAATTCTACTGCTGCCTTGCGCGCTATTTAGAATTCACCATTGGGTCGCCCGGTGGCTTAGCGGTAGCCCAGCCGACTTCGTAAAGTCGTGTCGCTCGGCGGCGTAGGTTCGAATCTTATCATTAGCCATGGATGTTTGTGCTGTGCAAGGACTGAGACCCAGCTTTATCACACTACGTGACTGACAAAATCAGCCTAAGTAGCTCGGTCAGAGTTGGCGGGTACTGCGCAAAGCAAAGCAAGACAATTCACCACATTCCAGGATTCTGGTATACTGGTGCTTAAAAGTATCCTAATCAAAAGCAATAAAATAGTTCGAATTTGACCCTTGTGGTAAACTTCCACAGTGCCAGGCGGTCACGCCGGTCGTCCAAAAACTTTTAAGCACCAGTATACATACACTCTATGTTACTTCGAATTTCGTTGTTAGTTGGGGTTGTATTGCGGTGTTTATAAGCTGAACGAAAGACTTTTTTGAAATAATTTGTAAATAGTAAAGGAAAATTTAGAGTAATGTATTTTTTATGTTTTACAGGATTTATTTGTTTACAATGGTTGAATTCAAGTGTTTATCAAATATATTAAGTTTGTGTAAATATATATAGAAACAGGCGATTTTAAATTACATGTATATTATAAGTGAATTATTTAGAATTTTTGAAATGTAAATACGTAAGATTTAAGCTCAGAATTGTAATAATTAGAATAATCGATTTATCAATGCAATTGACGGCCGGGCGTTTGTTGGAAACTGTAAGCGAGAGCGCGAAATTCGGAAATTGAATCGGTGAGGGCGCCGCGTGAGCTATTGTAAATTAGAACAACCGGCATAGATACCATATCCGCCCGCGAACGATTCACATTCATGGCCATTTGCACCAAGCACTTAAACTCAACTTAACTTTAAGGGCCAGTTTTTCAATATTGGTTTAAACTAAGTTCAGAGTTTAAACTGAGTTTAGAGTAAATGTCATTTTTTCAAGTATAGATCAAGCAGCTAAATTATACGACAGAGAACTGAGATCAAGTGATGAACCGAGTTCACATGAACTGGAGTTTAAACCAATATTGAACAACCGGCCCTAAACGTCACTTAGAATGTGACTTACACAATGTTCTGTAACCTAAGAATGTCACATATAAACATCACTTAAATTTAAGCTCAGCTTAAGTGTTTGGTGCAAATGGCTATCAGATTCACGTTAGGAGCGATTGTCGGATTGATGTAAGTAAATAGAGAGTTTTAGCAAGACTTTACGACAAAAATGTCGTACGTTAAAGGCTATTTTGCTTAGCAACCGTGTAGATTTATCCAATCAGACATCGAGTTTCGACGTTTAACGTATGTAAAGTTTAACTGAACGTTTTGCTAAAACTCCCTATTGCTGGTTTTGCAAAAAAAAACCATGCAAACAAATAAAAATTCGACTCCCTGAACTCTTTTATGATCAGTATTTGTTTGTACAACTTCATTGAACATTGACATCGTTGTTTCATTTTCCATTTTCTACGAGTATTCTTCTTTATTTACACACACACATACACGAACACGTAAATGCTTAAAAGTATTCGGACGACCGGCGTGACTGCCTGGCATTGTGGAATTTTACCACAAGGATCATATTCGAACGATTTTATTGTTTTTCATTCGGATACTCTTAAGCACCAGTATACACTGACGCGGTAATTTTGAATGCAAGGGCTCGTGAGTGCCGTTTACATTCAAAACTTATCACATAACGAATACACTCCACGAAGAAAAATCCAGCCTACAAGATACACTGCAAAAATACATCAGGAGAGGAGCAGGAGCCGTCACTGACATCAACAAATTAAGAAAAGCAATAAACAAATAAGGTTTAAACTATAAAGAAAAATAAAAATAAAGCTAGAAAAATCAACAAAAATTACCCTGAGAAAAGCAACGAATGCTAAAATCTGAGTCTCAAAACACTGCAGTATGTAGCTAGCGATTTTGTAATATAGACAACTTAGTCGATGGCCTTACTGACGATATTTTGCTAGTACAGAAATTATGACATTGCTTGTACAGTAATGTTCTGATTAATAAATCAATAATAAAAAGCCTTATGTCTATGGCATCTGTCATCCAAATAGTGAGGCACTTTTTTATGAAGTTTTTTAATAATCAATTTTTTAATACTTTCCGCCAGTTTTGCTTTTCCCCACAGCAATTTCAAATTCTTATGAATAATTTTCATTGAAATTTTTGTCATACGTTGCATTAATGATGTTGGCGTTTTATGACTAAATTGTTCATCAATGTTGTAGTCTGTAGAAAATAAAGAGCTCTTTTTTATTTTCTAGATTGATAGTTCCTTCAAGAATATTTCTACAGTTCTCACAATGAAACTTATTCATGCATTTTTTAAATATATATCCGGCAAAATATGTTACTGTACATTCTTCTAGTGAGACATCCTGACTGCATTCACTGTCCGAAGATGAGGAGGATGATGAGGATAATGGTGACAGCGGTTCAATACCAGCTATATTCAATTGACCACAGACACTGAGATTATCATCACTTATTGATTGAGCCCATTCTGGGATAGATGCTCCCTCAAAAATGTCATAATCTTCATCTGGTTCACAATTTGATGTATCTGGAGGACGCATTAGTTGCAGAATTGTGTGAGATTTAAACGCGGCCTGAAATGTTCTTACTGTGGGATTTCTGTTGTAACCTCCGCGTTGCCTAAATATTGAAAATAAATTCTCCAAAACATCTTGATTCAGGCGTCTGGTCAACAAAAATATTTTATCATTTTCTTTTTTCGCGTCAGAGTAAATTCCCTTTATTGCATTTATAGACAATAGTATTCTATCAAAGCAGGGCGGTCTTGTTAATTTTCTTTTAGAATTTACTTTATTTAAAGCTTGCATCGTAGCATAACCTTTTTTGCCAGCATTACTTCTTCATTTCTATCACATAATGCGCGACCATGCGGTTTTTTTGAATACAAATTTTTGCTGTTTAATGCGTCAAATAAATTGTTTATAGTTTCAATAAAACTAGCTGTCCGCATTTACGCAATTGTCCCGTAGACACTGTTGTTCTTATTGCTGCTGGGACACTATTGCTAAAAATTTGTGTTGCTAATCGAACACTCATCTTTTGAAATGGATTTGGATTTATATTGTAATGATTCGCCGACGGCAGCCGGCGTCAGTCTGTGTCTTGCGTCATCGCCGACGCGCCTTAGACCAGAAACTTCGGGCGCTCCGATATCACGTCAGCGGTGGAATCAATCCTAGACATTCTGTCGCGTACTCGAATGTTCGCGAAAAACAACCCCGGCTATAAAAGCCCGCGGCCGGTGAATGGAAGGGATTCAGCGTTAGACAGTTCGGAATTAAAGTCGCGTAGATTTTTCGCTCGGCTGTTAAAATAAACTAGATTTAAGCTTTTTATTTTATAATAAAAATTAATAGAACCCGTAAACTCGTTACAATATGCTTATCGGTAAGTTTTATCAAAGCTCTGCCTGTACCACTTCTTTTATCCAGAGCATATACAGCACCAATTATATCAAATGAAATATCTTGATCATCCAGTAAAAAATCTGCCGTTAGTAGATTATTTCTTAAACTTTTTATCAAATGCGGGACATCAAAAATTGTGTAATATTTTTTAAAATTTATTTGGTGGAAAAAGTATGGTTTGTTGGTTGATACGATACATTGAGTAACCGCAATCATTTCTGGTTTATGGTTGATTGGTCACAAACAGTTGCAATAGGCTGTAGTCTCTTCTGTAAGTAAAATATTTTTTTCCAAAATTTGCTTTAACATTTCGGCAGTAACACCTTTTTCCGTAAAATAATAAGCAATTGGAATTTTCCATTCTGAATAAATTCCTCTAAGTAAAACTACTAATGCTTTTTTCGCAGCAACTGGCCTTCTGCCAAATTCTCCAAGATCCTCAAAGCCTTGAATTTTATCTTCTTTTCTGGAATATTCAATGGTCTCCTTAATATCCATCTCGTCAAATAAAATAATGCATTTCTTTTCTTGCGTTCCCATGGTGTTTGCTTTATATTTCAGACGATAAAAAAATTTGGTATTAACTCCAGCATTTGATACAAAGCTTGACAACCATAATTTAATTGTTGACGGTGACGGCAAGATAACTTCCTTTCTTCTTAAAAATTTATATAAACTTGGCGATTTATAATACATACAAATTGCTGTACTTTTTTCTTCTGAAGACCATTGTGTTCGTGCTCTATGATACAACTGCATTTTTGTAATCGCTCGCGAGTAAGTAGACTACTCATGAAGTTCTTGAGCACGAAGAATTATTTTTGTCTTACGCTGGTGTCTTTTTAAATGTGCTCCAATTTTTTTTAATTCTTCATCTTTCAATTGAAGTTGTTTTCTCAAAGTTCTGGTCTTTCTTCTGCTATATGTAACTTTTTCCTCACGCTTGGAGGCGATGGAAAAGAAATAAATTCTTGTGAAAGACGTTCTGCGCCTGTTGAACTTCCAGAAGTTTCTACTGTAGTCTTAGAGGGTGTTAAGAATCTAATTTCAGTGACATCCATAGCCTGATTCTCTAAATTAGTGACACTATTTTTTGTTGGAGTTTGTTGTTTTTCTTCCTGGATATTCCAATTATAGGTGTCATGACTTGTTGAGGGTAAATTTTCACAGTGCCTTGCATCTTGAGTTGTTAATGTTTGAGCGTAAGTTTTCATAAAAGGTTCTTTGAATTTTAATGGAACAACTGTTGGCACTAGTTTTCTCACAAGAATATCTTCCTTTTTGAAATGATCGCCACAAATAAATTTATTTTTCAAAGATTCCATATTTTCAAGCAGTGAAATATTTCCTAAAATTAAAGATTATTTGTGGAGCTCACACGCAATAGGTACTCGATAAAGCCAAAAAATTAAATTTGTCACAAATCGCGGAAACCTAAATTTTCTACGTAAACTTCTTAACGTATATTTTATTGAAATGCTATTGGTAACATGACCTAATTTCAACTTTAACCAGCTTCCAATAACATCTTTTTGATACTTCATTATGGATTTATCACTTTATGCTTCAAAATATACTGACATGGCCTTTTACTACATTACATTTGATGTGAAATTAAAGAGGTATTTAGCAAAATTTCCTAACAATTGATCACATATTTGTGTAGAGCTTATCAATTCACCAAACAGTAAAAATTGATTCTCGTGTTTTGCGCGCAAGCTCCACATTTAATACTAATGCTTCTTATGCGTTGAACCATTTTGAAAACTTAATGAAATTGCCGTAAATCTTTGTATGTTCATATCTAGCTAGAAAATACGATAGAAATCTTGTATAAATTTTTTACGGGACGTTTCGGACAAGAACAAAGGACAAACTTACAGAATTCAAAAAAGGTCAAATTCGATCTCTAAAAAATAGTGGCAGGTTTGACGCAAAAATTTCTAGAAAATTCCAGACAATTACGGAACTTCAAGATCTACTGATTGGCCTCCAACGCTTGCGATTGCGATAAAAGAAGAATTATCAGTAGAGTATTTTGAATCATTAGTAAAGTATTTTGGGTGATCATACTGTTACATTATGAGAAGTAGACTATATTTTTATACTGGTCGCGCCACCTGTGCCGCAGACAGGATTCTAATCTATTCTAGACACGCACCGAATTTACTGGAAAAATCTAGCAATGTTCGACATTGTTCTCGAAGAGCGCTGGCTGTTATAAAGAGGAACCGGAGTGCGGTTTTTAAATCAGTCTTATTTAGGAAGTGATGTGTAGTAAACGAATTTATTAACGTTTAAGTGTTATTTTGTCAGATAAGTGTACAGCTCGATATTATTGTACTTTTATTGTTTGTAATGATCGTAGACATTAAAGTGTTTTAAAATAAATAAATAACGTTTAAATTTGTGAACCCGAAGACGTAACAAATTGGTGTCAGAAGTGGGATATTTTCAAAAAATCGAAAATGAAGCTAGTTGAATTAAAAGTGAAGGAGCTGCGTGATGAATTGGACGAGAGAGGGCTGGAAAATTCTGGAAAAAAGCGGTTTTACAAGAACGGCTTGAACGAGCTCTCCGAGAAGAAAGAAAAGATCCGGAATTATTTGAATTCGAAATTGAAAATACCGCAGCTCTACTTAGAGAAATGAAAGCAAAAGTGGACAAAGTTGATGAAAATATAAAGAAAGAAATTAAAGAAATCAATAAAAATAAGAAGGAAGGAATGACGCAACAAATGGAACTCTAGAAAACAAATAGAAAGCTTGGAAATAAGAATTGAATCTTCCAGTTTAAACACCGATCTGAAATTACAGGAGGTGGAAAATCAAATCGATGAAAAGATTGAAGATCTTAAAACACAATTCGGTGAGGAAACTGATGGAAAGATTGAAAATGTGAAGAGACAATTTGAACACGCAATTTTTTATCAAATTGAAGATGTAAAAACTCATATTGGTGACATAAAAACTGAATTTGACTGCAAACTTGATGAGAAAATCGAAGGAATAGAAATTCAGTTCCACGATAAATTTGAAGACTTAACCAAACAACTGCATAAAGTAGGACTTGGTCGTTGTATTACACCATCTGTGTCGTCAAGCCAAAAACTGAAACCACCCAAATTTGAAGGGGACTTACCATGGTCTACCTTTATTAGACAATTCAAAATCGCAGCTGATGTAAATGGTGACGCACACATGAAGCAGCTCCACACTATCCAACTGAAAACTCATACTCAGAAGAATGGTGAGTCATTACAGGAATTTGAACTCGATGTCGAGAGATTGGTCCGAATGGCGTACGGAGACTTCCTGCCTGAACCTGTTTTCCACCGGCTGGCCATACAAGCATTCATTGACGGTACTAGGGACCAAGAGATGCAGCAAGTCTTGCGACTGGGTAACTTCTCCAAGTGCATAGATTTACTGGCCCGTGCTCTGGAATTCGAGGCAGCCAAGCGAGCCTCTAGAAGCCTTGTACGAGTGCGAGAGGTGAAAGCTGCCGACGACAATGCACTGACAGAAATTTTGGATAGACCAAAACAGTTGGAAGGAAATAAAGCCGCAGGCAATGTCAAGCGAATAATGAGTTGCTGGAACTATGGTCAGCAAGGCCATCTGCGCTCCAACTGTAGGCGCAAGTGGCCGAGCCACTACAATGATAGTGATTCGTTAAACTAATTCCAGTCAGCAAGAAGGGGCGCATGCTGACTGATTCTACGGATAGCCCCAAGATTGTCTCTATTTCTAGAATAAGAAATAATGAAAATAGTTTGATAGCAAATGGACAAATTGGCAAAAGATCCTTCCAATTCACAATCGATACTGGTGCAAATGCGTGCATAGTAAGAACAGATCTTTTACCAAAATGGAAATTAATAAATACTGGAAGAAGGTATCACATCCAGACAGCTACTGGAGAGGTTACTCCTGTTTGTGGGGAAGCCGAAATTGAATTGAAGATTGGAAGTATGAAATTTAGTCACAGGGTTTTAGTGGCTGATATCGTTGATGATTTCATACTTGGAGTGGATTTCATGAAGAAAAACGGCTTGGTTGTAGATCTAAAGGATAAAGTTCTACGCATTGGAACAGAAGAGATACCTCTCCATATCCCTGGAAATTCACCTACCGTATTGAGAATAAAACTGAAAGAAAGTGTGAACATTCCAGCCTTAACCGACAAGATAATCTTGACAAAAATGGAAGGCAATCTTGGTAGCTATCCTGCTGGGATCATAGAACCAATTGAAAGCAACTGCGCCAAGAAGGGAATTTTACTGGCTGGAACTCTGGTGAAGATTCAAGAAACAGTTCCTATCCGTCTTGCAAATGTCAACAGTTACCCAGTTACCATACCCGGCGGAACTGTAGTGGGCAAGTGTGAAGCAACTGTTTCTGTAAACCATATTGAAGTGAACGATGCATCCGCTCGGCATCAGTCTGACACGCTACCACCACTACTAGAGAAATTGCTGGCTGGTACATCAACATTGCTGAAACCCAAAGAAACAGAAGACGTACGAGAGCTGTTTCGAAAATTTAAAGGAATCTTTGCTTATACTGATGATGACTTAACCCGGACAGACATTGTACATCACAGAATAAACACTGGGGACTCGAATCCAATTCGACAACCCGCGCGTCGACTGCCGTTGGCAAAAAGACAAAAAGTCGACAATTTAATTAGGAAGATGCAAGACCAAGACGTTATAGAACCGTCGCAAAGTCCATGGGCATCTCCCGTTGTACTGGTGACTAAGAAGGATGGCAGTACGCGTTTTTGTGTGGACTATAGACGATTAAATGATGTCACGAAAAAAGACAGTTATCCCTTGCCCAGGATCGATGACACAATAGATACCTTATTCGGTGCGAAATGGTTTTCGACCTTAGACTTGAAAAGTGGCTATTGGCAAGTTGGTATGCATCCCGAAGACAAGGAAAAGACGGCCTTTACTGCTGGAAATGGCTTATGGCAATTCAAAGTGATGCCTTTTGGTCTTTGCAACGCCCCAGCTACTTTTGAACGACTCATGGAATTGGTATTGCGCGGACTTAGCTGGAAAACTTGCCTCATATACTTAGACGATGTGATTGTTGTTGGAAGAACTTTTAAAGAACATCTTGCAAACTTAACAGACGTCTTCCAGAGAATAAAAGAGGCGAAATTGAAACTGAATCCTGCCAAATGCGAATTCTTCCAAAAGGAAGTGAAATATCTTGGACACGTCATCTCAGAAGCAGGAGTCGCAACGGATCCAGACAAAATTACAGCCGTTAAGGATTGGCCACCACCAAAAAATGTGCATGAGTTGCGAAGTTTCCTGGGATTATGCACATATTACAGACGATTTGTGAAAGACTTTGCAAAGACAGCCAAGCTTCTGCATTCGCTGACCGAAGGAAAAACAACATTCTTTTGGAGTGAAGACTGCCAAGAAGCTTTTG
Source organism: Dorcus parallelipipedus (assembly GCA_958336345.1). Lineage (NCBI taxonomy): Eukaryota > Metazoa > Arthropoda > Insecta > Coleoptera > Lucanidae > Dorcus > Dorcus parallelipipedus. The sequence goes on along the minus strand of OY284479.1, from coordinate 26,408,377 downwards.
AAAATGTGAAGGATCTTCTAATGTCTGCACCGATACTGTCCTATCCACGACTAGAGGGCCAGTTCATCATTGACGCAGATGCGAGCAATCACGGAATTGGGGGCGTGTTATCACAAGTGCAGGACGGGGAAGAACGTGTCATCGGTTACTTCAGTAAAGTTTTATCCAAAGCTGAAAGAAATTATTGTGTAACCGGGAAGGAGCTTTTTGCTGTGGTGAAAACATTGGAACATTTTCACAAATACCTTTATGGTCGACAGTTTCATCTTCGATTAGACCATGCAGCATTGAAGTGGTTGCTTCAGTTCAAAAATATAGAAGGCCAGCTTGCAGATGGATAGGTCGTATCCATAATAATGCAGATGCACTATCCAGAAGACCGTGTCCTGAAGATTGTCGGCACTGCTTGAAATTGGAGGACAAAGAAGGAATAATTCCTATCAAAAGAACACGTGTCACAAACAACCAGTGGCAACCGGAAGTTATAAGCCAAGAGCAACGCCAAGAGGAAGACATAAGGGATATAATCTCTTGGAAGGAAAAAGGACAACGTCCAACTTGGGCCGAAATATCGAACAAAAGCCCGATTTTCAAAAGCTACTGGGCACAATGGGACTCTAAAATTAGAGAATGGAATTCTGAAAAGAGAATGGGAGTCACCTGATGGCAGCGAAATTAAAGAGCAGTTAGTCCTGCCAAAAGTAAGAATTGCCGAAGATTTGGAAGAAATACATGGTGGTACGTCAGGTGGACATTTGGGCATCAATAAAACATTAGCAAAAGTCCGAGAAAGGTTTTATTGGGTGAAATGTAGAACCGATGTAGAGAATTGGTGTGCCAGGTGTATTACCTGCAAGGCAGTGTCTGGACCTGCGAAAAAGACTCGAGGAAGACTACATCTGTATAACGTCGGTGCACCCTTCGAGATAATTGCCATTGACATAGCTAGCCCGTTTCCAGAAACCGATCGCGGAAATAAGTACATCATGGTGGTAACCGATTACTTCACTAAATGGCCAGAAGGTTACGCGTTGCCTAATCAGGAAGCAACAACTGTCGCCACTGCCCTGATAGAGAATTGGATAACAAGATTTGGAGTGCCAATGGAGCATCATTCCGACCAAGGTAGAAATTTCGAAGGAAGCGTCTTTCAAGAATTGAGCCGGATGCTTGGCATTTTTAAAACGCACACTACCCCGTTACATTCGCAATCAGACGGCATGGTAGAGCGATTCAACAGAACTCTACAGGGACATTTAGCAAAAGTGGTCTCCACAAACCAACGCGACTGGGATCAACATTTGCCCATTTTTCTAATGGCATATCGTTCCGCAATACATGACACTACTAAGCAATCGCCGTATCGAGTTTTGTTTGGAGGAGAAATGTGTTTGCCATGTGACCTGAAGTTTGGACTTCCAGAAGCTAGAAGGTCTGAATTGCACGAATATCTGCAGGACTTCGAGAATCGATTGGCGAGCACTCATCAATATGTGCGACGAAACATCAATCTGGTCACCGACAAAATGAAGACCCGGTATGATAGACGAGCCAATCAAATGGGATTCCAACCAGGGAACCAGGTCTGGCTGTACAACCCCAAAAGGACTCGTGGACTATGTCCCAAACTGCAGGCGCCTTGGGACAGACTTTACGAAGTAATCAAGAGAATTAATGATGTGGTATACAGAATACGGAAGCTACCCCGTGGGAAGATGAAAGTGATCCACATAGACCGTTTGGCTCCATATTCTGCTCGGGACGAACAGAATTAAGGAGGGGGCAGTGTTACATTATGAGAAGTAGACTATATTTTTATACTGGTCGCGCCACCTGTGCCGCAGACAGGATTCTAATCTATTCTAGACACGCACCGAATTTACTGGAAAAATCTAGCAAGTCTTTCGACGTTATTCTCGGAGAGGGCTGGCTGCTATAAAGAGGAGCCGGAGCGCGGTTTTCAAATCAGTCTTATTTTAGGAAGCGATGTGTAGCAAGCGAATTTAATAACGTTTAAGTGTTATTTTGTCAGATAAGTGTACAGCTCGATATTATTGTACTTTTATTGTGTGTAATGATCGTAGACATTAAAGTGTTTTAAAATAAATAAATAACGTTTAAATTTGTGAACCCGAAGTCGTAACAATACTAAAATTTACGGCAGTTTCAAATTCCTTTTGATAGGTACGCTATAATAACTTGATGCACTGTATAAAATAAATGTTTTTTAGCCATAACCGTTAATTGAGTCTAGTTCATTGAAAAGTATTATATTGTTAAAGTTTTGTATCTTAAAGTTTGATATTACTCATTAATTCAATATTATAAAACGGCATTTGTAGTCTGGTAATATACTTGCAAGGGAAGGTTCCCAACCCAAATTCAAAACAATTAGAAACTTTGTGGGTTAGTAGTTTACCCTATAGTGTGAGAATGTAACAATATTTTTTACTTGACCAAAAACGCTTTAAGAGGACAAGAACACCCTTTGAAATTTCTGCAATTTTCGGTTTCTGTGAAAAACTCGGTAACCAATAGCGATAAAAATTAAAATTATATGGAAAAGAACATTTAGGGGGTTTTGTGACAGGAATTCATTAATAGGAGTAGATTAGAGTTTTTAGAAGACATTCCAACACCTATTAATTATCATTAGAAAATATTTCTGGTCAAAAGCATATTGCATCAAAAACGTTGCGATTATGTACAAATATAAACTTCTCGTTAAATAATAAAATATCTAAAGCAGTAAATACCTTTTTCTATTTTTTTTCCAATTACATACACATACATATTTGAAGTTTTCATCTAAAATTATTTGAAATTTAAAATTAAGTTTCGATGTGTGAAAGTTCAAAAATTGAAAAATTCAATTTTTGCGGAAGTTCAAGAAAATAACGTTATTTTCTGGCATCGAGATTGTTCAGCAAGCTAAAACTAATACACAGTAAAAAAATCTCGTTGAAATCTTGATTAATTTCCAAGAAATAACAATTTTAGGATTTTGGCAATTTTGAAATACGCTATTTTCTGACTAAGTAAAAATCACTTGGTATATCTAATTGAGGCTAAATAGGTTTTCAGACAAGCACAAATTATTGCCGTAAAAAGTTTTTTCGAAAAATCAGAAATAAAATTTTTTCCCATTTGATGCCGACTTTTTGGCGAGCACTGTACATTCACTATGTCCCCGGACTGAGTTTACAATACGTATAATGGACCAAAAATTTTTGAATTAAGATTTCATGTTCTGCAGTTCAGGTCTGCTTGGCGTGAAATGAATTTGTGTCAAATTTGACGCCGAAAGTCTTCAAGGTGGCGGAATTAACACAAGAAGAAATAAAACCTGTGTAGGTAAAGTGGTTTTCCTTTTGAATTTAGGAGAAAGATTTAGTAAGATAAAATGATTCTAATTTCAATTTAGGGAGATATACCAAATTCCAACATCCTAGAAAAAAAAATTGAATTACGGAATATTAGGATTTCAGTACAGTTGTAAGACATTAACACTTGTCAGGTGCTAATATGGACGGAGTGTTATTTGAATAATCATATTTTATTTCTTTTTGGTCAATAAATATGTAGATGGCGTTAACATTTTACAACTTTACTGAAATATTATTTATAATTAGTAATTTTCCGTAATACAATTTTTTTTCTAGGCTGTTGGAATTTGGTACATCTCCCTAATTTGAAATGGGAATCATTTTATCTTATTAAATTTTTCTCCTAAATTCAAAAGGAAGACCACTTTACCTACACAGATTTTACTTCTTCTTGTGTTAATTCCGCCACCTTGAAGACTTTCGGCGCCAAATTTGGCACAAATTCATTTCACGCTAAGCAGGCCTGAACTGCAGAACATGAAATCTTAATTTGGTCCATTATACGTATTGTAAACTCAATCCGGGGACATACTGGATTCATATAGCGATCGAAAATGATTGAGCGTCCTTGAAACAATTAATACCCAAAGGTGATCAAAACTACCTTCGGCCTAGAGAATTCTCGCGTTTTTGAATACTCAAGGTCGGGTGCCAATCAATAGCGTTCGTATGTTTTGCATGGTTTGTTTATTAATTGAGTTTTCTACAAGTTTTTCATATCGAAATTAGTACGTATTTTTGAAGGACGCTCAATCATTTTCGATCGTATTTATATAAATTTTATGGCAAAATATTAAAAGATAAATATTTTGTCATATAATTTTAATTTTTATCTCTTGGTGGCCGCCGAGTTATTCACGGAAAACCGAAAATCGCCGAAATTTCAAAGGGTGTTTTTGCCTACTTAAAGCTTTTTTGGGCAGGTAAAAGAATTGTTCCGTGTTCATCGTAGAGTGAACTACTAACCCACAAAGTTTCAATTTTTTTTTAATTTTCGGGTTGAGGACTTTCCCTTGTTAGCAGCAATGTTCGTTAATCTGAATTTATAATCCACTTTTTACATCGTACGTCGTCATGAATGGGAAACATAAATTTTCTAAGTCCAGGGTTCTTTCTCAGGCTCTTCTCGCACATAAAATAACTACATTTGTTCTCCGACATCTTAAAAAATTCGTCACTATAGGCGTTTACGAAAATTCACCCGGTTGATAACCGGGTTAGAAGTGTGAGAGAGAACATTAAGAGACTTAAGTGCATGTAAGAGTGACAAAAATAGAGTACGGTGGATCCACCGGATTAATTTTCGTAAACGTCTTATATTCACAACTACAGCGAACCACGGTGAAATACAGCAACACAGCGCAAACAAATCAAGACGGCATTTATTGGAAACAGTTGATGAGTGGAGATTCAAACCTGCTAACGTCCGATGGAGTGCTACACTCCTACGACTAATCTAGCTAGACTGGGCAAACCATAGACAAATATTTGTCTATGGGGCAAACGAGCTTTAAAATGTAGCTAACAAGTTCACAGGAGTGAAAGGGGATCTGTTTACTAAGACTAACTTAGTGATTGGTTACTTTCAAATTGCAGTCGATAATTTTCGGCGGATGTCGTTATTGCGTGTATTTGTATTTAATGAATTAATTCAATATAATTAACTAATTAATTAAATTAATAATTCTATTTCGTAATGAATAATCTATTATTATTTCAATGAACAAGTATATTTTTTGTAATATTCGATTTTTACCTCCATTTAATGAACTATGTGCACTAGGGACGACTAAGTCAATGGACAAAAAGCTGACATTCAAAAAGTTGTTGACTTAACTATTTCATTTTTCTCAGTGCACAAATTATTCGGGATTGGAAGCATTAATTCAACTCCTAGAAATGTTAAATCAATATAAATCATTCAACACAAATTTCAACGTTAATTCAATCACCAGAAATTGTAATTTAATTAATTTTTTCTTTGGATTGAAAACAGAGATGGTTAATATTACTTAAAAAATTAACATTTAATCCTGGTTCTTCCAACATTATGATTTTTGTGCGTCACCATCACATGTTGAACGAAACCGAAGTGTTAACAAAAAATGTATTATTGAATAGAAGAACATGTAATGTTATTTCTACATTTCTTTGCTGTATTTTAACGTATTTTATGTTGTTTCAACTTCATAGCGTCAACAGTCCAGATACTGTAAATTTAACATTTTCATTTTTCTCACTACAGTGTACACTGAGAAAAATGAAACTTTCAGTCAACAAATTTTGACGTGTCAACTTTTCTGCGTTGATTCAAACAAAATATTTTTGCTCCAACATAAATTCGTTCAATTGAACATTGTAGAATTTGTTAAAATAACATATTTATAAAATATTAAACTAATTCTGTTGAGTAGATAGCGTAAGTGTGTTATTTTAAAATGAAAATAAATAACATGTTGAGTTAAAATTTTACATGTTAAAACAAAAATTTTGAAATGTTAAAAAATGTTTTACGTATTAACTGAAATTTGTGGTTGTTTTATGTGCTTGACTGAACTTCGGGAAAAATAAAATGTTCAGCCAACCAAAAACGCATTCAGTGAATCAGTTTTTTCGTTTACCTATTAGCAATCAGGTGTGATCCTTAGGCCAACAAGTAAAAAATGTTAAATATTTCGGATTGAGGGAATTGAAAGTTTGGTTCAGTCAAGCACATAAAATAGTATATTAAAACACAAGTTACAGAAGACAATCTTTCAAGCACGAGTCCGAAATTCCAACACGAGCCGCTTGCGGCGAGTAATGGAACGGACGAGTGCTTGAAAAGCCTTCTGTAACGAGTATTTTATACTATTTTTTCTATTTTGCCCCTTTTTAAAGAAAAAAGCGATATTTTAAAATTTAGGGAATTTTGCGGTGGTTGGTGACATTTATTTAACGTCATTTAAGTAGGCAGTGGGAAATTCAATTTTAAATGCAAAGTAAAAAATACAAATGCTCAACATTATGGATTTCAGCAAACTAACCTGCCCAGCTGCTCCACTGGCTCATAGTCTGATTGCGCCTCGCATAATAAAACCACTGTTGAAGGTAATAATGCACTCTACAAAATTATTGTATCAAATCAGAACATACCAGGCATTAGTATATTCTAAAGACACATCCAATGTAATCGTTAACGTTTATAATAATTGCACATTTCGTGGTGGTAATCGTTTAAATTAAATAAAAGTTCTTGATATCGTTTGACATTTGACGTTTATTTCTTACTTGGAATTAGTACTACCAACTTAAATAAATTAATTATACCAATTCCATTAACGCACTCAAATTTTCTATTAAAGTACTCGTTTGGGTGCGTTAATAGCTCTGTTACCAACGCAAAATAGAAAAATATTTTTTAACATTTCAAAGTTGTTGTTTTAACATGTAAAATATTATTAATGTACTGTTTTGTAGTTGCTTGATAAAGCTAATAAATGTTGAGTCTTGTCTACAAAATTTTTATTTAAATTATCCAAACCGGTTTCGCCTAAAGAGGCATCTTTAGTGGAATGCTATAAAATTATATCTAAAAATAAAACCTAAATATAATATATTATAACAATAAATGATATCAATATCTAATAAACTCTAATATGATGTGAATTCTTGTAAAATATTTTTGTAAGTGAAATGTAAATAAATAAATAACAATTTGACATCGGAAAAAATTGAATAGAGTTTTCTAACTGCTACAATACTGTACTGCATAATGGATGAAAGTTAAGAGATCAGATACACAATTTCCAATTTATAGAATTAAAAAAATTGTTATTTTGCTAGCGCTAAAAGTATAAATTCTTCAAGAACTATACTTATTTACTGAAATTTAATTGTTTTCTCATACATGTTGCAACTAATGGGTATTTATATCAAAATAAGATAATCCCAATGTTTCTTCATGGGTAAATTCTTGCTAAAGCTAGTTAAAATATTTATTTTTGTTACAAGATTATATTGAGAAGATGTACTATTGCGAGATAAATATTTGGTACGGCAGATTTTCCACACGAACATTGGTAGAATCAATGAAAATGAGCCTAAGGCCTGCTGATGTGTTGGAACGGAATGGTGGTTCCATAAAATAATAATTTTTTTCATATTGCTATGTTATTTTGATATTTTAAAATTTTCACCCTGTATATGTATAATTAGTTTAGGTTTATTATTTTTGAAGTTATAATTTAAGTAAAATGTTAAATAACTGTACTTTACCTTAGTGTGTTCCAGAACACTTGTGAAATTTTATTTTGACACAAATAACTAAAACACTTTTCTGCCCGATTTAGAAAATGTCAATTGACATACTTGACGTTACGCTTTCTCCAACAACGAAAAGCTGGTTCAACCAGAGATTCCGAGAAGTACTCCAGGATGATCAGGAACATTGGGATGACAACCTCACACAACAGGAGTTGAGTTCCAAGACATCCAAAGATGCAGTGCTGTCATCCGAAGTCGAAACACCAGGACGAGCCGATCATGTCATCGTGGAAGACGTTTCAAGATCATCTAAAACGTTTCAAGAGTATCCAGGCGTGGCAAGTTCATCCAGCACGCTAGAAGAGGAAATCCGAAGCAAACCTCGAGCCTACTTCTACAAGAAGAACGAAGGAAGACGTCGTATTCTTGCAAAACTCAAGAACCAAGACAGAATCCGTCTTTCAAAGTCAGATGCAGTTCGACTGGGACTTTTCAAGATATAACGACATATTTGCAACTTACAAGACAAGATAGTTATTATTTGTGTACAAGAATTTTTGATTTGTTTACAATCGAAGGATTTTTAATTTTTCTTATGTTTGGGGTTACAGAGTTTTTTGTACCTTGGACAGTATATAAAAGCAAGATTTCTGGGTAATCCAGGCAATTTAACCTAGGCCTTGAGCAGTAGAACATTCAATTCACTCTCTGCACTTAGCAGTGAACATTCATACTTTGTACTTAGCTTTGAACAGTCTTATGTTAACATTTAACAATTGTAATCAATCTTAAACTCCTTCAGAGAAATTTTTGTAATCGATGGTAGTGAACAAAACGTAAGAACATTCCATTTATTAATATGGTTAATTAAACATGCTTGTTCAAGAATAATTGATGTGCATTTACACTAATCTTCCAAATGTACTAACAATTACTAAGAACCAATTTTACTTGTGTAATTGTAATTTGAGAATGTTTAATAAACAACAAATTTATTACTATTATTATTATTATTATTATTATTATTATTATTATAAATAATTTGTATGTCAATCTATAAAATCGATTTTTACTTGCCTAAATACACTTCACGTAGCGTGACTAAAATAACATTTTAAAAATCAACACCATTAGGATAAATACATTTCAGAACCCAGTTCAACAAATTTGTTTAGCAATACAATTTGGTACCCTGAGATAAATATCAATAATCCATTTACTAACGAAAAGAGTCTAATTTTAAAATTTTTATGCGTGACTTTGTCATTTGAGTTAAAAATTCTAATCCTAAAATTTAACAAACAAATTTAATTTAACTCGCAAAAACATCGCAATATGTTGTTTTAATTCTAGCATTTTAATATGCTAAAATTTTGAAAATTCAGATTAGTTTACAAAACAACCGTATTAATTATTTATCTCGCAATGGTACATTAAAAATGATACAAAAATTGTTCGAATCCGCTAACTATAATCTGTTATTTTAAGAAAAATGAAAACATTGGAATAAATTCGCGGTAATTCTCAAGTGCATGATGCATAACGTTTTCTGGCTTTATTCTGTTGGCATGTCATTATCGCACGTGATTTGGAACACAGACACATCTGCCGCTCGGTTATTGAGACAACATCCTTGGGCCTACATTACAAAGTTTTTACGTCACCTCCGATTAATCAATGAGCAACATTGTATTATTATACATACATCTTTATACAGCGTGCGATGAGCTGTGGTAATGAGGTCAGATGTTCACTTGCATACCTCGAACAGGTGGTGTAATTTTATTCCGCAAAATAAATCTTAGGATGTCTTCTTGAATGTCATTTTGTTTAGATTTATTCTCGCACGTCAAAAACAAAGTAATTACAACGTGATATTTTCCATTCGTCTGTCTTTTGCAGCATCTTTTTTTGTTAATTTTATACGTAAAAGTCAAAATCGTTGTCATTAAAGAATAGCAGGAATGGTGGCTGTGAAATACCAGGTAATTTTTATAATTTTTTATCAACTCTTGCCATGAAATCTGGACGGCATGTCTTAGCTTAAGCGAAACATACGTCGTTGTACCTCTTGATGCTGTTTTACAGTAAAGCTGAGACATACTATCCAGATTTCATTTTGTACATATATGAAGAACGCAGCCTCATCTACGAGCTACGACAATCACCTCGCCGATAAGATTTGAAAAATAAATGATCGGCGTTATTTTAAGAAAAATGTATTGCTTGTAATGTTTCATTCCACTGAATAGACTACCCGTGTACCATAAAGTAATGACATGGTTATAATTACCGAGCAGCTCAGAGCTTTGGTCAGTACGCGCCTTGAGTAGGCGTCCGGACTTTGAGTCCCACAACTCTCCCGCGGCCTGGTGATAACACATACATAAGGAATTGATAATAGAATAGAAATTTGATGAAATTTCCTAACATTCAAGTAACAGATACCGATATCAGAAACATTTGACAGGTATTATAGAAAAAAAAAAACGGACAATAAGAGACATTTTTCATGAACACTATGCACAAACAAATCTCAAGGTGCACTTAAGGAAAAAGTGATACTTAAAGCTAACTTCATATCAAATTGTGCGTTGCATAGTTACATTAGTAAAAAGTTTATTATAATAAACTATTTTGCTATAGCTAAAAACCTGTAAGGACCAGATACAGAAAACCTTAACAGAATTGAAGAGGAACATGAACACTGTCTATTTGTGAATAGAGGGGGTTACATTTAAAAAAATTGAATAACGGCAGTTTGAAAATCTGACAATTGCACAGGCTTGAACATTTGAAAAAGCAAATAAAACTAAAAGAATATATCAAGGTTATTGTTTATACTGTAACGTTTTATTTTGGTTCTATTATTTTTATTTTAATCAAAACACGAAATAGTTAATAATCTAATTTATTTAAAAGTAACACTAATTAACACTAACTTAAGAATAATTTATTTATAAACTAATAAGTAATTTATGTTAACAGCCGAGCGAATATTTATAACGCGACTTCAATTTCGAACTGTCCACTTGCTTAATTAATGTCGAACTGTCCTCCGTTTGGCTGCGTGCATTTTTATATGCCGGGGTTGTTTCTCGCGAACATTCTCGCTCGTTCGACAGAAAGTCTCGGATCATCGTTGACGTGATATCGAAGCTTCTCGTCTAAGGCGCGTCGTTGTTGACGCATCAGACGGGCTGGGACCGCAAACGTCACACTGCCCCCTTCTTAAAAACGTTTCGTCTCGGAACGTTCCTTGTGATAGCCTTGAAGGAAAATGTCGAAATCGGCATGCTGGTCCCTCTTTACAACATCCGGTCTGGAAGAAATAGCAGTCTACGGTTTTCCTACTGCCAACAGCTGCCTGTGGGTGGTGACTGCAGACTAGAACTTCAATTCCCGTTCCGTTGAAGATGACTTCTATCATGCTGCGAACGACCCTCCAGTCCAGCCCATCTAGTCCGCAGCCTATCTTGGGAATGGCTAATTTCGTCTCCTTGCCTTCCACCAACTGTCTCTTCAGGTTCCATAAAGCTCTCCAAATACTGCGATAGTCAGGCTTACCGCTTGATGTCTTCTTGGTGACTAAGTAGTACACGTGTCGTCTTCGTTCCGCCTCCGTGTGGATGATCTGCAGGCTCTTGCCCACCATGGAGTGCTGTCTTAGGAGTTCCTCGACCTGACCAAATTTCTTCCGGAAGACTTGGGCTATCCCCTTGGACATCCTTAGGTCTTCTGCCACACAGTGGGCCAGACTGTACTCTGGTGACACTTGAAAAAGGTCTTGCTGTCTCTCTGTGGTCACTCCGAATCGCGCCTTACTTCCTGTGGCGTGATGAAACATGAAGGTTTCGAAGTTTACTTCGGAACCTTGCGTCCGTTGTACTGTCCCCTCATTTTCTTCTCCGTTGTAAGGAGCCATTCGGTTGAAGTGGATAACCTTGGGTTTGCCATGCGGAATCTTCCTGATGCGGTAGATGACATTGTTGATCCGTTTCATCACTTTGTAAGGACCTTCCCAAGATGCCAGCAGCCCGAAGTTCCATCGTGAAGTTCCCTCAGAACTTCCGGCACCCTATTCTTGGGGATCAGTAACTGTGTCTTCTGTTCCGTGCCTTCCTGGTTCTCGATGGTTCGTTTCAGAAGACCATGATCCAGCACTATGGAGTCCCACTGCGCCCAGTATGATTTCACGGATGGTGCACACGGTGCTATCTCTTTCCAAGTAGGTCTTGCCTCCCTACTTTTCCATTCCAGCACCAATTTCAAATCCTGATCGTTCTCCTGGTCTCGTCGCAATTCTTCACCTTGCCATTTGTCGTCTACGATGGCCGTCCTCGCAGTCGTGGCCACTTTCTCCTCCAGCCGACTACAGTGCTTACAGTCTTCGGCACAAGGTCTTCTCGACAAAGCATCGGCATTTCTGTGGCTAGTTCCGGCCCGATGCTGGATTTCAAAATCGTATTCCTGAAGTCGTTCGATCCATCGTGCGACTTGTCCTTCAGGATTCTTGAATCGGAGGAGCCATTTTAAAGCGGCATGGTCCGTCCTCAGGAGAAAGTGTCTGCCATATAAGTACTTGTAGAAATGTTCTATGGACTTTACCACGGCTAGCAATTCCCTTCTAGTGACGCAATAATTTCGTTCCGGCTTTGACAGGACTTTACTGAAGTAGCCAATCACCTTCTCTTGCCCTTCTTGGATCTGGGACAATGCGCCACCGATACCAACATTGCTAGCGTCAGTGTCCACGATGAACTTGCCTTCTGGGAGAGGGTAACTTAGAATAGGAGCACTTATCAAGTACTGTTTTAGTTGTTCGAAACTAATTTGGCAATGTTGGTCCCATTCAAACGGACGACCTTCTTCAGTGAGTTTTGTCAACGGTTTAGCGATGTCCGCAAATCCGGGAACATAGCGACGATAGTAAGTGCATAGGCCTAGGAAACTCCTTATCTGGTGTTTATTCTTGGGAGTTGGCCAGTCCTTCACGACCTGAATCTTTACTGGGTCCACGGCGATTCCATTCCCATTAACAATATGGCCTAGATAATTCACTTCCTTCTGGAAAAGGTGGCACTTCTTGAGACTAAGCTTTAGTCCAGCTCCGCGAAGCCGCTGGAACACTCCTTCCAGATTCTTCAGGTGGTCGTCGAAAGTTTTCCCCACCACAATTATGTCGTCCAGGTATACCATGCACGTTGTCCAGGACATACCCTTCAGAACCGTCTCCATCAGCCTCTCGAATGTCGCTGGTGCATTACATAACCCGAACGGCATCACCGTGAATTGCCATAGGCCCATACCAAGGGAAAACGCCGTTTTTTCTCGATCTTCGGGCGCTGGTTCCACTTGCCAATAACCACTCTTTAGATCCAAGGTCGAGAAGATCTTTGAACCGGCCAGGGTGTCCAGGGTGTCATCAATCCGTGGCAGAGGATAGCTATCCTTTTTGGTGACGTTGTTGAGCAATCGATAGTCTACGCAGAACCGTGTGGATCCATCCTTTTTCTTCACAAGCACTACCGGTGACGCCCATGGGCTGCTCGATGGCTCAATTACATTGTCTTTCTCCATCTCGCGAATAATGCGTTCTGCTTCTTCATGCTTTGCCAATGGTAACCTCCTTGGCGCTTGACGGATGGGTCTTTCTTCTCCGGTCTCTATCTTGTGTTTGACGATGTCAGTTCTTCCCTTAGGCCCATTTTCTACCTCGAACACATCTTGATAGCGACAGATCAGGTTCTTCGCTTTTGTCTTTTGTTCTGGAGTCAGTTCCTGGGCCGTCGACATGACCATTTCCAACAACTTCTTCGGGACCTTCATCTCTTGTACGTTTGCTTCTATTTGGCGGGAGATGGAGGACACCATGGCACAGCTTCCCAGGATCGTACCTTTCTTGATGTTGACAGGGAAACAGTTCACATTCATTAGGCGGACTGGTATTTCCTTCTTTGCTGTCAACAACATTTTTCCAACGAGAACTCCTTTTCCAATCTTCTGATCGTCAGTGTTAGGTTCGACCATAATGACTTGCCCGTCTTGGAAAGCGCCGTTCAGGTTTGCATCGACTATAACCTCAGTTCTGCTAGGCAATACGACATCTTCTGCGAGAACAACTCGAGCGGCCACGTCCTCTCGCTGATGTAGAACCAACTCCTCGTTGTTAACCGCCATTACGCCACGCTTCAGATCCAATTGGAACCCATGGGCAGACATGATGTCCATGCCCAGAATCGCCTCATCCTCTATTTCTGCTACCAGCGCACGGTGTTTGATGGGAGTCGCTCCAATCGTAATGGTCACCTCTACTTCACCATGGACAGTCGCTGATGTTCCGGTTGCTGTCCTCAGTCTCCATTTAGTCGGCTCGGTGCGTTTTGATGACTTGATCACATCGGGCCTCAGGATAGTCTTCTTCGCACCCGTATCCAGTAGCATGGTGTGAGGGATGTCATCAATGGTTGCATCCACGAAGACACTGCTGGTTAATCGCCGCAGGGCTATTACTTTCGTGGCCTTTGTCTTTGGAGGCCTTTGAATACGCGTCGACGTTTGTCCATCTGCAGCGACCAGACTTAGTTTCCCCTGTGGCTTCCTTCGTGGAGAATCCTGCTTGGCCTTGGGACACCGCCTGCGATCATGTCCCTCTTCCTGGCAATTCCAACACACCAGAGGATTCTTCTGCCTCAAGACTTGTTCCACAATGTGGCGAATATCCTCCGTGGTGGCACACTCCTTGGGCCGCTCTTCTGCAGCAGATTGCACCTTGACGCTGGTGGGTTCCTCCTCTTGGGAGTCCGTGGCAGCTCGCACCTTGGCATGCCCTCTTGAGACTTGCTTCGCCACCTCATATTCCAAGGCGTAGGCCAATGCGTTCTGGGATGTCTTGGGGTGGGCCATTCTCAATGACTGCTGGTTGTCCGGGTAACGAATTCCATCCACGAAGGTCTGCACCGTCAAACGTTCCAGGAATTCTTCAGGAGCTGCAGGATAAGCCAACCGGGCCAGGCGCACTACGTCAGCCTTCTCCGGATTTTTGATAACGGTTTCTCAGCTGCGCACGGTACACCTCGGTCAGATGCGCCTGGCCATAACGCATCTCCAGTCTGTTCACCAGCTTATTGTAGTCCTCTTGTTCCTCTGACGGCATCGTTTGTAGCACATCAATAGCGTCCCCCCTCAATGCCACAATTAACGAGGTGGCTTTCTCACTGACGGTCCATCCGTTCCCCTTTGCTGCTGCTTCAAATTGTTTGAAGTAGTTAGACCAAGAAGACTTCCCATCGAACGTCGGTGGTTTTATTTTCAATTTCGAAGTTTCCGCTGGTCCTACTATACTTCGGCCCTCGTTATTTTCTAGTATTTCGACTGGTGACGGATCCCCGAACATTCGCAATCCTGCCATGATTTGTTCGAGATTTTTAATTTTGTTATTCTGCTGGAACAGTATCTCTTCCACATTTTCTTGCAGATTCCTTGTCTCTTCCAATATTTTTACCACTAGTTTATTCTCGAGCCCTTTTGATTGCTCTACAAATTTAACTTCCAAATTTCCAGACTGTTCCATCAATTTATTTTGCAATTCATCTTTGAAGTTTCCTGATTGTTCCTTTAATTTATCCTCTAATATCTTACTTAAATCTGCAGGACCGCAGAGATTTCAAATAGAAAGGCTTCTGGATCCTCCCCTGCTTCTAGTAGCGCTTGGTGTAGTCTCTGTTGCAAAATCGGTTTCTTTCCGGAGATTTCCAATTCGCGCTCTTCTAATTCGGCTTTTAAGTCGTTCACTTTTAAATCTTTTAACAGCACTTTCTTTGAAGCCATTGTTTCTTTGTTTAACTAATTTGTTTAAATTTTAATTTAATTTTAATTGTTTATTTATTTCCACGAACCTCACACCTTGCACCAATGTAACGATTTTAAAGGTTCTATTATTTTTATTTTAATCAAAACACGAAATAGTTAATAATCTAATTTATTTAAAAGTAACACTAATTAACACTAACTTGAAACGGTCGCGAATTTGTATATAAAACAAATAAGCATGTTATTGATGTAACTAAAATTGTTACGCATACTTGCAATTAAGGTTATTGTCACGGTAGTCGAAAATTGTTTTGAAAATGATGAATCACAAACAAATGTACATCTATTTGAAACTGAAGGCAAGTTGCCGGCCGGAAAGAAGGCGTAGGATCATTCAATAACCATTTAACAAGCACGAAAGGCCATAAATCCTATCGCACTTGAGATCGTTCAGGACTTTGAAGGGATTGTCACATAAATTTTGGGCCACGAAAGTTTCGGGTACGAGTCTGATATTCTTTAAAAGTTGCAATTCGATACGCATAAGTAAACGTAAGATAATACAGCATTGAAAGGGACACTTGCAAAAGGCAGGAAATAATAAAAACGTCAACTATGTCGAAATTTAGTAGAAGCAGACGTTAAAGACGCGGAGCCCTTCAGGGTGGCATGTTTTGGAAAGTTAGAAAAACACTTCGTGAAACGCGGAGGCGTGTTTCTTCTAAACACAGGACGCGATCCGATTGGTCAAAGTATGTTTTGCATTTGTTTTCGGGTCAAAGGAAGGGGCAGTAATTAGGGGCAGTTGGAAGATGAATTTGAAAATGAGAAATATATAGCCACGCGCTTTCAAGACGGTCAGTCGTGTCTGTTTTGCGGGGCAACTTGCTTTGAGTTACTTACTGATTTCTTTAATTATTTTCACTAGAGGGTATAAATTAATTAATCCGTCCGGTTAAAATTAACAGTGATTTTGAGAGGCAATTAAAATAAAATTAAAATATCACGGTTTTGGCGCGAAATCTAATCCGCGAAGTGAATCTAAAATAAGGTGTTGTGCGTGAATCTGGATTGTTATTCCGCGGCACGGAGCTAGGTAATTTGCTCTAATTTGTATCTTATTCGTTACATAATTGGTGGTATTAGATGATTAAATTTTCATAATCTATAAATTTCAGTACTTACTTGGTTTGGGAAATTTATTCTTAGTCTTAATTTGCATCCGAACCAAAGTCAAAGTAAATCAGTGGCATCCACTGTAGTGGCATTGCTTGACCATTGTTATATAAATTATTAACTAGTTTGTTGGCGTTTCTGTAATTTAAATCGACCAGGGCAGTCAGCCGACGTTTCCAATTTATCGTGCAATTCACATACAGGGTACTTTGTAAAATTAGTGAATCCTTTTCGGTATTCTCTGGCAAATTGGAAACACGCAAGCAACGTGTTTTTCGATTTGCGCAGTGAAATCGATTGTTTCATACCACTGGTCTAAGGCAAGTTCAGATCTGCCACTAAACCCCAGTGTGACCAGCACAGATTAATTACCTAAATCAAGGCCAATCAGTTGTATTACTAGGGCAGTAAAATTAAGAGGTCAAACCAATTCTGAATCACGTAATCAGTGCCATCTTCTCAGCCGAGTTTCCATCACACTCTGTGTGTGGACCAAGGTGTAGTCTTTGTCGGGAGATCTGTAGTTAATTAGAAGGAATCTGCTGCGAGACCGTAAGGCCATAACTACACATAGTAGAGTGTCATAAAAAACGGTCAAAATATTCCATCGCGTACAGGTTAGATCTTCGTCGAACAACGCAATCAGAGGTTAATTAATAAAGCCAGAGGCATTGACCCTGCACCTCAAAATAGCGAAAGTAGCGGTTGAGCTAGTCTCCCCACTTCGTAGCGTTAGTAGGTTATCAAAAATCGGGTTCCCGCCTCCAAGGGAGGCTCCCCTGAAAAACGAGCGATTGCTATTTATTTTCTCACAGATCGATCGCCTGGGTTGCATTTTGTATCACATACTTCCCCAGTATCTGATTAATTAATCCCCTACATTCATTAAGTAAGTACACTGTAGGCACAACGCCGCTGTACACTGGTTGATATACAGAGCGGGTCTTAGAGTACGATTAAAGTGTTAAACACGAGTACCAAGATAACGTAATTTTGGAAACAAATTAATTATTCATTTAAATTGAATAGTCAGTACACAAATATTGTTTGGGACAAGCATAAAAACAACCCACCAGTTGTGTAATTGGAATTAGGTAGTTCGTCACGATATCCGAACGAGAAAACCGTTAAACGAATTCTACTGTATTTCTTATACGAGTGTAAATTTTTTGGTGTTTCCTTGTATGTTAATATAAAAAACGGGGTTTTTTATACTCAGATTTTCAGGCTGCATAGCGCCTGAAAAACGGAGTTTTTCCCCTTAATTTGCAATAAATAAATTAATTAAAGTTAAGTCCGCATTCTTATTTTTATGTTAAGTATCCAATTCCTGCTATCTCAGATTTATATCCGCTGCACCGGGACCAAAGAACGGGGCACAAGTGGGTCCGTTCGCATTAGAGATCACGAGCCATTTTAATTCTTGAAAATAGTTCAGAAATATCAACAAAAGTAACCCGGAAGATTTCCTTGAAGGCTGGCGCCTGGCATAAATTTATTGTAGTTATTATTGCATGGTATAGGGGCCCCGTAGTCTCAGGTAGCAATTCGTCTGGCCAGAGTGTCTGGAACAATAGAACTGACCTTCTTTGCCTTCCTGGAAATTTGCCGAGTTACCCCGAGAATAAATACGCGTTAAATTCTTGCAGACGATAATCTTTCAGTTGCCTGTAATTTAACTTGCTAATAAATTAAATTTGTTTATCTGTTTGGATTCATTTTATTACTTATTTAGTTGTCCATAAAGACAACAAACAATAGTAGCACCTCGGCGTGTTACAAACTTAAGAATAATTTATTTATAAACTAATAAGTAATTTATGTTAACAGCCGAGCGAATATTTATAACGCAACTTCAATTTCGAACTGTCCACTTGCTTAATTAATGTCGAACTGTCCCCCGTTTGGCTGCGTGCATTTTTATATGCCGGGGTTGTTTCTCGCGAACATTCTCGCTCGTTCGACAGGAAGTCTCGGATCATCGCTGACGTGATATCGAAGCTTCTCGTCTAAGGCGCGTCGTTGTTGACGCGTCAGACGGGCTGGGACCGCAAACGTCACAATACTTTAATTTATAACACTACCGATTTTTAGTGCTGTACTACAAACAATACGTTTACAGTAAGTATTTCAAGAGAAGTAAAAAAATCAGACAGTTTTCAACACAATATTAATTTACTCTTTATGTGCTGCTGTTTAAAGGATCGAGTGTTATGTCTTTCTATAAGAAAATACACAGGGTGTTCCATTAAAATAATTCTGCTGCATGCTGCCATTATTTTACGTAACACTCTGTATGTATCAAAATAATTTTAGGTTATAATGCTCAATAGGTAGAATGTCCTTGTGAAAGAAAAAATTCTCGTTCTATAAATGAGCTGTATAACCATTCAAGAATACTAAGAATTATCGTTTGTTTTGTAGTGGAGATTTGAGATAATTTTGATATATCTAAAGTTTACATTCATTTTTTTAAACAACTTCATGATATGGTTGTGAGTACTCTGTCATAAGCTTTGTTGTCAAGAAAGCACATACAGGGTGTAAATGAAATGTGAGCTAAAAGTGTAAAGCGCCAATCTTTGGGTTGCATACAAGGGGAATCTGAAGTTAAGTAATTAATTTTAGTCTTTGGTTTATTTCCATAGAGACAATTAGTTTTACAATTGTAAGCTTGGGAATATACCAAAGATTAAAGTTTAATCAGTACCGGCCCTAATACTTACGAAATAACAAAAAAGAAACCAATGTTGCCTTCTTGTAAATTCTGGTAAACGGTAAAGATTTTCATTCTTAAAATGATTATGTAGCACGATTTTATATTTCGTAAAATGCTGGGATAACATTGTTAATAATTCTGCTATTTCAAAGATAAAACCGACTGGGCACTAATTTTTTCCGATTTTGGCATTTTCGTGGGCCAGCGATCAGTGTGGTGGTTCTTTATGCCACATTTCATGTACACCCTGCATAGATACATTCATATACTGATTCATATCGATGCATCTTTGTGATATGACATCAAGGGTGCATAGTGCATAAAATCATTCTGAAATCCAAACTGAGTCTCATTGATGTCTTGCTTGAGTTTCTATACAATATGAATCAGACAACTAGGTTCATGGTGTGGTGGTGTGCGTGTTCGAGGATAGTAACAATACCTGAATTTAACAGATAATAAATAGATAATTAAAGACCCCCTCTCCTCTTAGACAACTACAATCTCGATCGAACCCATTTGTATCCACCTAATTGCAGAATTCTATTGTGTAAGATTTTTAAGATAACTTCAGTGTATCACTCATGAAACTTATTGTGCGGTTGTCTAGCATTTGTCACTTTTGGAAGAGTCACAAAAGTTGACAGCACCGTTCATCTGGTATAATCTCAGTTTTTTTTACTGTTATCAAATCTACTAAAATAAGAACTACTATTCCGCTAGAGGTTTGAGAATTTCGGATGGAATCTCACTCTGTCAATAAATAGTATATTGTAGACCTCGGCGGTAAAGTGCTTGTTTTCCAGGCCGAGAGAAGATATTCATTCCAGAAATTATTGTTGCGCCACCTAGTGGTAAAGCTTCGTCAATTATTTTCTCGGCTAGTCATTTATGTTTTGCCGGGCTAGCCGTGGAAACGTTTGCCTTCTCTTCTCTGATGAGACGGTAAAATTGAATTTTCTAATAGTGTAGGGAAAAAATATTTATTGTCTTCGTTGTGTTTGTTTATAGAGATATAAAAAAATATTTCGGTTCCTTCAGGCAATTGAAAAGTTATAAAATGCGAACGCTTCTTTTTAAAGCCATATAGCTTATACATATACAAATATATTTACTTTTAAAAAACCTATTGAAAAGTGCAATAAAAATTTGTATGGGAAATTAATTTATTAGTGAAGAATACTCTTATAAGCGATGACTTATCTAAGACATTTTCTTTCTTTATTGATAGTTAAGGAGCTACTGAAGAAATACTTTCTAATAACGCACCCTGTTTTCCATCATTGTTGCAATTATCATTAATCTTCAGTAAAGAAGTCCTAACACTTTAGAAGAATATATAAGAGATACGCGAGGGTATAATTGAATGAATGCTTTGATTTTAGTTACAAACAGTACCATTTATAGCTTTATTGAATTATCGGATTTACTGGAGAGTTATTCTCATTTGTAATGAATTCTCATTGGCAGCATTTTTAAACCGTTTCTAAATATAATAAACAAATGAAAAAAAATTGTAGTATGGAAAATGTAGACGTCTCTTTTCACTTCTTGAGTCGATCCTGTTTACAAGATCGAAAGTAGCAAAAGGTAAGATTGTTCTTACATTGTATCTAGAGTATGACCACAAACCGCTCATTATGAAATTGCGGTTACGGACAAAGCCAACCGCAACTGCGGGAATTATAGTGCGCACACAAATAATTCGTGTAATTTATCTCGGTCAGTCGTCAAATCGATCGCTAGTTGTTGTTAACACAATCGCTTTTTTTTTTATTTTGTTTATCTGACACTTTCTTGTAGACTCGGCCAAATCTTTTTGTACAAAAAGAAAAACTTTTAGTTAACACCTGAAACCGAATTACTCTGCGCTTTTTGCATATACAATTAACGGTACACGGAAATCCAGAATTTTTGCGTCATCGATAATAAAAAATTCCCACCTGCATACCTGCGATTTCATCGCAGACACTGACATTAACTTTTTTCGTTGACGGGCGTTAGCAATAGAAACCTGACGCCAGACTGAAGCGCATTGTTCTGTGTTGAGAAGCTGCAAATCATCACTTCTTCGAAAGCCATATGTCTTTATCATACACGTTCGTTTCCGGCGTGCAACAAATATGGAAGTGCAATATTTTTCTCAAGAACTTAATATTGTAAAGAACTTTTATCAAGAATATTCCTTACTTTTGATTAAATAACGTAAACTGCAAGAACACCTTTGATTTGTGTTCTTGTTTCATTTGTTAGACTTTATATCATTACTTTATTACGTAACATAATACATTCAGTTAGTTTACCATCTGAAATTATACAGAATGTACAAGAAAAATAGAATAAAAAGAACACCACTTACAAATGTTGAATAAATCTACAAACCATCAATTTTTTCACAGTTTCTAAAATATATTTCTAACATGCAGCATTTTTGATGAGCAGTGGAAGCCATCACATTAAAATGTGAGAGAATAATGAAATCTTAAATCTGAGACAACTGACAAATGTAAATTTTAACGAAGAAATGTCAGATTGTAGCCATCAGATCGTCTGAAAATCGACACGTCAATAGCCACCTTAAGTGACGCGACGCAAAGCTATTTTATAAAATTGATGTGGTGAAAAGGTTTCTATGCAGATTCAGCTCAAATATAATCAGAAGGAGGTACTACTGCGGAAAATTCGTCCAACATGCTCATTGACTCAAAGTGCCATTGAAAGAACTGGTACGAAAGCATACACCATTCAAATGGAGCCATCGACAACACTAAAGTCTTCAGTGCAATTAAACGTACTCTCACAGGGCCTCTCCTACTTGCCCACTATGATCCACGTCAAACATTTCTCATTTCAGCGGATGCATGACAAATTGGTACTGATGGTGGTGTTTTACTTCAACGGTATGCTGATGGTAATGAAAAAGCAGCGTTCTATGTGAGCAAGGCATTGATCAAGTCGCAGCAAAACTATAATAAAATCGGGAAAGAAGCCCTACCCTTGGTCACCGCTGTCGAACGATTTCGCAAGTGTGTATGGGAAAGACACTCCATACTCCAAACTGACCACCGCCCACTACTTGCGCTGTTCAAGACTTCCAACACCAAAGGATTGTGTAAACGTACTGCTGCTCGTCTACGACGTTGGATGCTTCCTTTGATTGGCTATGGCATGCTGATATCCTCTTTAGACTAATTCAACAAACTCACCAAGAAGTGATCAAGAAAAATTAGACACCATCACTTGATGGTCGAGGCATCATTCCATTCGTAATATTAGCTGGCCACAGACGGACGTTCTTTCCTGCCAGATTAGCATGGAGAATAATCTCGCACGATTAGGACGCCTAATTTTTAGCACGACTTAGTCCACAAATGACACGAATTTATATGTACGCTTCTCGCATTCGTGCCAAGCTGCTAGGAAATGATTGTTCGTTAGTGGATAATCCCATTATCTTTTCTCAAAATTTACTAACATAGAAATTAACCAATACTCTTTCTTTCGAGTTTGGAACGTCCCATTCCAAACGTGACGGAAAGAACGTACGTCTATGGCCATCTATTGTGCTGAGACTCTTGCATCGTGATCATCCAGAAATCCGACGCATGAAGAATCTGGTTCGCCATCACTTCTATTGGCCGAGAATGTCCAAGGAAATTGAAAATAGGGGTCAAATCCTGCTTTCAGTGTGCTCTTACCGCGGCCAACCCTGTTAAGGAACTTCTACATCCTTGGCCTGATAGAAAGAAGCCTTGGGATCGCATCCATATGGGCTTTGGTGAGCCAACAAAAGGAAAATCTTTTCTCGCAGTGGTCGACAGTTTTTCCCGCTGCATTGATGCAAGTTGGGTTACCCCAGCAACAGTTTCTGCTCAGTCAAGTATCTGTATCAAGTATATTTTTTCGACATTTTGATACACCAAGCACAATTGTTTCAGACAACGGAACTCTGTTCATGGCAGCAGAATTTGCTCAACTCTTTTAACAGTTTGACACTATCCACCTTAGGTCACCATCACACCTGCCTCAATAAAATGGCCTAGCTGAACGGATGGTACAAATCTTAAAAAATGTTTCCACAACTCTTTCAATAATACACCACATCGTAAACTAAATGATCGCATTCCTGCTCAAGTTTTCTGTGGACGTCAAATTCGAACACTGCTTGACATTGTTTTAGCCTAGTCCAACCTCAGTCTATGAATTGAGTCCAGCACTGGTCGAAATGAAGGGTCAATTTGACCATCATCATGGTGCTTGTCGACACAATTTCGAAGAGGAGGAGGAAGTTATGATTGAATTGTGCGATGGCTGCCGTGTCAATGGCATCATCGTCAAAATAGTTGGTAACACAATGGCTAAAATAAAAGTAGGAGACAAAAAGAACGTAATTTCAATCAAATTTAGAAACGCCATCATGAGGTACCTCGTACATAGATTTAGATGATGAGGATTGATCGGTGAAAATAGTTTCCAACCAAGATCACGAAGCCACGGAACACCCATCCACTGAACATCCACCTGTCTTTAACAATCACGGTCTAAGTACTGAAGACGACCAGAAGGCACCTCTTTCTGCTTCGGCATCTCACAAAAATAGATCGCGTCGCCTGAGCATGGCAACTGTCAATTAACTGTCACTAACCAATACCGTTCGTATTGTTGCAACCGCAACAGAGAAACTTCGATAGAGGAGGAAATGCTGGGTCCAGCGCGGTAAATAAATAAAGCGTGTTCCTTGAACGTGCTGATAAAGAAGTTAAGTAAAGTATTCATCTTCTCGTAACACTAACGAACCTAACACGAACTATTTATGATTCCGGATTTCATTGAAATTGTAAATTGGGGACAAATTGCTCGTTGGAGAATAAACTAAATATTTCAAACTTTATTTACAATACAATTAAAATTGAAATTAAAGAAAAACATTAAGCATCCTTAATACTGAGATCTTAATTGTTTTACTGTTGTAGTGCTTTATTTGTTTACCTGCTAAAGCAAAGTGGGGCCGTTATCCTTATTTTTTATAATTTTTACGGAATATTTTACTTCAGGTGATTTGAATGCATTTGTCAATAATATCGGAAATATTTTGGAAGTCAAATTTCGGCTGATCACATCAAAACCGTTTAGAGGTCAAGTTCACGTCTGATGTCGTAACAATCATAAAACTATAAAACACTTTTATTTCTCGGAAACTAAAGTACATAAAAGTTTTTAAACATTTTTCTTATACTCTCGAATATTGCTTCTTTCGTGTTTGTTTTTCGGCGGAATCATTGTCAGTCACCTTGTAGTTGCCTCTGTCGTTCATTTCACCGGGTTCGATAAAGTGGTTCCAAGTACCAAGCTTGCTCGGAAAGTAAACTGACCATCTATTTGATTGTAAAATTGTTGGTTGCAAGTCGGCAGGATCGCAATGGGGCCCCCGACCATATTCTGTATAGCTATTTCGGCCCTAATTGGGGCCTCATCAGCAGAACAGTAGCTCGAGAACTCCACTGCAACCCCGACCACCAACAAGATATACGCAAGGTTAGCGCGTAAAAGCAAACATGTCAAATAAGTGCGCCGCAGCACAACTATTTGCCGACCTATAAATTGTGTCGTGAAAGCAAATAGCAACGATACTGTTGCATGTTTGCGAAGACACGATTTGTCTGCACCGACCGCCATCTCGTGCGTGTTAGTTCATGGGGCAACAGTATCGTTGCTATTTGCTTTCACGACACAATTTATAGGTCGGCAAATAGTTGTGCTGCGGCGCACTTATTTGACATCTATTTGATTGTTTTAATTTTGTTTAATTTTATTTACAACTGCTTTATAAAGGCCTCGTTACACTATTCATTTGACAATGTTTCAGTAATGAAGATTATTAACTTCACTAGCGGTGTACTGTAAAAAATCCCATAATGTCTTCTCTTTTGCCTCACTTTTTATTTTTGTTCGCACTTACTTTTCAGCTTATGTACAGGATAGGCCAATAGTGCGTATTCGGAAGATAGCGACTTTATTATTGCATATTCTTAAAATCCGTGTGTGCTAAGACTTAGATGAGATATAGCTGCATGATTTAAAATTAAAAAATAATGCTCTTTTTAAAAATAGGTCACACACTTTTTACAGGGTGAATCATAACTTGAATGCCTATTTTGCTCTGATTTTTTTAAATGGAACACCCTGTATATTATCATTAATTCTGACACATCGTAGATTAAGCTTTTCAGTAATATGAGGTTTGGTATACATTACACATTGAATTCTCACATAATGACACTTCAAATTCGAAACTCTGTAATGCGGCGTTTATTCCGACTTCTAACGGATTACTTCCATGACAAATCGTTCATTTTAACTGAAAATTATTTTAAAAAGTTGTATTCAATCTGATTTTAAGTTTTTAGTTTGTTAGAAATGAACGTTATCATTTGAATTGCTTATTTTATGTACATTACTTAAGTAACTAAACCATTAATAACAATATGATTTTACATTAAAAATAAAATTAACAATTAATTGAATAAATGTTCGAAATGCTGGCCGTGTTGTTCTTCACACAGCTGTATCCTCTGTTGGGTGGATCGATGAACATTTTCCAGCATTTCCGCATTAATCATGGCAAATGTGTCCTTTATCCTGTTTTTCTAACAAACTAAGAACTTAAAATCAGATTAAACACAACTTTTTAAAATAATTTTCAGTTAAAATGAATTTGTCATGGAAGTAATCCGTTAGAAGTCGGAATAAACGCCGCATTACAGAATTTCGAATTTGAAGTGTCATTATATAAGAATTCAATGTCTAACGTATACCAAACCGCATATTACTGAAAAGCTTAATCTACGATGTGTCAGAATTAATGATAATATACAGGATGTTCCATTTAAAAAATCAGAGTAAAGTAGGCATTCGAGTTTTGATTCACCCTGTAAAAAATATGTGACCTATTTTTAAAAAGAGCATTGTTTTTTTACTGCCAACAAGTCATGTAATATTCCTATAAAATTAGAAAATAAAATTTTAATAAACAACGTATCTACAGCGTATCAAAACATACCGTATTTTTACGTTTAAATGCCAATATCTCGAAAAGTATTACATTTAGGTACCTAATCATCTTATAAAAAATGGTTCCATTTTTGAAGGCGAATCAGATGAGCTCATAATATACTGGGTGTTCCATTTAAGAAAACATAACTTTGGGTTGGCACATCCAGACGAAACACCCTGTATAATTGTAACTAATTTTAAATCATGCATCTATATCTCATCTAAGTCTAGCGTACACGGATTTTAAGAACATGCAATAATAAAGTCGCTATCTTCCGAATACCAATAGTGCATTGGCCCACCCTGTATGTATATGGTAAAAATATATTGCAGCGGCTTCTTCAATTTCTAAAGGCAGACTTTCTCTTTCTCAATCACTCATTATTAGAGACTGGAGTTTATGCAAAATACGTATTTTTATTTTTTGGTATATTTCTTTCATATTTTATATTTACCCGTTTCCCGTACAAAAATGATGTTATTCACATATGTTTTAAGTGCATATAATACATAACTTGAACTTTTTGCCGTAAATGCATATGCTATTTTGCATATGATAACATATTCAGCAACATTAATTAACGATCTAGGAAATTTAGAATTTTTCCTAATTTTTATCCATGGGTTGGGTTTATCCAGAAATTTTCTTCGACATGACGCATGAATAAGGAAAAAGAAAATAATAATTGCAAACGAATAATGCAAATTGCATATTTATACAGCATCTTTATGTATTTTATCAGCGCATGCATATCTGAACATTTTTAAGTGCAATATTTTTCAGTCTTTATTCATTATTACACGATTCCAATATTTTCAGAAAATCTGTTGCAAAAACTGCAACGTTGTTTATGACAGACTTGACTGGTGCTGAAAAAATTTAATCTACTTTGAATCCTTGATTTTGAATAAAAAATTATAAAAATTGGATCTGATGGGTTTTTCTCAATTTCAGGCAGTTGTAGGTACAATGTTTGCTGAAGCAACAAAGCGGCTGTTGTGAATGAAAGACGGCGTGTTTTAAACAACAACGTTTTCGTGAGTAACTATGACGTCATGGTTACAATTTTTGAACGCGGTTACTGTAACACATGGATGAACCTTTCGACCTGTGTACATTTTCTGCATCCATGGCTAAATTATTTTCGGCTGGTATTCGTCGTAATTTGGTTTACATGTTTTAAATGCACACGTGTGCAGTAAATTTGTCACCTGTTGACCTTTATGTTCCTCTTTTTCCAAGTACCATAAAGATATTTTAACCAACACGCTTTCGCGACTACTGTAATCCATGACGTAATCTTTAAACCATGCATTGAACCGCGTTAATCACGAAAATATACTTATGGTCTTAGTTACCCAGATGTCGGAATAAATTTTTTAAATGATCATAATTTTCATGAATCATCAGATGCTGATAAATGCATTTTTGTGGGAAATGTTAATGATACACTTACATCTTTTAGCTTTTCTTGCTGATAGCAGCTAAAGTGCAAGAGGCACTGGATGCGGTTATCCAAGTTTAAAAACTTCGTTCAGTGTAAATTAATCAAAGAGTTCTGTGGTTCGCAAATCGAAAGTGACAATAAGGCCTTAAAAACTTTGAACTTAATTTATCTAACGACAGATCATCAAATAGATTTCTTTCCAAACTGGTGATTTTTGAATTTTTTACTTATCTAAATGATTTTCAAATTACAATTTTTGATAGACAGTCAATAGTGCAAACCATTTTTAAAACTTAGCTATAAAAAATGTCGATTTCCGATCCTTTGTATTATTGGATAATAAAAAAGAAAGAAAAACTTGTACGATTCGAAGTGGAATTAATTTATAATTGCGTAAATTGTAGCGATGTTTCAGTTTCCTGTCCTTAAATTTCAGGCAATTTATTTAAACTGCGATTTCTTTCAGTGAAGGCTTTAATAGGTGAAACCTTGAATGCTTAATCTGTTAAGCCGCGGTCCCATAGTCTCTTCATGACTCCTGCTCCTCTTTGTGCGGCGTTAGGTTCGGAAAGGCTTCTTAAGGCGACGAGCTTTTTTGTTCCCAGGAATTGTAATTTTCAAAGGTACGCCATAGTTTGTTGTTAATACAAGTAGTATTATCACTATTAAATACTACAAACATATCACAAATTCTTTGAAACGACACTGAATATGCGCACTAACACTTCGCCGTCGTTCGACAGCTTCGTCAGAACGACGCGACGGCGAAACGTTAAGTGTTCGCATATTCAGTGTTCGTTTCAAAGAATTTGTAATACAATTTTCATCGGACAAGAACCTGCTTGAACTAATAATATAGTACCTATTTAGAATTTAACAGATGTCCACCCTGGACTCCGTATCCAACTGTGAGAAGGGGTGCCTGGCTTAGAACCAAATAATAACGAGTAAACTAATATCTTTCCGATTCTCTACAAGTCTACAAGAATTTACGCAAACTAAGCGAGTATCTTATGTTTTATTACCGCCTTCGAGAAGATCCATCAAGCCCTCAGCTACGAGTATCGCGAGACAATGTGTAGCCCTGGTCCCACCACGTGTGACTTGTGGTGGCTCGTATTCACTCGCCATGAGTTGGCCAGCCAACACAGGCCGTGGGACCGAGCCTTTGTTACATTATCGCCTCCGAGGCGATCCGTCAACTACCCAGCTACGATAACGACGTGTGGTTTGTGGTGGCTACTAGCTACTCGCCATGACTTGCTGAGCAAACATAGGTCGCAGGATCGAACCTTTACATTATCTTTCAACGCGTCTGAGTGCTTTCGCTGGAAAAAAGATCGCCCTTTGAAACGTTAGCAAAAACGGTTTACAAATCGTCCCCAGTCGTCTGATTCAGGGTGAGGATGCCTCGCCGTCGCTTTGTCGTCGTTTATTTTTACGGCGGCAAACAAAAATGTGAAGGTGACGTTTGACGAGCTCGTCTGTCTGGTGATAAGTGAAGCGCCGAGTCTGGCGGAAGGATAATATTGTTTAATGCGGCTTTTATAATGGCGCAATGTCGGTTGTGTAATAGAGTGGCGGTGACACACAATGCGGTGATGAATCGAGTCTGGCCAACTTTATTAGCAGACGCCAGCGAGCACACAAAGAACAACCATCGTCTTTTACTCTTTTTCATTCATCAATCTCCTTACTACCTCAGAGTCAACCAATAATTTGAAAACTTCGGCGGACGTAAGCGAACTCGCATCGCTTTAAATTCATACTTCAAATACATTATACTGAAAAATGTAGCTAATTGAATGGAGAAATTGCGTTTCTGTAGAGATCAACTATAAAATATATATCGGTAATTGACTAAAACTGAGATCATAGGAATTCAATGAGAACAAATAGCACAGAAATTTTTGAAATGCGAACGGGATAGCATTAAGTAGAGAAAACGTCATGGCTAGAACGACTGTTCCATCCGGTGCTACCGAACTGCGGTCCGTTTTTCGAAAGTGACTGAATTGCGGTCAAAACATTTCTATGTACGTGCAGTTCCTTGTCCGAACTGCGGTCAGAATTTCAACGTGGGCAACATTAAGGATTAATAATATTTAGGTAGAAATTTAATATAATTTTATATTTGGTATCGATTAAAATATAATTTTGACGACAAAAATATTAAGGGATTAAGATCCCCGTCCCGGGATTTAGGGCCTGACTACAGTTCAGTCGCGAAAAACAACCTCCTCAATGACATTCTTACGTGTTTCAACTTTGACCGCAGTTCGGATGTCTCCGTTCCATCTCTTTTAAGTGCCTGTACCTCTTTCTATCTGTTCAATTGCTTATGTTTCTGCTTTAAAACTATCACTTGTATATAATTGACTGCGCACAAATCTACCAATGGAACTCAGAAAAAGCAATGGCAAACCGCTGTCGTCATTTTCATTATTGCTTTTTCTGCACTATGGATAAGTTATAAACTTTATTTACGTATCAACTTTCGACGGACGGCAATATGTAACAGTAATTTGAAAGTTGTGCTTTTTCTCGCTATCTCATTTTAATTTTGTGCCCAAATTAAATCACTGGAATTCAGTTCATATTATTAAAATGGTAGTTGTAGGATAGGAAGCTATTGTCGCGAGTAGTTTCAGAACTAGCCGCAGGGGCATATACCTGGGCAAAGCATCTGGATCCCAGATCCTGCAGAAGCCCTGATACTTGGGGTCATAACGTAAAGCTCCCACGTATTTTAAAATCTCTAGTAAGTGATTTTTGTAATATTTCTCCTGTGTCAAGTGTTTATAAATGTCTATAATCTGCGTTAACTAGACAATACATGTTGATTTTTAATTATAACTATTCACGAGCTTTTTATATTCAGACTAGGTCATGTTAGGGTGACATTTTTATTGGTACCTCCAAGTAAATATCTGCTTTGCTATTGAATACATCCTAAAATATTGGAGTAAATACTACTGAGAAGATACTAAAAATTGCAATATCAGTAAATTCTTCGTTTTTATTCATACCACCCAATGATTGTTGAAACTAAAAGTACATCATGTAGATCAACAATTAATTTCTAATTACTATTTATTACATGCCAATAAATCATTTAAAAATTTTAGATTGTGCTTCTTAAATTTTTTTACATTTTTCAGATAATAGCGAATTTGTTGCGAATAAAACCAAATAAATAAAAGGACAATGTTTACTGTCGTTAAAACACCGAATTTTTAGAAATGAAATTCTCATCCTGCTGTTACCGTTTACATTTTAATTTTCGCAGGCATTCTTATGTATACTCATAGCATACTTTGCGATCGGGTACATCTCATGAATTTAGACAAAATGTGTTACAGTTTCCTAATTTAATTCCTGCTGCGTTAGTAGATATTTTAGCTGTGTGAACCTGTATTATTCTCTGCAGGAAAAATGGACTATAGACGGATATTAATAAATTTAAGGTCTGTTCCAACATCACTTTCTGACCGTTTCGAAACCGTCATAATCAGTTGCCCAACGAAATAATTATCGATTTTGATAACTCTGTCAAGTGTAAAACTTAGATGAGTGCATGCTTTTGACGGTTTCGAAACCGTCAGAAAGCGTTGTTGGAACAGACCTTTAATTAATCCCACTATTCGGGAACATGTATGTAGCGTCGTTTCTTAGCAACCTGATTTTCAGTAAGAAGCAGGAGAATTCTGCGAAAATACATTTCAAATTTGACACTAATTTTTAAGTTACCTGGATACACATTTACACAGTTGCAACATTCTCCCAGATTAAAAATGCAAAGAATTTGCTTTAGTAAAATATAAATTAGAAGTAAACCGGGGGGAAAAAACGTGAAAATACTATTTAGTTAACTAATCTATTGCATGTTTCATGTACTTCTTGACGAAATTAGGTAGATTTATTGCACCTTACTCAAACAAAAATATATTTTCAACCCTCAATAACTTCACAACCAAAGACTTAGGAGGAAAGTGGTATTATAATTTTCTGCATAGTTTTCAACATAGAATCGCGTGGTGTGAATATTTGTCGGACGTTATGATACAGCCTGTAAATGTTAAAAATGTTATATTGCAAAATATTCAAAATAAGTTTCTAACCCAGTTTTTTTAACTTTCTATATAGTTTAAAACTAGGCAACATTTGAGTTGGTCATGTTGTGGAAAATTCAGTTAGAGCTGATCTTTTTATCTCTGTGTAAAGTTACTATTTTTTGAAATGAGCATTTATTTAAACTTCAAATTAATCTGATTTAAAGCCAGTCAAAAAAAGGAACTTCAAATTTACAATCAAGTAACGTCAACTAGAATGACGTCAGCGTTCACTTAAGCCGTCTAATACATTTGCAGCAGGTCAGTTGGCGCTTGAAGTTACAATATTGAAACACTGAACCCTGTTGGACATAAGCAATTTAAAAAAAGGAACTAACCCCATGAAAAAACAAAAAATTACAACAGATGCTCTAATTGTTCATCGTTTACTTCTTCTTAGAAATTGCCCTTCTGACATTCCTTCTTAGTATTTGTTGTAAAGTAGTAATAATACTTCTGCGTGGGTCATTAATGTCCGTAGGCTTAGTTTTAAAAATTTTGGTTTTCATGACACCCCGCAAAAATAATCTAAGGGGTTTAGGTCTGAATATCGTACAGGCCAGTACACATTACCTTTATTTGCAATTAATTTGTTGGGAAACATTTTTGTTAAACTTTCCATCACCCTTCTACCATTATGAGGAGGGCCATCTTGTTGGGACCATAAGTCTCTCAATTTTTAAGGTTAATGTTGTTATCAATGTAGGTTATCTGTAAGGAACGTTCTTATAAAATTTAAGTATCCATTGGCCGTAGACATGTGGACCAATAATTATATCTCCGATAAACCAACCTGCACATTTAGCCCAAGCGCTTAAGTAACAAATTTGTCGAATATGAGTTATACAGTGAGCTTCAAAAGGCTGGAATAAGATTCATAATTTCTATATTTTTGGCATTTCGAGAAAACGTTCGGGCAGGTAAATTTTGTTTTTAAAAAGCACATATTTTTATGCAAAAATCAATTTTTGACAGTTATTTGTTTTCGCGTAATGACGT
Organism: Dorcus parallelipipedus; assembly: GCA_958336345.1. Taxonomy (NCBI): domain Eukaryota; kingdom Metazoa; phylum Arthropoda; class Insecta; order Coleoptera; family Lucanidae; genus Dorcus; species Dorcus parallelipipedus. Next base: position 26,375,427 of record OY284479.1, on the reverse strand, counting down.
CATCGATATTTTTTTTAGCAACCCTCAATTTCTTTTCTCGATTCTGAATTCCCTATCCAACTACATCAAAAATTTATGATGTTCTACGGGAAAAATGTTGAGAAAAAAATTATTGAAAATGTCGTATAAGCCTTATCTGACTATCTAATAATATGAATAATTTTGCATTGCTATGTGTTCTGGGCACTTTATCAAGAGATTTTTAGCAAAAAATGAAAGTCCTTTTTCCCCTGTGTTCTCTAATATCAATAACAAATGTTGAAAATAAATATTTTTCAAAATAAAAAAGGTGTATGGAATTGCTTATTTCTTATTGTGTTTTCTCTTTACAGTAACAAACCTTTTTTCACAGCTGTCAAACTTATGACGTCAGCGACAAATTGGACACCCACATTGTGAAAATCTCCTGATAAAGTACCTGAACACATAGTAATTGAGGTAATCTCTAGAAAATGAAAAAGACACGATGGATCGTATCAAAGAAACAAAATACGGGAAGCTCGTGTGAAAGGTGCGTCTTACAGTAATTACAAGAATGTTGTAGTACCAGCAAGGCATTAAACTAATTGCCAATGCAAGAAAAAATGCATTGCAAATCTACAAAATGTGGAAAAGCAAGATATTTTTAAAAAAATTTATGCGCTTTCATCCAAGAATGAACAAGACGTATTCTTACAAGGTTTAATAGTTTGTAAAGACATTAAACGTAAACGACCACACAAAGAAGTTGCGAAAAGCAGAGAAAACTCTTTCTCATATAACGTTCTCGTTCGTAACAGGTTTGCAGAGAGGCTTTTATTGGCCTATATGGTGTTTCTAATGAACGTGTAAAGCGACTTAGATGTTTATTACAACGGGATGCACTCCAGAAGACAAGAGAGGACAGCAAAGAAGTGGCAATGTTTTGGACATTTTATACAAGCTCTACAGGCCTAGTGACCCTTGGCTTTGAGACTTTTTACTCTTCTTTGCCTCTTTTTCCTGTTCTTGGCTTCTTCTCTCTAGTCTTCCTCCTGCAGATTCTTCTTTATTTTTTGCAGCTATCTCTTTCTAGAGCGTCCTTTTCTTTTCCTTCCTCTTTCTCCTCCCAATAAAACTTTCTTCACCCACCTTCACTGTTTGGGTGATGTTCGAAAGTCCGTAAAAACGTTTTCTGAATAAATCCTTCGGACGGTTTTTCATGGTGCCGCGGCGACCGGCGGTGAAGGAGGTGAATGTGACGGTGCTCCGTGAATCCCGAATTGCCCTGACATGAACAGGTACCGCGGAATCCGACGTTGAGGTGCCTGGAGGAGCGCGCCTTGATACGTATTCGAAAAAATACCTCTTTTTGGTCCTTTAAAATAAGGCATTACAGAGCGAATCGTAATGTTTTGTCGTTATTGATTAACTATTCAAATATTTGCATAACTATTAAATTAACGAAAAGTTTAGATCACGACATCCTGTGATCAATTTCTGACCTAACGTTGCAGTAGGATTGACAAATTGAAGCCAGTTTGCTACATAATAAGTCATCCCATGCAAGGCGGCCATGCGTGCTTGTTAAGCATAATGAAAGTTTTTAAAGAATTTTGTTGCAAGTCGGTTTTGATTGCAGAGGATTCCTCAAGCAGCCTCTGTACCACGCTGTTTCAGGCCTAATTGGGCCTTCATCAGCAGAAGCGTAGCTCGAGAAATCCACCGCAAACCAAACCAACCTGTCCTATTATATTCGCCATTGCGATGTTAGGTCAGAAATTGATCACAGGATGTCATGATCTAAACTTTTCATTACTATTACATCGCAACGGCGAATATAATAGGACAGGTTGGTTTGGTTTCATTTGTTTGACAACAAATCAGAATTACATGTCGATTCATTTAAAATCAAACACGAACGCGAAAGACGAAGAATAAGGAAGCTATTTTTTATATCAGAAATTAATTCTCGTTTTCACAAAAAAATGTTTCATATTCATCATTTTGTGACGTATTTCATTTTTTTAAAAAGATACTCTATAAGTAGGACCGAAGTTAAATTGGTGAACTGTCTAGCAAAGTACACGGGTTTGAACGTATCAATTGACACTATAATTTAATTATGTGCCTTAATTAAATTACGTAAAGTGAAGTGAGAGTAAACATTTATTGAAGTATAAAGCCGTAAGACATTGAACAGATTATTTATTTAATTGTTATAAATAAATATTTTTGGATTTGCTTTTGAATAACAATAATAATTAGGCGTTCAATTGTTTTCAACTGTTTTGTGATTACGTATTTAAACAAATGGCCATTACAGGAAATTAGTTTATATTGTGACGATTCCGGTGCCAGCCCGTCTGATGCGTCACCGCCGACGCGTCTTAGATGAGAAGCTTCGGACGCTTCGACATCACGTCAGCGGTGAAATCAATCTGAGACTCTCTGTAGCCTACTCGAATGTTCGCGAAAAGCAACCCCGGCTTATAAAGCACGCGACCGGGGATGAGAAGGGAATTCAACGTTAGACAGTTCGGAATTGAAGTCGCGTTATAAACTTTCGCTCGGCTGTTAAAATAAATTAGGATTAAGTTTGTAAATTATCTAGTGTTAAATGTTAGTGTTAATTAGTTTGCCTTTAAATAAATTAGTTATTAACTATTTCGTGTTTTAAAATAAAACTTAATAGAACCCGTAAAATCGTTACAATATTAAGTTCAACTAAAATAAATAAACAGTCACTATTGTTGCGTTCAAAGAAATTGTTAATAAAGAATTTTAAGTCGACCAGAGTTATTTTAATTTATTTATGAGCATAAGAAATAATCTACGAGCGTACAAAGAACCCAAAAGCATTCATAGATTTTATTAAATTAAAACAAAAGAAAAAGATTATTTGTTATTGTTACAGTTACAGTTATTGAAAGATAAACAAATTAATTTCTCAATAATGAATTTACTTTCATTTACTCATATTTCATTTAACAGCGTTTTTAGAGTTATTATTATTAGCGTTATTAAAGTTGGGTCATTTATTCCAAACACTAATAGTATTAAAAAAAAGAAGAAACGTTTGTTACACATGTAACTAAAAGTTTTTTTTTTATCTGTGGTAGTTACCCAACGGGGTCCTAACTCAAAGGACCTCAGGAGCGGGTGTGTATTTGAGTGTGTGTAAAGTGTTCCATGGCTTTGTTACTTCCAACCTTCTCGCCGTTTAAGGGGAAGCAGTGTCGAATTTTATCCCCAACACCCAAGGGTGCCTGAAGTCGATACCGACCACCCCCGAGAAAAATCCCGAGTGCGCGCGGTTCGAACCGACGACCATGCGATTGCACTCTTCCCACTGGACCGTTCCGGCGTTAAAAAAAAGTTAAAGTTAATAATAATAACTTTGATAAATACTCTTTATTTTTTACAAAAATCATTTGACACCTGATACAATTTAAATGTCTTATCTGAGTGAAGTTTACAATTGTGATCTCCTAAAGTTATAAATACCCAAAAATTTTGAGAAAATTCCGACCTTCGAAATAGCATATTGCTGTGATATGCCCTTCGTTTGGGTGACAATTTAATGCTGCTATCTCAGGGTATTTTGCAAATTTCAGATTTTTTATGATTTTACTTTCTTACTTTTTCTTTGGGACGCTCTTCTTCGATGAAGAATTTAGCAGTGTATCTCGTAGACCAATTTCTTTGTTGTAGAGTGTATTTTGTGTGATTTTGGATGTAGATGGTACTCGCGAGCCTTCACATTCAAAATTATGTAATGTCAGTGTAGTAATGTCACTTAAGTCACAGACTTGGCATTAATAATTGTAGTAATTAATCTAAACATTAATTAGCGTATTTGTGCGTCTCAAATGTACACGATTACCTACTTGTGCCAACGAGTACGCGTTGACATCCCCCATGTCAACTCCAGAGTAACTTCCTTCTTATAACCAATTGTAACCTGTGAGCAAATAAAAATCAGATTAGGGTAGGCGGTGCAAAGAAAATGTATGTCTGTGATTAAATAAAAAGTCAATAAATTTGACAGTCCATGAATGTATTACATTACTTAATTCAGTTAATCACAGACATACATTTTCTTTGCACCGCCTACCCTAATCTGATTTTTATTTGCTCACTTTTTATAAAAAAACTAATAAAAAATAACTTTAAATCAGTCTAACAGAAATTATGCACGCTGTAAATGTTAATGCATCATGTTTTATAAAAGGTCTTATTTGACTACGAAGAAATCTCGTGAGTAACAGTTCTGAAAACGAATAAAAAGAAGTCGACTTGGCAAGAACTGCGGGCCATATTAAAATCAGCTGTACGCAGTGCCAAAGAAGAACGTCCATCGTACGTGCACCAAAATTAAATTATATTTAAATTCGTATTTCGGGAAAGGCGTGTTTTCGCTGGGGAATTTTTATACACCCGCCGTGAACAGCAATGCTCCAGGAATTCGATTTGCCAGGCCGTCGCCAGGCCCGCACCACTTAATTATCGAAATTAATGAGGCGAAGCAGCGCTGTTATCTTTGCGGAAAAGCGCGTTAGCTCCGGAAGAGAGGAGATCATTTATTTTCGTACGCAATAAAGTGTGTATTTAGAGCAGTATGTTACAAAAATCTCAGTTGCCAAACACGTCAGACGAGCAAATGTAACAAGAAATGCAACAGCTTGTTTGAATTCCGAAACGAAAGAGAAAAAAGTGGTACAGCTATTTTTTTTTCCTGCTTTCACTTTAATCGACATTAATTTAATAAATAAATTCACCTTAAATTTAAAAAATTCAAAATAACAATATAGAATAATAACGACATAAAATTAATTAAAATTGAAATTTCACTGTACGTCGACGGGATTTTTCAAGATTGACCGAGAAAACAATAACATATGTATTAATGATAACAAATTTTAAAATGACAGCTTTCAAAATTGTTCGCAAAAAATTTAATTTTGCACAATAAAAACACAAGAATAATGAGCTGTAACACTTGTTTAATAAATAATACTTCTACAACTTGAATCCTCTATGAATCGCTAGATTCACATTTATCGCTTTCGGAATATTAACTGATTCAAATATGGCGCTCGAATTTTCCAGCAAGCGCTGGAACCGTTTAGCGTTCGACTCTAAACTCACTGGAATGATCGAGAAAGTAGATGGCGTCACCAGGCTAAAATTGAATTATCGGCTGTCCCCTCCTTAATTCTATTCGCCCCGAACAGAGTATAGAACCAAACGATCTATCTGAGTCACTTTCATCTTCCCACGGAGTAGTTTCTGTATCCTGTTATAACGTGTTATCTGTTTTAATATGCCAAAAAGGTTCAAGACGTAAGCCAACGAAAGTTGCTTTTTTGTTAAAAGATATTGCAAGTACAGTGAAAAAATGCACATTTTATTCAAAAGAATTTGTAAAAAGTGCACGACTAAGGCCTAGTTGTGCAATTCCAGCTTTATTTTAAGCCAAAGCTTAAACCCTTAACAACAATCGTTGAAATAACCGTTGTTATGTTAAGTGTTTAAGCTTCAGCTTAAATTTAAACTGACATTGTATAACTATGGGCCTAAGTTATCCTGCATCTGTAAAAAATAAATACTTTTCAGCAGTTCGAGTACGATGTCTAAAGTTTTTTTTGTTTGAGAGATTTGGAGAAATCTTCGAAAGATATCATCGGCGGTGATTTCAAGTCGAAGTCGTGTTGGATTTACCCGTCCGCAGCCTTTCCAAAGGTCTACAGCGCAGGCACCTACTCCTATTCCTCTCTTGCAGCTGCTAATTCCTGGATCCGTCTTTACGCTTACGTTAGGAATTTCGCACTATCAGTTGTTAATATCCTCTGCTAGTTTCTGGGATCAGCATCAGAAACTTCGCGCGCTGTTAGTTCTTTTGTCTAGTATGTTTTGGTCTCTTTGCAGTCATTCCGGTCTTATTTGTCTAATTGTGTTCTGTTGTCCCTTTCCGTCTCGTCTGTGGTTTTCTGGATCATGATGTTTCTCAGCATTTCTGTCACGTGCTGCCAACTTTCTTCGGTTACTAGCAAGATGTCCGATACGTTTCCTTTGGTAATGATTACACCGCATTTGATGTTCGAGCAGTTAAAGACCGTGTGTTCTGCCGTGTCTTCTTCGTCACAGTATTAACAAACGTTGTTTGGTGACTTGCCGATTTTGTGCAAGTAGCTGACGAAGACTCCGTGTCCCGTCATTCCCCGGGTGATGTAATAGTCCCCGTCTTCGTGTTTCCTGCTACACCATCCGTCGATGTCCTTGATGAAGGTTTTGGTCCACCCATAGTAAGAGTCCCATGCGTTTGCCACTGTTCCATTAGTTTGCTGTGCAATCTCTGTAGTCTTCCTCGCCACGCCTCCGCTCTTCCACCTTCAGCTTTATAGGTAAAGTTGCTGTGATCGTCAGGACAGCCTGTGTGGCGACCGTTTTATACGCGGAGTGATGCGGATGGCTACCTTCCTGTTGATGGATTCCAGTAACGCCTCGTAATGCTTATACTTCATGACCGGGGACCAAATAGGTGCCGTGTACATTATGGTTGATGTGATGACTCTCCCCAGGACCTTCCTTTTCTTGGATCTCGGTCCGGCGATGTTGGGTTTTTCTAGTCTTTTCACATGTTCTCTTAACATGGGTGGTCATTCTTAGTCCTCTGTCTAATTGCACCCCTAGATACTTAATCGTGTTTTTCGAGGTAACATTCGTTCCTTAGACAGTTAGTCATCGTTTTTAATTTCCTTGGGCCCGCAAGTATGATCATTTATGTCTTTGCGGTTTCCAGTTCCAGGTAATTCTCTTCTAGCCAGTTCCTTGCTTCAGTCAAGGCGTACTGTGCGCGTTCTTCCAATAGCGTAATGGTCTTTGCACTTATGATTATCACCAGGTCATCCGCGCAGGCGATCGTTGTGACTTCTTGACCCATGTCCAGACGTAGTATCCCGTCATACAGAATGTTTCACAGGGTCGCACAGTGGGCTCAAACAGATAATTAAGGGAACTTTATTCAAAAAATCATGTATTTTATTGATATAAAAAAATAACACATTTAGTTTAAGCAGACTCTTATTAAGTCTGAAAGACACCTTATTTGACTGAAAATGTATCTATATGTTTGTTTTGTGTTGAAGAAACTGAAAGAATAGTATTGACATTCTCAGTGACTGTCATTGTCTCATTTGATTCTATGTCATTTCACAATATTATTCAATACATAATTCAGTATTGTTTATCAAAAAATATTTTTGTTTTTGCAATGTCGAACATCATCGAAAGTTTATAGATGTTTACAGTGTATTAATTTAGCTGCATTAACGAAAAAAATGAATATTATTAAGCACATTTGATTTGTCTTGAATTGTCTCATATTCTAAAAGCCACATCTTTTTTTGCAAGAGTTTGGATATCACTAATTATGTATTTTGCTACTCTTAAAAATGCAATCTTTTGTTTTCTAATCAAAATACGTACCCGAACTTGCCCCTTTTCTAACTTTTTTGAATTATCGTTTGTTATAGATAAATAAAACAGAAATACAAGAATTTATTTTAATAATAATAACCTTTATTCAATATCATTAGTGATGCAGAATAGTAAAAAACACATTAAAATAGCACAAACAAATTCAAAGATTCAGGTCGAGTTGAACTAATTGTAATATCTTAAAACTATCACTGTCACGTATAACACATTAAAATATCACATAATAAATCACATTACATTACATATCAAACATTTCCATGAAAATTTTAAACAGATATTCTATGTACCGAAAAATTCATTCATAGAGTAAAAAGCATCGCTGCTGAGATACCTTTTCAAAGCTTTGGTAAACTGTTTAAGGTTGGTCTGACTTTTAATTTCAGAAGGTATCTTATTAAATATTTTGAAACTCTGATAAACAAACGATTTTTCATAAAGAGCTGATTGCGGCATCGTTAGTTTGATCTGTTCTCTCTTCCTAAATAAATTGTAATGTGTAGGTGATTCATTTGAAATTTGTCGGTTCTTAAATGCGTAAATTGAATTGTCTAAAATAAATAAGTTGACGATTGAAGAGATACGCAATGAGATAAAGTGATTCTTACAAGATTCACGTGTAGCCAGTTTTAATATAATGCGGATACATTGTTTTTGTAATTTTAAAACACTGTCTAAATTTTCCCTGGTACCTCAAAATAAAAGGCCATAACGTGCAATCGATTCGAAATAGCCATGGTACGCAGAAAGCATCGAGGACATAGTACAAATCAGTCTTAACCGTCTTAAAGCGAAAACTGCCCTGGTAAGCTTTGTGCGTAATTCATTGAAATGATCGGACCAACGCAACTGACAATCGATGACTAATCCTAGAAATTTAGACGAAGGCAAGGGTTTTAATAACAAATTATTATATTTTAGAGAAAGTGAAGGCTTAATTCCTTTTGAGTGGAACACCAAAATATTAGTTTTTTCCGCATTCATTTTTTAAATTATTGGCAGAAAACCAATTTATTAGCTCGCGAAGTGAACGCTCAACATTATTTTTTAATGAAATTTCACTTTCACCATAGACACATACACTAGTGTCATCCGCATACAACGTGAGATGGGCATTGATGTTAAAAGGGAGGTCGTTTACAAAAATCAAAAACAACAAACGACCCAAAATTGAGCCCTGTGGAACTCCTTTATGTACTTCCAACAGATTTGAACTGACGGTCCTACCTTCACTGTTTAGCACGGCTACGGACTGTTTTCTATCTTGAAGATACGATGCTAACAAATTTAGAGCCTTACCCCGTATTCCATAATGAAAAAGTTTATGTAATAATATCTTATGATCAACTAAGTCAAATGCCTTGGAAAGATCGCAGTTTAAACAGGCCACCAACTCTTTCTCATTAATGAGATTGTAAATATAAGATAAAAGAGATGTAAGCGCTGTATTAACGGACCTCTCCAGGCGAAAGCCATGTTGAGCATTGTTTATAATGTTATTTTTCTCGATGAATTTAATAAGGCGTGATTTAATAGCAAATTCAAAAATTTTTGACATAGATGGAAGTAACGCGACTGGTCTGTAATTGGATATATTCAGCTTGTCGGATTTTTAAGAATAGGTAAAATTTTCCCTGTTTTAAAACATTGAGGATATGTGCCAGTTTCAAAGCAACAGTTGATAATGTTAGATATGACATTTGCAATAAGCTTGATATTAAATTTAAAAATTTATGGGTATATCATCTACTCCGGTCGCGTTCGTGTTCTTTAACATTTTGACAATACTTATCACTTCAGCATCATCAACAGGCGTCAAAAATATTGAATTTTGGCAGTGGAAATTTGTTTTTCTCAAATTAGTATCAAAATCATCAGCATTTGTAAGATTTAAGTTATTTTGAGCTGTTATAAAATGTTCGTTAAAAACGTTAGTGATAATTTCCGCTGAATCTACCAAATTACCGTCGACTACGAGTCGTATGGGTTCACAATTATTGTTCCTAAGTCCCAATTCATCCTTTAAAATGCTCCAGGTGGTTTTAGCCGTATTCCGTGATTTAGAAATTACATGATCGATATTAATTCGTTTAGCAGTTCTGACTACTCTACTTAGTATTCTAGCATATTTTTTCTAGTATGCCGCTAGAATTGGATTTGGGAAGAAGTGAAGAAGACGGAAAAATGATCTTTTGTTTTCGATGAGATGATGATTCCTTTGGTGATCCATGTTTTCCTAGTTGTTTTCTTTTTACATCTAGTTGGAATTGTACGTTCAAAGTGTTCAGAAAATATTTCATAAAAATTTTGCATTTTACTGTTTACGTCATCCACATTATAAACCACATCCCACTTTACAGTCTGCAGTATATTTCCAAATTTATGTAGGTTAAATGTAGAGAAATCTCTCAAATAAGTTTTGGAAGAATGTTGCACAGAATTCGTGTCATGCAAAGTGATAGACTGGAAATTATGATCTGAGAAGTCAATCATAATATTTTCCACTAAAATTTTACTACACGTCCGCGTGAAATTTAGAAAAAAATTATCAATACATGTAGATGATGATCTCGTAATTCTTGTAGGGCCATCTATCAACGGTGTAAAGTTGTGTGTATTTAAAAGTGTAAGGAAACTGACTGTTCTGTGATCTGGTTTCATTAAATTTATGTTAAAATCACCGCACAGAATAATTTTAATGTTTTTATGGTAGCTTAAGTCACTTAACATGAGATATAGTTTATCTAAAAAAGTATTGATATCATACTGAGGGGTTCTATAAACATTAACTAAGTAAATCTCACCAATTCGTAAGGCACAACATTCAAAAGACATCTCACAGCAATACTTTGTATAATCGATACTGTTAAACTGCAAATTATCTTTTACAAAAATGGCAGAGTCACCTCGCTTCATTACGTCACGTGTAAAATAGGCGCTAGTTTAAAACCATCAAGAGTTATCAGTTTAATCTCAAAATCGCGAAGCCAGTGCTCATCTAAACAAATTACATCAATATTTCTGTCTAATAAAAATATTTTTAATTCAGTCGTTTTATTATAAATTCCTTGAATATTTAAGTGCCCTATTGATAATGCGCCTAAAGTCTTAACATTTTGATTCCTAGTTCGATGAACATTTAAAAATGCGAAGACAAGTTCATTTGAGTATCATCAAATATTGTAAAAGCCGAATCATTAAAACTATCATTTAACATATCATTATTATGAATATTATTATCACTTACTTTTATATCTGATTTGCCGCATGACAACATTTGATTAGATAATTCAGCGTTAGGTGCATTCATTGAATGTAACATTGGACTCTTCGAGACCTCTTCTATGGGAGGGTAGAGCTGCACAAGAACTGATCCGGGACGCATTGCCAAAGCCTCATGAGCAGACGGTGCGGAGTTATGATTGAATGGGGAAGTAGTGTTGATTAATCTAGTCAAATGTTTGTATAATATGATTTTGTTAGGTCTGGATAGGTGGGTATTCTTGTTCCTTAGAGAGTTGTCATCCAAAATTCGGTTCACGTCTACAAAATATGAATGCGGGTTCTCTCTTACAGCTTGGTGCAATTTTATATTTGCTTCATAAATCAGTTTATTCAATATGGGCTTATTTTCTTGATAAGGTATAGTTACCACAACTGGATTCGTTCCTCGCAGACTTCTCAAATATTCACTCACCGACTCAGAATTAATTCGTAGACCTTTTAAAACATTATTTAACCCTGCCATTATAATTACAAAATCTCTTTTCGTGTGTTCGTTCGTTAAAAAAGGGCAGTTGTGTACTACATCATTCCACACATCATTTGGTTTAAGGAAATTTAAAATGGTAAAATTATCGTTGATGCCACAATCTTTAAACATGTCGTATCCATCACGCCCTTGACTGTCAGCCAAAATCAGAATCTTGTGTTTATCAGAATTTTCGTTAGCTGGAGAATTTTTAATTAAGTTTACAGATGACTTCTCTTCTTCCTTTGTTAGATTGATATGATTTTCCTTATTTATAATGTTAGACTTATTTTTTGTTTTCTTCTTGACCACTTTGTTAACACTCACTATATCTGAGTTTATATCATACGAGGGAATAAATATTTTTTCCTCCAAACGTACAACATAATTTAGAAGCGAAAAATATGATTTATTGTTGTTATTTCTTGTTTTAATGAGGTCGTTGTCCATTTCACTATTGTTTATATCGTCGTCTTTCAAATCGTTTAATGTATTGTTTAATGGGATACTCGAATTCAAAGAAGATTTTAAAAAAGTGGTTAACTCATAAACATTTAACTCATGTGAAAATGTGAACAATTAAAAGTTTTTGTGTTTAGTAAAGACAAGATGACGGATTTACAACATTTAAATAGAAAAAATGAATATTTTATTAAAACTATAGAAGAAAAATGGAAAAAATGTAATCGAATCTCATCGCGGTTTCTTGCTGGTAATTATTCACGGTTAGAGAAAACTCATTCATAAATAAGTATAAAAAATTAACTGTAACTTCTATTTACATTTTTTTTATTTTGTTTTTACTAAGATAGTACAACTTCAAAATTATCTAACTAAATGCTTTTTCTTTTTTAATGGCTCGTTTCAGTTCGCGTTTTGCAGCTTTGTAGCTCTGTGTGGCGATGGTGATGCGTCTTCTGTCCGCTCTTTTGCTCTGTGCTCGTATAAAAGTCCTTCTGTTTGTTACGCGATCCCTTCTCTTACTGGCAATGAATTTGGTCCACCAGTAAGCTTCGGAGTGCCGAAAACAGTCATTTGGGTCCATTGCGCCAACAAATTAGTTAGATAGGTATAGCCAACGAAAGACGACGTAGAGGGATTTGAAAAAAGGCGTACACTGTACCACCCTCTAAAGGCGACTGGACGTAGTGAGAAAAGATCCTACCCATTCGATCTCAATTAATTAGTTTAGCTAGTGATAGGGTTTTCCATCACCTCCGAAAGGAGTCCCTGAAAAACTAGCGGCGATTGCTATTGATTACCTTGCAAATTGATCGCCGAGGGCGGCATTTTGTATCACGTACTTCTCCAGAACGTCTGAATAATTAATTAATTACTTCCGTTAATTAAGTACACTGTAGACCCATTGTGTCACAGTGTGCATTGGTTGATTGAGGAGAACGAGTCTTAGAGTACGATCTTAAGTGGTAAACCCTAGTACCAAGACCAATCTAAGTTGAACTTAAATTAATTGTTAATGTAATTGAGGAACAGAGTTCTCCAACAACTATTTACGTGTGCACCAAACCACCAGCTGTGTGATTGAAGTCAATCCGGTCGCTGCGATATTCGAAAGTGAAATCTGTTAAGCGAATTCTACTGTACTTCCTGATAACCGTAATTTTGGTTTCTTTGTATTGGTTTAACGCAAGGGTTTTAGGCTCATTATATCAGATCCCGCAGTGGCTGCTACAAGGAGTTTTTACCTTTTCTTTTTTTTTCAATAAATAATTAATTAAATCTAACTTACGCATTTTTATTAAACGTATTTAGTTCCTTTGATCTCTCAAGCTTATTCACCGACGCACCAAAAGAAATGAGTTACAACAACGTAAGGCCAGTGACGATTACGAGCTATATTATAAATATTATCAGTTTAATGCGGATTCTGGAGGGTCGTTCAACCGTAAACAAAATAAATAGGCCAGTAGAATAGTTCTTCAGCGTCGGCCGTAAACTAGTCAGGTAGTCAGGTAGTCCGGTAGTCGACTTCTAGGCGGATAGGGAGTGCATGCCTAATTGCAGTAATAAAACCTTTGCTGGGCGACCCTTTGGAAATTCCTAGCAGTAAACATCGGTTCCGTTTCGGTCCAGTTATTTAATTTGCCAATAAGTTTAATTTGTTTTTGTTTGGACAGTTTTATTGGTTATTTAGTTGTCCATAAAAGTCAACAAACAAGGTGGCACGTCGGCGTGTTACTGTTCTTAGTTAACCTCTCATTTTATGCACAAAACACTCAACAAGAAAAACAAGAACGTCACTTTTCCAAAAAATGAAGAATCCTCCAAATATACCTGAGCTTTGCAAATAGTGCGAAATTTGGCTTAGGTTAAACAAAAACTGCAATGTATTAATGTATTAGGCGTGGGAAAGTTATTTACTTGTACAAAAATCAATGTGTTATTTGTCCTTATACGAATTATCGCTGTTTAATATCTATGAATTTTATTATAAACATTGCACTTTAAGGATATATTTAAATTAGGTAGTATAATGAAAATTCATAATTTGTTTCAATTCAGCGATGTATTTTCCATACTTAATCAAAAACTCTGCGAAACTTTAAGAAATAAGCTAAAATTTAATAGGAAATAATTTATCTGTTAAAAGTTTAATTTAAGAGTTGTTTTTAACAGAACTAAAGGAAACTTCAATTTAAAGTCGCTCTAGAATACAAAAAACAAACGTATTTTTTTATTTTAAAGTAACTTTAAATTTAAAGTCCTATTATGAAAACGGCCCTAAGTTTCTTTTTTACTTACATACGATAGCGACGTCGGAATGGGTGAATCCCTCTCTTGGTCAGATGTTTGTTGCATGCTTCTATTATTTTTCGGATGAGTCCATTCGGTGTGGGCTGTCCCTGCTCAAATTGGAGTTTGGTGTGCTCGGCCAAGTGCGCGAATCTGGCTTCGGTGACAAGCCATCCCCTGTTACCTTTGGGCTCCGCTCTCGTTTGTTGATTAGTTTTAATGGCGATGTCTAAACCCATGAGGACTATTTGATATCTAAGGTACGTGACTATGAAGGATGCAAGAATCATTGCAATGGAAACACACCAGTTCTATTACCAAGGAAATTTAAAGTTCAACCATCAGCTGGCAAAAATGATCGCTAAGATTTTTTATGATTCCAAAGAAATTTTGCCGACAGATTATCTTCTCCACAAAACTACGGTAAAAGAGGTTCATTACAGTAATTTTTTGAGAAAATTGCAGGAGTCCATCAAACAAAATTGGCCTGAAAAGGCAGGGCAAAATCTTCTGATTTTGCACGACAAGGCTCCTGTGCACAGGGCCGCCATTGTTCGTGATTTCCTGAAGGATTTGGACTTCGAAGAGTTATAGCGCCAGTTGCAGCCCAAGAAAATAAAATTCTTGATAGTTTATTTTCTTTAATTTCCAAATGTAAAAAGTGCATTGAGATTGAGATTATATTGAAAAATAAATAAACATAATTTTTTTATTCCATCCCCTTTATAATCAGGTATCTTACTCCTAGATATCAAGTCATTCATATTCACGTTCAAATGAACCAAATATGTACCGTAAAGAAAAAATGTTATAATTTGTAGACAAAATAAGCCCAGAAGATCAAACTAAAACAAACGAACATTTTGGCTGGAGCAGTTTTTACAAGTACTGCACCTCTTGGCACTGTGGAAATTCCTTACTGGTTGCCATATTTTTATTCTGTGAGACCTTCCTTTAAGATTTCTCCTTGTTCGTTTATTGGTGAGGTAATACGACAGAGCATGTTCTTTTGTAGAAAAATAAATTGCTGCTGCTGATTCAGTTGCTATTATGTGCGACGGCTGGAGTAATATTAGGAACGAATCAGTTATTAATTTCTTAATAACTACATCATCTCCTTTATTAACACAGGTTGTTATAAATTCGAAGCTCACCATTAGGATTTCGAAAACGATAAGAGATACGAAGTCTCCCATTTTGGTGCTCAGTAATAATCCGTTTTGATAAATCTTCTACGATTTGTAGTTTTTGAAATATTTCCAAAAAATGGAGAAACGTAATTTTCCTTTTTTTGAAGTTATTATTATAGAGATCACAACAAAATTAATAATACATTCTATATTTTTATCCCCATTTATCTCTGATAACTCTTACTTAATCTAGTCATATATTTATTTATTGAAGTATTTATTGTTTCTTCATTTCCCTTTACATTTATATGTATATACACAACTACTTAATTGTTTACATGTAATTAGTCTTTTTGGATGTATCTAATTTATTTATTCATGTGTCTGTCTGACCTCGTTGGTTTCATCTTTGATTCATACACAAGCCTTTTTTATGAGCAATTCTGTTGTTAAGGGGCCTATGATCTTGATGTTGACGCCCTATAAAATAAAAAAAAAAGTACATTCTATAGGCACATTTTGAATTGTTTACGATGATATGAAGATATTTTACTTTACTCCGGTGGAAAGTGTTTGAAAATAAAAATTATAATCGTTTTTGATGTGTTACCAGTTACCCCTGTTGTACTTATTTACCCCACAGTCCATTGTCAATTACCCCAGGCGGGGTGAGGTAATTAGGAATGGTAGAGGATCTGTTATTCAATCAACTTATTCAAGCTGGTCCCGATATAACGAGCAAAACTTCCGACTGGCAATTCAACCTCCTCAGCACGAATGGACAATTGTTAGATCCAATTATCAGATTAAGAAAAAAACGAAAGATAGTAAATTATTTAAGAACCGTTGAAGAGTACCTTTGTGAAATCAGTGAGAACGAATAAATTACTTATATTTTAGTTTCAAATTTAATTTAATTTTAATTGAGGACCTCAATCGGACAACTCGGTAAGGACCAAATTTGCAATTTTCCAGGAGAAACAAAAAACTACTTATTTTCCCAAAACCTGGAGAGTTGTCTGAAAGCGAATGTTAGACATTAGAGTCATGATGAGCGGATTAACACAGTTCTTTGCTCTACATGTGCGCAGATCTAGTATGGAACCACGTTAATTGATAAAACGCAACCAGTATTTATTGACAAAAAATTAGCCGCAAACTGGATTAAAACAATCCGCAAAACAATTGGCGTTTATACACATTTGAGTACGTCGATACCAATTTGCATATATAGAGTTTTGCATTGCTGGGTTATTGCGAATCTGGTCCGCACGTCTGGCTATATGTTCTGTATGTATTTCTACTTCGCATACTTCTTTCATATGACTCCAAAAATCAAAATCAAAAGTTGTTAAGTCTGGGAATCGAGAAGACCATAGCACTGGACCATTACGGTCATTCCAATACTGTTCAAGATATCCAGAACAGATATCCAGCAAGTCTACCACTCTTTAATAATTCGATGTGAAAGTTGTATTCGTCATTAGGGCCCACACTTTGAACTATTCCTATAATCGTGTTGAGAGTCCATAATTAGGTGTAATATTTAATTAAAATTAATAAGAAGAGTACTTCCTAATTTGATAGTTTTTTAATTTGGCCACCGGTTTCGACATAAATCTTCATCAGGCAGGTATCGTCATAATGTGAAATTTTGAAAATACTTTCATTCTATCAATATTTCTCCTTCTTATGTCCAATGAAAGTGTTTTCAAAATTTCACATTATGACGATATCTGCCTGATGAAGATTTATGTCGAAACCGGTGGCCACTATCAAATTAGGAAGTACTCTTCTTATTAATTTTAATTAAATTTTTATAATTTTTCATTTAATTTGTGTCATATTTTTATGTTTTTGTTTAATGTCTGCATTCTAAAGGACAGCACTGACAATACGTCCGGGACGTCATTGCGTCCAAGATGTAATACGTTCGGTTAAAGTCGAATAAAAATGTAGGTGTTGCAATAAAAAACACAGCTACGCCTAGAGTCGAATTAATTCTGCCATCGGAAACCTTTTTTATTAATTCTTCAAATTTGTAACGCAGGAAAAGCTTTTATGGCGATTTCTGTATACGCGTCAGGCACAATAAAATAACTCGCACTTACATGTATAAATGGTATTGTTTTCAAGGTATTTAATAAAGTGTTTACTATGTTTTATGTTGACTTTCAGCCGTTTACTTGACACAGCATAAAAAGTATGTTCGATTTATTTACGGTAAAATAAATAAAACAAGATTCACAAAATATTTTAAATTTGTCGATAAATTTCGAGCGTTGATAATTTTTTTTCCATGTACGGCATGCATATGGAAAAAATCAGTAGTTCAAAAATACTCAAAAATGTCCGTAAATATATTGCTCTCTTGCGCAGGCATTCTTCAGCCTTCAATGCGACCGAAAAGGCATGTGGTAAACGCAATGTATATTTACGAAAAACGATCCTGCAAGATAAAGTGCAATGAAAATTAAATAAAATTCATTAAAAATGCCGACAGTATAAAAAAAAACACAATTCTAAAATTAGCATGCAAAAAAGAACTGTCTACGAGATTTTATGATGCCGCGCCGCCGCCGCCGAACTTGGCCTTTTTGCTCGACTTTCTCGATGAAGTAATAAATACATAAAAAAAACCTTTGATTCTTACCGCTCTATCAACTCATCGGATCGAATGGCAGTTTTTTCGCGGAGAGAATTTAACCAAGTCGTACTATGCGCATGCGAAATAATAAGTTTTTTTAAAAACTCCGCCTATCTTCTAGCGAGTTTATACGATCGCATGACGTTCTGGACGCAATGACGTCCCGGACGTATTGTGAATGTCCTACTTAAGGCCTATTAAATACTTTTTCTGGTTATCTAACTTTATGTAACTTTATTACAATATCATTGTATAGGAAATGTTTATGTTGAGTAGATCAATAAATGTATTTACTATTTATTATTATTATTATTATTATTATTATTATTATTATTATTATTATTATGTTCAGGTAACTCAGAAACTATGCAGAATTTGAAATTTTTTAATTTTTTCATTTTAACTAAAATGAGATTAGTATAAGAGATTTATTTATTTTTTTCACATGAAATTAAGTTGGTTATGAAATTTGAGTTCCTTCTACCTACAGAAACAAAAGAGTTTTAATGCCTTTCTCATTAAAATGAGATCAACGATTGACGCAACATTTAGTGAAACAAAATTTAAAAGTATAAACCTGGATACTTTTAGTTGGGACATCTATGTAACATGAAAGCTAGAAATTGTGTTCTGTAAAAAAATAAGAGACAGGTTTAGCAATTTTATAACTAAACTTTTATAATTTTATAATTAAACTATATATGTCTGAAAGATACTAATTTAGTCTTTCTAATGTAAAAAAATAAACGAGATCTCAAAAGATATTTCTGAGATATCGACTTTCAAACATGCACAAAATTTTTTTATCAACTGTTGCTACAAAATCTGGACTGCATGCCTTAGTTTTATTATAAAACAGCATCAAGGGATACAACGACGTACTTTTCACTTAAGTTTAAGATATGCCGTCCAGATTTCATAGCAAGAGTTTATAAAAAAAATTAAAAATCAGCCAATATTTCTTCAGGTAAAAATTCAATCATACTCATATATGAATATTTTGCAACAAATGGCTTTCGGATCATGAACGAATTTTTTTTCAAGTTTCAACAGGTCTAGTTCAAAGTAAAAGAAATCAGGAAATTAGTGAGTATCTGGGCATTTTTCCAAATTCTTATTATTAATTCTTAAGAAACGTAAAAAGGAAATCATGTGATAACTTTTGTTTGTCCCTTTT
Organism: Dorcus parallelipipedus; assembly: GCA_958336345.1. NCBI lineage: Eukaryota > Metazoa > Arthropoda > Insecta > Coleoptera > Lucanidae > Dorcus > Dorcus parallelipipedus. The sequence goes on along the minus strand of OY284479.1, from coordinate 26,356,510 downwards.
CTAATCTTTTTCAACCACCTCTGATCATCAGGGTTTGATGTTCCAAAAAACTCTAAATAATAATTTTTCCCATTTGATGACAACTTTGTGGTGGTCACTGTATATTATTATTATTACTTACAGCCTGTGACATTTAACCGGGTTTCTTCATTAACACCATTCTTGTTGAATATACGGAAAAATATTTTATACAAAAGTATCATCCTCCCAAGCTCCACATAATTTAAAATTCAAATATACAGGCTGTCTCAATTTTCCTGTACGATGTGTAACTTCGTTATTTTAAATGGAACACCTTCTGTTTCATGACGAATTTGAGTTTGTCAGGTTATTTTAGGGTAAGGGTTTCCTGTCCTAAGTTCTATGGTCTTTAAGATATTTGTCTTTGTTTATGGTTTTCAGAAAATACACACGTAACTTTTATAATTAATATCTATAAAACTATACCAATTACTGATGGTTGAGGAGATATTTAATATTATTTCATAATTTGTGCATTTTAACGTGTTAATTAAAATCAGAAAGTGAGTATTTACTCAAACATTTTACTTGTTTTGAGTAAAATGTCAATTTTCTAAGTTTATTAAGTTCTGTTATATAAAATGCATACATTTCGAACACTTATTGTAAAATTACAAGACATCTTAGAATTATTTTTTGCTCCTACAGTTTTCAAAGGTTTCGTATTTTTTTTTTTTTTTTAGAAAATCGATATTTAATTTTGTTAGTTGTTGTAATATTCAAATATGATTAATAAATATTTCGTCAATAATGTGTAGAGTGTACTTTATTATTAGACATAAAACAAAAGTTTAACTTCAAGAAGTCTTTAGGGCAATTGTATGATCGATCAAGTTAATTGTGTGTTTAAGGGCCAGTTGTATAAAACGAGTTAACCGCTCGATCAAGTTAATTATGCGGTTAAGCAATATCATTGGAGGAAAGCTTGAGTTTCCACCAATGATATTGCTTGACCACACAGTTAACTTCATCGAGTGGTTAACTCGTTTTATACAACTGGCCCTAAGCAGCATCATTGGAGGAAACTTAATAATACTTAAAAATACCAATCACAATAATTTCTCTCTTTTCTGTTTAACCTATCACAAGCCCTAACAATGGAATTAAGGTAATTATGTATTTAACAATATTGTACATGACCAGGACATAAAAACTTAGCAAAGTGGCATTTTACTCGAAAGGAGTAAAATGTTTGAGCGAATACTCACTCCTGATTTTTATGTTAAAATGCAGAAGTTATGAAATAATATTAAATATCTCCTCAACCGTCAGTAATTGGTTAAGGGGAATGTAGACTTAATTGAAAGAAAATTTTATGGAACATCTAACGACGATATAAAAATAACACCGTTCCATTTAAAAAAACAAAAGTTATTGCCTTTCTTTTGTTGTTAAAATGCGGTAGATACCTTCCACTTAGCTTGTAACAGTGCCACAATATCTGCTTTTTAACTTTCTTCGTTAATGAGATATTAATTATAAAAGTTACATCTGTACTTTCCGAAAACCATAAACAAAGCCCAATATCTTAAAAACCATAGGACTTGGGTACATGGAATCCTTATCAAACTTATCCTAAAATAACCTGACAAGCTCAAATTCATAAACATAGGGTGTTCCATATAAAATAACGAAATTACACATCGTACAGCGAAATTGGGACACCCTGTATATTCGAAAATAATTTTAAATTAAGCGGAACTTGAAAAGATGATACTTTTATATAAAACATTTTTCCATAAATATATTCAAATGAAGAAACCCGGTTAAATGCCACAGGTTGTATTCCTACTATTTCATCCAGAAAGAGCTAAACAGAATTCCACGGTCTGAGACGCAGCTTTTCATTAGGTACCTCATATACAATACGAAAGTACAAGGTGTTGTATAAAAGATGAAATGAGTATCACTACGTGAACTTAGAAAGTCTGCACTTTGCATTCTAAAGCTGGGTACACATTAAGCGAACGAACACCGAATGACGAACGATCGCCGAAGAGCAAACGTTTGCTGTCCGTTACTTTAGTGTATACGCGCAAATCGGCGTACTTAGGGAGCGAAACACAACCGTAGACGAATCGAACGTTTTGCTCGCCTTCGTCTCGGCGTATACATTGACTAAATTCGCCTTCGTTCATTCGACGTTCGGTGTTCGTTCGCTCAATGTGTACCTAGCTTAAGAGATATCATCAAACCAAATTATTTTCTCTTTTAGTATACTTATGCTGGGTTTCATAAAAGTCAATTGAAGTTAACCATTTGGTTAAAAAGAATCACTTATAATACCATGATAGTGAGAGTTATGTCGAATATTTTTGTGGTGCTCTAACGAGAATACTACAGGTGCGCAGCACGAGTAGTATTCGCAAGGGTGAGAAACATGAGTGAGACCACCACAAAAATATTCTACCTACTTAACTTTGACTACAATTGGTATTCGAGGGACTATTCAATGAGCCAAATTCATGATTAAAATAAAATAATAAATAAAATTTTGTTTAAAATACTCACTGCAACCACTAGTGGAAAACCCAGATATATTCTCACTAGTGAAATACTCGCTGGAATTTGCTGTTGCTAGGCTACGAAACTAAATATCTGCTATTTTATTGGTTAATATTTGAAAAATGACAGGTGAATTGAATAGTCATTCCTATACCTTCAGCACATGTAACCATAGAAACGTTTACTTTTAACGGATGTTTAAATTCAACTAATGTTTCTGAAATCCACCACTAGGGTAATATGCACCAAACACTTTAATCGAGCTTAAATTTGAGTGACGTTTATTTTGTGACATTTGAAGTAGTGCTGGCAAAAACCGGATAAAATTGAAACCGGTTAATCGATTTCTTTAAAAAGCGGTTTCGAATATAACCGGTTATCCAAATAATGGTAAAAGCCGACTATTCGAATATCCAAAAACCGATTATCCGGATAATCGGTTTTCGGTTTTCTTCAAAACCGCGAATATCCAAAACCGGTTAACCGATTATCCAAAAAACCGGTTTCGGTTGCCAGCACTGATTTGAAGTTTCATAACAATGTATAAGTCACATTCTAAATGACGCTTAAAGCTATGCTGAGTTAAATCGCTCGGTGCATTTTTTCCATATCTTGTCGGATAACTACCAATTTATAAAAATCAATCAACCATTCTAAAAATCAAGTTATTCGCCGGATAAGTTTAACAGGAAGTTGGAAAGACCGGGCCTTAATAATAGAAGTTACAGCTTGAAAAAAGTGTCATGTGTATACCATGCCTTAGGGCAGCGATTCTCAACCTTCTTAGCTCCGCGACCCCCCAAATAGTTAATATAAATAAAATTAAGATTTATAATTATTATTTAATTATAATTATTATTAATAATTATTATTTAATAAATTTATTAATATTAATAATTTTTATGTCGCTGCGTTTATAGCGACGGGTATGAACATACATGTATGACGTCATAAAATGATTTTATTATTGTTTAGGCTACTTTCGCGACCCTCCTTTAATATCACCGCGATTGAGAAACGATGCCTTAGGGGAAACTGAAAGCTAATTTAGAACTATTTCATTTCCCGCACTTTTCCCGAATTTTCTGGTAAAACAAAAAAATGTCTTATGTCTTTAATACTTCTCGTTCCGGTGTTAACATGGGTGTTAAAGCCGTTGTGACATGTTTTAGGCGTTTAATTTAATAAAGGCAAGGTTCTTTAAAGGACGTTGTTGTCGCCAAAATGCGAGATTTTCAACGCTCCGCTCAAGACGAGCCCTGGAACATCTAAAAAACGGGACGTCCCACAAAAAGAACGGCACTGCTTATAATCCTGTAATTTTGTTTGGTTAGGAAAAAGACAAGCATGTTGAAGGAAATAGAGTGCAGAAGTGCGAGAAATACACCGGCTGCATCGAAGTGCACTAGGAGAGCGAATAAGTGGCAACGTAAGGAGAGCATTGCGTCGTGATAAGACCAATCAGTGGTGGTGGTGGGTGTCTGCAGGTGCAGTCACCTGCCGGAGTAGTCGCATTCCCCGCCGCCGTCCGTTCGTCCCGCCAGAACTTTTTTGGTGGCCGGCTACGAGTCGGGGCACCGAGCAGTCCGCTCCAACCGGCTCACGTGCGCGGATCTCGACGTACCACAACCACGAGGCTTCTTCGCACAATCGCTAACGTCGCCGCCGCCGCCGTCGTCGCTCACCGCCGCTACTGGTCTACCGTCACCGCTGCATCTCCTCGGACACGTAAACAAGTGCACTGCTTCACTCTCGCCGCTTATGATGTAACGCCTCAAGAATTCGACGTGCCAATTAATACGAGTCTGTCTCTGCTGGTCGGACTTGCTGCTGCAGTTCTTCCGAATTGTTGTTGTTCACCGCGTCCACCAGTGAGTACTTACCTGTTGTCGTTATTTTAGGTAGCGGCCGCTTTCGCGGAATTGTTTTTGCGACCCCAGAGTCCGAAAGTCCTGATTGTATTTTGCGCAATAAAATCTGTTTACACATGAAAAATAAAAGCGCGCTCAAAAATACACATTTTTCTGTGTGCGGTGTGCACGCCCGCCAAAAGGTGTATGACATTTCGCGGACTTGTTGCGTGCTCTCGGAAACGATGCCGCGCTTCACGAAATCCCGAGCGGTTCCGTAGGTGGACGCTGTCTTTTAAAATTAATCTGCGCTGAATTAAAATTCCGAAAAACAGCAGCTCGACAATTTGTTTCGTTTCTTTGCAAGCGGTATTTGAAATGTTTTCGAAAATATTTTCGCAACCAATTCGTATAAATTAGTTCCGATCGCAACATACTTTTCATTCTTAAGTAAAGCTCGATCCAAATTCACTTTTGCATTACCTTTAAATACTCATTTCTAAAAAGATCTTCAAAGTTTTTGCAATTGGTGCTAGTGGAAAAAAACGTAATATCGAGGAACATTCACGGTGAGTGACTTAATAGAAAATTTTGGAAACTAGGTGGCACTTCCGGTTCTATTGGCAGTTCACACTAACAAAATATCATTGTATTTTTTGATTATTCAACACTAAATTGATTTGTACTCAAAACATTTTTTGCCTAAAATACATGCAGTCCATTCATAAAAAAGATTCCCAAAAGGTATTGATTTTTGCATGCATCGATCAAAATAAAAAACAACACAACCATAAATCTACTTAAAATTTGGAGGGAAACTCGTAAAATCGAATTTCTCAAAAACCTTTTTCTCCTAGAATTATTATCCCACTGCATTTACAGTCGGATAATATAAAGTGCTATCAATAGCTTTTACAGTGCCTGTAGCACTTTCGATCAGAATCTCTGGCTCATATTTTTGAACATTTTTTAAATACATACGAGTCCCGTCTCAGTGAAGTTGGCCCAACTATGTATTCAAAATATGGAAACTGAATATAATGTTACAGTAAGAAAAAAGTGGTTCCATTTTAATCCAACCACATGTGTTTAAAAGTATTTCTTAAAAATATTCTCAGATATTTTCAGAAAGCTGCACTCGCAGCTAGCAAGAACCGTTCCAGAGGTTACGTGCTCGGCTTCAACAAATTTGGGACAATTTCCCACCTTATGAATGCCAGACTTTAGTTAACACAATGTCCAAATGTATCGAAGCGATATTAAGTCGAAAAGGCAACGTAACGCAATGGTAGCTTTATCTTTAATTTTCGTCGATTTTTGATTTGCGATAATATCAGATGTACCTTCGTGTTCCTATTTTTTATTGGTTAGAATTTAGTTTTGTGTGTTAAAAGTTAATAAACAGTTCCCATATCATTGCAATATTGTATTGATTTTCATAAATTTTCCTTCTACAAGATTTTCTGAAAAAAAAATTTTCGTTAGTTGGGTCAACTTCACTGAGACAGGGCTCGTATTGTATCCACTTGAAAATCATGAAAACCTTCTTCAATACGTGGTATTTATTTGAAATTTGACAATTTACGATTATAAGACTATAATTCTTTAAATTACACTTTGTACAAAAAAAAAATTATAAAATCTGTGTCTAGGCGTTATTATTAAGCAGCGGACGGCCGTTGGGAAGGTGAGAGTGGGGGACGTGTCGAACGGGCGAAAAATACATAAACTAGTAGAGGCGATGTATTTTTCGCCCGTTCGACACGAGCCTACTCTCGCCTGCCCAACGGCCGTCCGTTGCCTAGTTATTATACAGTGAAAGTGTAAAGTTTGGAATAATCAGTATAAAGTGTAAATTATTGATTTTTAAGAAAATTCCAAAAACTATACCAATTTTTTTTCCTAATATTTCAACTGCAGATTGTGCTTTTTTAGAGGATAACTTCTGCCAAATCGTTAATTGGTGTAATACCAACGGACTTTCGCTAAATACTAATAAGTGCAAAGTGATGCGTTACTCCCGTAGTAGATCACCATTAGTATTCCTTATATTCCTCTACATCGCTACGATAATGTGTCTGATTTGGGTGCTACCTAACTTTAGGCAACATCTGTTTAATATATCAAACGCAGCAGGAAAGATGTTGGGTTTTATTCTTATAAGTACCATATGTCCAAATAAATTTTTGATAAAGGTAGGCCATAGAAGTGTAAACGTATGTCATAACTGTAGTCATAACACGTCAAGGTGTAAAATGTGGCAAATTAAACTTAACTACTCAAGAACTAGATAATATTTTAATGTAAATAATAAATCATAATTTAATAGGAGAGAGTTACAGTAATTATAATTGGACAGCAAGTTGTCAATTCAAAAAATGTCAAGTAAATAAATAAATTGCTGTAGTAATCTGAGAGAAACGTTTTGTCTTCCATGGCCTACCTTTACCAAAAATTTATTTGGGCATATGGTAACCTGCGATTCAAAAACATTCATCAAAGTGTGCTACGAAAAAAATTATGTATGTCTGAATATAAAGTTTGAATGTTGGGACTATACTAAATCTTCAAATGCGTTACGTGTTTAATAAATTTACAAACCATTAGTTATTTCACTGTTTCTAAAATATATTTCATACAGCATTTTTGGTGAGCAGTGAAAGCCATAACGTTGAAATGTGAGAGAAGAATCAAAACTAAATCTGTACTGATTATACAGGTGATTCGTTAGCCTCTTTACAAACTTTGACAAATGAAAGTAGATATAATTTTATGACAAAGACATCCTATTAACATAGGTCCAATTTGCTTTTGTTTAAAAGTTATAACGATTTAAATGTATTTAAAAACAAAAAATTTAGTAGACATTATTTAACAAAACATTGGAAATAAAATTTGTTAGGTGTCATGGTACTTTTTCATTTACTAAATCAGTATTTTTGCTCATTGTTTATAATGCTTCCATTTTATTTTTATCTATGGACCATGCAATGGAAACGCTCGTTAGATTTCCTAATAGACGTTAACCTGCACATAACTTTTTAACATTTAATTTTAGCTTTGTACTGTTTATTTACTTAGAGTCTGTACCATCGCAATAAATAATTTTTGTTATTAAATATACTGCATTTTCAGTCGTTGAAAAAAACTAAAATCACAGTAAATTCTAAACAAAAATAAATCGGACCTATGTCGATAGGATGTTTTTTTTTCATAAAATTACATCTACTTTCATTTGCCAAAGTTTGTAAAGAGGCTACCGAATCACCCTGTAGTAATATTACTTCACTAAAGACTATTTACTTTGCCTTTGTTCGACTCAAATTAGAGTACCGCTCTTTAGTTTAACATCTATATTATTGTCATATTTCTCTACTTGAAAATATAAGTTTTTCTGAAAACGAAGCAACTTTAAACTTGTCAGCATATTTATTAATAATCATTGTTGTGCGATAATCATTTTTTTATATTATATTTTGAACAATATGTTCTCGTGTGAATACTCTACACACACATAAAAGTTTTTGGGATAAATTGTTATGCCTATCAACTGTGGTGAATGTTTGCTTTAGAATGCAACCGTCATTTTATTTGCGTATTAAATATAATAGCAACAACAAGTGGATTAAAAATAGTGATACAATAACAAATGACACCATAGATCATAGATGATAAAAGCCTTATTTACCGGAGAATATTGGCAAGGCCTTATCAATATCTATGTTCCAATTGTTCCTGCAGTAAGGAGTTCAGTTATTTCCGCACAAAAGAACAAAAGATAAAAGACGGTTTTATTTGATTCTTTATTTGTTGTTACAAATATTTCAAAAACAATAACCAAATTCCTGCTTATCTAATACTTATTTCGTAAAGTTTTACATCTTGAGGTATAGGTATAAGGAAATCTCTGTGACAGATGCAGTATTGAAAAAAGTACATTCCTGTCTTTGGAAAAGTTAAAACACAAGTTAAGGTACAAGTAACTGCCCCAACAGCAGAGATTCTTTCATTTCCTGGATAATACTAACTCCCTTAAGGATACAAATACACGACTTCAGGTATACAAACTAATACCTCAGGAGTTAAGTCTCCCTCTTTTCCTGGATAATAATATGAATTCCTTGAAAGATAGAAGTAACTACCGGAAGGATTAAGACAATGTTAACACTTTTTAAAGTTAAACCTCCTAACTCCGATTATTTTAACACCAGAAACGAAATACCGAAATGGAGTTCAAAAAGTGATAGAATTAACTCCAGATTTGTATGTATGCATCAGGCTTATTTTTTTGTATGTCAGATACATTCAGAACTACAGGCATCATGCGATCAAATGAATGTCAGGTTAGAGTATGCTATGGATTAAGAGAGGGTGTCGTTACTTTATCATAAATCCAGAAATGTGCGTCTAAAGTCAGGTGACCTAAAATTTAATCAACACGGCAAAGAATTATGAAATTATGAAAACAATTTGAGGTTAAAAAGCTTTAAGAACATAAAACTGACAATAAAAATAAACAATCAATTTATAAAAGGTGCTGGTGATGGAAATGTTCACCTTCTGCCTCCAGGCATTTTCTAATCCTTCGAAAAAGTTTTTCAGTATTCTTGGTGAGTTATTAATTTCAACACATTTTTCAGTTATTCTTTCCATTAGCACATTCAGATTATCAACGGGGGATTTAAAAATTGAATTTTTTAGGTAGAGCCAAAGAAAAAATTCAATGGCGTCAAGTCACAAGATCTTGGAGGCCAAATGTTGGCATGTTTTTACTAAATATCCTGTCATCGAAAAATTCACGTAATAAATCCAAAGTAGCCCTGGCAGAATGAACTGTTGCTCCATCCTGCTGGATGTACCCTTCCTGAAGTTCGTTATCGTGTAATTCATTCACGAAAGGAAACAATATTACGATATCGTTCTCCTTCTGCTTAAACCTACCCAATGTGTTTTCTTGTAAAGACCATTTTGAAATGATTTTGAAATAAACGTTCAAACGACAAATTTTTTTGACATTTGCAAACGTATTATGTAAGTTACGACTTGAAATTTTTTTTGATAGCCTACCCTAATCTGAAATTCAATAATTGATCGCATGTTACATAAGAACTTAAAATATTAATGGCCTTCTGTATCGCAAAGATTATGCAGTTATGGCGTCGTCATTTAGTCCAATTAACTGAATTGTCTTTCGTTAGAGGTAAGTTTGAAGACACCATTCCAAATACGGCAAAACAATAGTAATAGTAGACAGGCGATTTATAGTGTGCGTTATAGCATCCGGTCTACGATTATTATGTGAACCATGAATATTCTCGGAAACTTACAATTGTTTATAACCATTTGCATAATAATAATCTAAGCAGGGGGGAAAAGAATGACATTATTCCCGCTACTCTTACGCTCTGCTACTTCCTTGTAAAAATGCAAATAAACAAAAGTTGTTTGCACTCGTTCGCTTCGAATTTCGAAAAACAGTGAATATCTCTAACAGAATGAATTGCTATAAAAAAATTATGACGCTGCGTGGTTACTACTTCTCGTTTGATTTATTAATAAACGCGTTCTGAATGCGAAGTATTTTTGCGGTTTTTATGCGGGCGTAAATCAGATTAAAATAGTGGCACTTCCGTAAAGCGGCGTCGCATTTATTCTGAGTCGAATGAAAAGCCGGAGACTTCGAAAATAACGGCAGAAATCGTGGGCGTATTTATAGAATGCCGGCGCCCAGAAAAACGCAAGGTTTATTTATCTCAGATGCGACAAGACAAAAAAAATAGTTTTGCGTTTGAAATATTTCAGCTTTCTTACATTTTTCGTTTCATTATTGAAATATTTTTCTTCCTCGTACATACAAGGTGTTGTTCATAAAGTACGAGTATATAAGTACCTTGCAATAAATTATACACAAGAATATGTTGGAATGTTTTCATTATCCATTAATGTGTAATGACATTGTGAGGTTTAACATCGGAGAAGTGTTTTTTAAGAAATATTAATAGATTCAAAACATACTGCTGTGAGATCCACCTGACAAGGTTTCAGAAAAGTAGATAAACAGAGTAGAAACAAGTAACTTTCTTATCTGTACCAACACCAGTAAATTGATTCAAACAATTACACAATTGATGTCGTGGAATTTTAGTTAACAAGGTGCTTCTGAAGGTAGCAGAAACCAGTCATACAGCGACAATGAGGTGCCAACTGGTGGAGCCAAAATGGGGTCCGCAGGAGGTGAAATAAGTGCTTAGTGAAGTGTATTGTGCGGTTATAGAGAGTCGTTACGCTACGTTACCTAAAAATGATTAGAAAGGAGTTAGGAGTCTTCGGTTGAGTTAATTTATAGAAGATTTTGAATAATTAAATTAATGTGAGATAAACACTAACACAAATATTTAAGGCAGAAAAATTTTCCCGCCGCAATCGAGAATCGAACTCGAGTCTTCCGGTTTCATGCCAGACGCTTTTAACCATTAAGCTAATGGCTCGAAACCGGAAGAATCGAGTTCGCTCGATTGCGGCGGAAAAATTTTTCATGCCTTAAATATTTGTGTTAGTGTTTATCTCACATTAATTTAATTATTATTAATACACTAACATATCCCTTTAATTAATTTAGAAGATTTTTAGTTAGAAAATTAAAAGAAAAAGTAGTATGGAAATATCAAAGCTTGAAGTAAAATTAAAGTTTAGCATGGAAGTAGACCGCGTCTCACAAAAGGATGCATGAATGTCATGGTTATAAAAACATAGTTGTGTACAAAATGATATAATTTAGACATAATAAAAATTAAGACGTAATCTTTTGTACTGAGAAATTGTGGCATTATTTACTAACGAATTTAATTTTAGAGGAAATTAGATGATGAAATAGCATTAATAGTTGACAAAAGCAATTTCTTTGGAAAATAGAAAAATTTATGTTAATTTTGAATATACAAAATTAGAAAGTTAGGTTAGGCGAAGGAAGATTTGATGAAACAAATTAATTCACTTACCGACTAGACGTAGTTTAAAAATTGTAAAACAAGTATTTCTAAATTAGGTATTTACATTCAATTTTGGTTAAACGAAAATACTAAAGTTTGGAAAAAATTGTGGAAATGCGTGTTCAAGTAAACAGGCTAGAGACAACATAACCAAATAAAATAGGCGTGCACTTCGCATTTAGCAGGAAGCGCCGCGTAAAACCAAATTGCAGATTCATTTATTTTTCCATATAAATACCGGTGCAAAGCGTGTCCACTTTCCAGTTCGACTTTAAACGCGAAAGCTTTTTACTTTACTCCTTAAAATGTTAAATTTTCAGTCAGTAAATGAAATTTTAACGTATATAAACATTGAATAGAAATTAGAGTGAACACAGACAAATTTAATAATGAGTTTTTAAATAATTTATTAAAAGAAACTAATAATTGGGGCTGGTTGATGTGCAAACGCGCCAAATCCTGTTTTTTTTTAACAAATAATACTGTCACCATAAATACAAAGATAGTCAATACAATAAATAAAAATAGTGTTGAGGCTCCTAAAGTGCTAGCACGTGCAGAAGTATGTAACATCGGTGTTGTAAAGAGAAAGAAAAAGTGAAAACAGAAGATTGAATAGTGTATTTGGGAGTGGAGAATGAAAGTGAGAAAGGAGTGCAGAAGGAAAAAAGAGAAGATTTCTATAAACGAAAGGACGGTCAAAATGTGTATAGGGACGCAAAAAGAAACGGGAAGTTTCTAAATAGAAAAAGAATTTTAAAATTTGTAGAAGAAAAGATATTCATTGGATAATAAATCAGATATTTTATATGTTATGTGCAGGTAAATGCAAACGTATAAGTTCGGATTCCTTCTTAGTAAAAGTAATTCTACAGATGAAAAAACCAATAATAAAAAAGCAGAAAAATAAATATAACTGAATATAAAGAAAACAAGTAGGGAAGAGAAGTAACGAGCGTCTAAATAAAAACCTGGTCAAGTGGGTTGTGATCGACAATTTATCCATTGCATTTACATAGCAGAATTACTAAATGTAGCCTACTTAACCAGGTTTTTATTTAGACACGAGTTATATCTAAATATGAACAAAAACTCGAAAAAGTGGAAGTATTAATGGAATTAACAATTTGGAAAGCAATTTCAATTACAGTATATTAATAGAAAAAGTTGGTGGGCGAATAAGATACATAAAAGAAGAATGAAAGTCAGAATGAAACTGAGGTTAGGGCGTTACAAATAAAAGAAGAATATCGAGAGCAGAGGATGAAGGTGAAAAGGAAGAAAAGAAAAACAGATTTTTACAAATGAAACGAGAGTAAGTAGTAATAACATGCATTCAATAAAAAAAACGGTGAAATTGTTAATTGCAGAATCCCGTCAAGAGACGTTACATTGTTTTATTCATTGATTGTATTTTTTTTTGTAAAAAATGTAAATTATGTTAGAACAAAAAACGTTTATTATCGAGTCCTATTTTCACAACAGAACAAAAATTCATGGAAATTGAACGTATTAATTGAATGGCAAGGTGCTTTGAATAATTTTTTGAAGACAATTATTAGTCGGAACACTGTAATTCCTTGGCCTCCGAGGTCCTGTGATTTAACCGTTTGTGATTTTTTCTTGTGGTCTTACATAAGAAACTCATCACATCAGTTGCCGATTGCTAATAAAATTCAAGAATTGAATGAGTCTCCTGGTATCTTAAAAAAAAACCTGGTGAACGCAATTAAGCATAGAACCTTGAAATGTTTTCAAGAAGGAGGTAGACACCTTCAGCATTTATTATAATTTTTGTAAAATGTTTTTTAAGTTACAGTAATAAACGTTTATTTTTGAAATGTTTTCTTTGAGTTAAAATGAGGATAGAAATACGCTCCTTTCACACTATACGGTTTTGATCGTACGGTAAAAAACCGTACGGCTTTTTGCCGTACCACTACAATGGTTCGAGGGCAACTGACCGTACGATTTAAAACCGTCTAATGTGAAAGTGTGCGTTTGGTCATGTACACCATTGTTTTATCCGTCGCCGTCCGGGTGCCGTGCGTGCAGTGGCAGTGGACGGCATGGTGATGGCAAAATGCCGTCATCGTATAATGTGAAACGGGCTATAGGCTTCTTCACTCCATTAAAAGAATGTAGCCGTACGACTTTTTACCGTACGATCAAAACCGTATAGTGTGAAAGGAGCCATACAGATGACACTAGCCGTCTGAAGAACCCTACGCTATACGTTTGGAATAAATCCATGGCTATCTAGACTGCTTTTTTAATTGAACAATCGTTATTTATAGGGAAGGAAGGAATAATAAAAGTGCAGAAAAAATTCAAAACCAGATAGTGTACATTAAAAATAAAAAACGGAATTTGATAGGCGTGGAAGCGAAATTAGGGAAAAGAGAACGAAATGTTAAAATGGTATGAGAAAGCAGGAAGACGAGGAAATACCTCAAAGAAGATGAAAAACAGAATTTAGATGCGTAATCCACAAAGGCAATCTTAAGAAATCTAGAAAACAATAAAAGTTTTATAAGAAACGTTTAGTAGAAAAGGAACATTAAATACTGAAAAAGAAACCATATGATAAAAATTTGAAAATAAAGATTATGAGAGAACTATTGCTACACATTACAAATAAAAGACCTCACAACTATTCCTTTTCTTGGCATTCAAAATGGTAGCCTTAATTTTGAACATTTATTATAATTTTTTTAATTTTCTTATTAAATTGAAATTAATTAAAATTGTATGGCTAGTAGAAATAAACAGAAAAGTTAATTCTTGCATTGAGATTATTCTTAATTTTCATTTTTTATTTCGTTTTAACTTGACGTGAAAACATTTCCGGACACAACTTTATTAGTAAAAATTATTTAATTGCATGTCCTCTTCTATTTTCGAAAGTTAGGAACAGTTTTATCTGAGACACCAAGTATAAGGTGCTGCATTGATGGACGCAACACAGGATGAAGTGCCATGCTAATTTTGAAGTGTTTAAATATTACTTTTTTCTAATTGTTTTACAAAACAAAGCGTAATTTTCATGAAATTGGTGCTGGTCTTTTTGTCATATGTAATTTGTTTCTTTACTTTTCAAATAAATCTAATACAGAACTGAGATCTTCAAAATGAAACAATTTCAAATAATATAGCGAAGAGAATATCAACACTTTTTCAACATTTTTCATTAAAAACTGTTTGCTCAATTTCTAAATTTTGAACGAAAGCATCAAAGTTATATTAGATCAATCACTGTCAAAACTCATCAGTAAAGCTCGTGGAATTTGTATAAAACGTCACGAATGTTGCCCCACCAAACAGACGACTCGCAGTGCAGGTTCGTTACGGGCAAGTATTGCCGCCTTACGCCGCCTACGCGGCGGCGTAGCGCTCGGAAATACGACATCACACGCCGCTGGGTTGTGTTTCACGTTCAGTAGTGTGGCGAATTTGTACATTTTTCACGCGGCCTACTCATCAGTCAGAGTTAACTCATGGTTTATTTAATGTGTGTGTAACATATTTTGCGATGAGTGACACAATTTTACAGAAAATATAAGAATGGTGTTATACAGGGAGCAGCTGTTAGAATATATGAGTTTTTTTTTTTGCTTATTTTTCAGACTGACCAATACCAATAAATGTTCAAATAAGAGAAATAGTCTTGGATAACCGCAGATACAAAAATGAGAAAAATCAAGAAAATGTCTTGAAATTAAAATGCAACAGACTTCTTAAGACTATTGTAATTTATAGTGCATATTGTTATTTATGTAATGCTATTTAATATTAATCTATTAATCTTTCTTTTGGAATAATTTCCAAAAGTATACAAATTTTGATAAAAGCCCGTTCTTGCCTTGTATACAAAGAATGAATGCATGGTAACTGATAGACTACAAAATTTATAATAAATTTATTGCACTTGCTGTACGTTCGACAGTTCAGGATAAATAATATCTCAAACGTACAGTGAAACGTCGATATTTATATGAACTTGTCTTTCTACACGTCTATTATGATTGATCATTTTCTTTTATTCTTTAGTTTTTGATATTTTAATATTGATTTTCATTTTCAATTTTTTTTCTGTTTTACCATTATTAATTCTTTCACTTTACGGTAGTTATAATTTGCTTGTTTTTCTCGTTTTGATCTTAATATGAGGGTTTATATTTTCTGCTTCTGCTACTGCAGTATGTACTTTTTTCTTTTCTTTTTTGTTTCTCAATTTGTTGATTTATGGTTTCCTCTTTATTTCTAAGTTTTTATTTCTTTTTTCCTGCTCTTTGATTTTAAAAATTTTGCTTACTTCAGCAGCGATACTTTCTAAAGTTTCTTAATTTAACCTTCCATACCTGTAACAATTTTCGTTGCCTCTTGTTCATTCTTAATTTCTTCATCACGTGTAATAATTTTATATTCTTTATATTGTACATTTTTTTTTCAAAAATAGCCTATAGTTTCAGCGTGCTAGAACTCCCTAAATTAATTATTGTGTCAACTACATTTTGTTTATTTTTCTCTAATTTGGTCGTCATGTTGATAATTTATGTTGCCTTTTTCTTCAGACACAAGAACGTTTTCAAATTTACCTTTTCTCCGTCATCTAAGTCTAGTGTCATCTAGTGTCCAACTTAAAAGTAGTTATATTTTCAGTTTTTTTCTTTTTGTGCCAGAATTGACTAATTGTAAGTTATTTTTTACTACTTTGTTTACATTTTGTTTTATTTTTCTTCTGATTTTGATCCTTGTCATTTATGTTTTCATTTCCTTCAGGTATAGAAATAATTTTCAATTTTATACTTTTCTTCTTCGTCTACATCTACAGCATCATTAATGTTTTCCGTATGTTCAGTTTCCGCTCTGTTTATTTTTTCCTTTTCTTCTTTTGTTTCTTTGTGTTTCTTAATATTTTCAGTTTTCTGCTTTTTGTGTAAGAATTGCCTTGAATTAGATTTCACTGTTTCGTTTTGCACAACAAATAAATTTTGTTTTCTTTTTCTTATTTTGCTTTTCATCTTGATCATTTATGTTTTTTTCAGACAAGCACAGGAATAGTTTTGAAATTTATATTTTCTTCTGCATCCATTTATTCTGCTTCAATTCTTGAAAATTCTTACTATACACAAATCCCCATGTATGGTTGTATGGTTGTATCTTGACTTTTGTTAGGCGCTGGTAGCAGTGCCTTTGTATACTTTAAAACTCTTTCTTTTTCGCTGATTTTTACTTCTTGATCTTATAATTTTTATTGCTTCTGCTTTATTTTCTTCACCGGTAGTTGTTATTTTTGACGACTTTTTCTTGCGCCAGAACTTTTTAAGTTTAAGTTAAGAAATTTGTCATCCACATTTTTCAGTTGTTTTAAGCAAGTTGATTAAATTTATCGATTTTTCTTTAGTTGGACCATAATTTACAAATAGTTTTCTGTATTTCTTTTTATAATTTAAATACATTTTCTGGTTGCTCTTCCCCGAATTCGTTTTACAGTCAGATTTTAATTTAAAAGTATTTCCGTTTTCTTCTTTTAAAGTCAACACATTATCACATATACCACTTGCAATTAAGGAAGTCAATATTTAACACTTTCAAATTAGCATAAAATTTCTCATGTTAGTTCGATGGCCATCGATGAAATTCGTTGTACATGTTGTGATTTATAAAAAAAACCTTTAAAACATCAAATTTTTCAGATATAATACAAGGTAATACCGGCTTTTCAAATTAAAAAAAAAACTTTTTGAAATTAACGAATGTAAACGATAACAAAGATGCAATGAAAGCCCACAACTAACAACATGAATGCATGTTTATTTGCAAAGACATTTTCCGATACGTAATGTAGGAATTTTTTTTAAAAGCCTTCTACAAAAACAGAGAACCCAATCGACATTTAGAATAGCGTAAAATACTATTTTTCCACCAAAATCTATTTATCAGGAATTGGTGGTTGCTTTAGTATTCGTTGATTTTAGCAGTGCTTTTAATGTAATAAACCATAAAATGCTTATTGTTAAATAAATTATTACTGTTCAAACAAGAAGATAATGACATGGATATCTGCCTGTTTGAAGGCAGCAATTAGTTAGTTTCAACGATA
This sequence comes from Dorcus parallelipipedus, assembly GCA_958336345.1. Lineage (NCBI taxonomy): Eukaryota > Metazoa > Arthropoda > Insecta > Coleoptera > Lucanidae > Dorcus > Dorcus parallelipipedus. Next base: position 26,339,039 of record OY284479.1, on the reverse strand, counting down.
AAATATTAGAAGATAAGAAATTAGTCTAGGTAGTTAGTGGTGTTCCTCAAGATAATAGATTGGGACCTGTAGAATTTTTTATTTCTTCATCTTTCCAAATCCCAGAAAACATCAATACGAAAAAAACTTTGATGAAATTTCATCAATTCTCAACACATCTGTATTTTTTAGGGAATATATGATATTTATTAAAAGTTTCCTGCGCATCTGTATTTAACATAACAATTGTTATTGGTGTTGTTTTCAAATATGAAATATCACTCCCCGTGGGCCGATTCACATTTGGTATCAGGTTCAGGATTTGTTGATTTATAGTAGTTAATGCTTTTTTGATATCTACATTTGTTGGTTTGAACTTATTTACATAAAACTTTTTGCGCACAGCATTTGTTGTTGAATCCTTAACTATTTTCCAAGTCGCCTTAATATTATTTTATGCTTCCAAAATATCAGTCGAATTAAAATTTCTTTTTTCTCCTGCGGTTTTTTTGGAGTTCTCTAGAGTAGTTCCTGTATTCGTCATTGTCAATCTTTCTTTAGCATATTTTCATATAGCATTCTTTTGTGTTTACATTTTGCTCTTCATTCGTTTATTATCCAAGTTCATAGGTCCCAGTAGGCGTTGAAATGTTCTGCCTCTTTCAAACCGGGAAATTACTAAATTTCCGTCAGCTGTTTGTGAATTTACTAGAGGCATTCGTTTGTGTGTCGCATACTTTGTTGCTATTTAGTTTTCTGCGAAATTTGAAAGTTTATCCTAGTTTATTTTTTAACTAATTACGGTATAGTAGTAAGTAGGGATAATAGTGTGTGATTGCATGCTTTTAAGTTATCGTGATGGTTTTCATATAAGAAAAAGATTGTTTTCTACTAATGGCACATTTTCGAAGTAGAACTTGCAATGAAGACGGAACCTGGCCTCTTAAAGCACTTTGAGCAGATAAAAAAATATTCTTCACTTACTCCATTATGGAATACTCGCCCACAGTTTCTCTTTTTTTCATTTTTGGGTTTGGAAATCTTCCCTTATTAGATTTATTAACAATAAATTTGATAGTTTCAGAGATCAACTCTAACTAAAAATCGACTTATTCGATATACAGTATACAGTGAGCCTCAAAAGTCTGGAATAAAATTCATAATTTCTTTATTTTTGGTATTTCGAGAAAAAGCTCGGACAGGTAAATTTTGTTTTTAAAAAGCACATATTTTTATGCAAAAATCAATTTTTGACAGTCATTTGTTTTCGAATAATGAAATCATCGATTTTTTTTTTTCAATAGCAATCCCCAATTTTTTTTCTAGATTCTAAAAGCTCATTGAATTCTCTATCCAATTATATCAAAAATTTATGATATTCTATGGGAAAAATTTTGAGAAAAGGAATATTGAAAATGACGTATAAGCTGTATCTCACTATCTAATAAGAATAATTTTGCATTGGTGTGTTCTGGGCACCTTATCAAGAGATTTTTACCAAAAAATTAAAGGCCTTTTTTCTCTGCGTTCTCTAATATCAATAACAAATGTTGAAAATAAATATTTTTCAAAATAAGAAAGGTGTATGGAATTGCTTATTTCTTAGTGTGTTTAGTAACACACCTTTTTTTCACAACTGCCAAAGTTATGACGTCATCGACAAGTTGGACACCCACATTGTGAAAATTTCTTGATAAAGTTCCTAGAACATATAGGAATGCGAAATTATTCTCATTATTTCATTGGTGAGATAATTTGAATAATTTTTTTCTCAAAATTTTTCCTATAAAACGTCATAAATTTTTGACATGGTTAAATAGAGAATTCAATGAGAATCAAGAGAAAAGATTGGGGGTTGCTATTTAAAAAAAATGTCGATGACATCATTACTCGAAAACAAATGACTATCAAGAATTGATTTTCATATAGAAACTTGTACTTTTTAAAAGCAAAATTTACCTGTCCGAGCGTTTTTTTCAAAATGTCAAGAGTAAAGAAATTATGAATTTTATTCCAGACTTTTGAGGCTCACTGTATTTATATTCAATAGTGCATCTGAATCCACCCCTACTTATAAAACATAAATTTATACGTACAGTCTGTCTTCAACTATTATTTTGCTAAGTAATTAATTGTATGTATGGGGTGCCAATGCCAGATTTTTCACCCCTTTTGACTTCCTTTAGTAAGAACCGTTTAATATAAAACTTGTAGAAAGTAATTCAAAGCTTTTATAGATGATGACAATTGAACTCGTTCAAGTCAAGTATCAAATCCTAAGGTTACATCTTTTCTAGTGGAACACTCTGTATATTAGTACATTTTATAATTTCAGGCATCTTTATACGGATAGCGGAAAACTTGTATGAAATGCGAATATTTCAAAAGCTACTCATTTTATATACCGGGTGTTGCGTTTAACTTCGTACTGCAGGGAAGTAGTACGTGTTTATGAATTTCATTAAATTCCTGCCTTCCATAATGTTTTCAAGGGAAATTTTGATAGTTACGTAGGTAATAGGCTTTTATTTTCTTAAAAACTCAAATTAATAAAAATATTAAATTACGTAAAACTTACTAAAATTTAAATATTACTTCTAATTAAAAGAAAACTTAGAAGTCATCATTTTCTAACTATCCAATACATAATATTAGACAAAATTATATAAGATCCATTAAAATATTTGGAAGTTATATTAGTATGTTTGTATATTTGATTATATTTTTGTAACATAGACATTTTGTGCTCTATAATTTTTGTACGTAATTTATTTGTGTATTTGATATAGCAATAGAGTTATTGAACTTGGTATGTATATGTATGTTGCATTGTTTTCATTTTGTATTTTTATTATAAATAGCTCAACTTTTGTTTATGTTGTTATATGATTACTCGTGTAATGTTTACACATCTAATAAAAGTTAGTATTAATTGTAATTACATTTGTAAACTAAATTAATTATGCAAAAATCCATTTTGAAATTATCAGTTATTTTTAACTTTTAATGTGGGTCATTTTCAAAGCATACGGAGGAAACATAAAAGTCGGAGATATTCAATTAAGAAAAAAATTAGTGCTTTAAACTTTAAAAATAAAAAATGCGTTAACGACAGTTTCACTTTTGCTCGCATTTATTTCGTATGTCATTTATGTAGGAATGTTGACCTTTTTTAAACATATTTGCCGTGTAATTAAGCGATTATTTAAATGTTTGCCGAACGTTTTAATGTTAATTGCGTAGTTTTTGTACAGTGACTTGTTCGCTCAAAAAATCAAACATTCGGTCTAGTGTTACGCAACTTGGTTATTAATGCCATTCACTATGTTCTCAACGCATCGAACCGTCCGCACGCCAATTCGTTTGGATAATCAAAAAGATAGAGAGAGAAAGAAATGGATAATAAATTCATCAAAAGTTTAAAAATAGTTATCACATAATATTTTTATCCCCGTATATAAATTACTGTGCAACGTGGTAAAGTCGATTCTATTTTTATACACATATTTTCGTTAGAAAATAGTAACTATAAGAAGAGATAATTTCACTTTTTTATTTATCTTCCTACAACTTACAGTAATTCAACTGAAGTTAAAATTAGGGTGCGTATTCACCAAAAACAGTATTTTGAACTAGCTCGGAGTTACTTCAGAATTAACGAGTTCAAAGGAGGATAAGAACTTTTCGACCTGTACACACTAAAATCTGTTTGAGTTCGGAATTATTTCAGAACCCTTTTATCTTACCACTACTTCACGGATGGGTTCGGTTCGCTAAAAGCTCAGAACCGGTGAACACGAAAAGCGTCCTCACCAAGTTCAGATCTTTTGTCGAGCTAGGACTGGGCAGATCTGAACTTGTCCAGAGTTTTGTGAATACGCGCCTTTACACTTACTTTTACCGTAACTACGTGACTAGTAAAATTTCCCTAGAAAACATTACAGAAAGCAGGAATTCAAATAAATCCATAAACACTTGCCACTTCCTTGCAGTACGGAACGCACCACCCGTTATATAAAATGAGTAGCTTTCGAAATATTCGTATTTAATACAAGTTTTCCTCTATGCGTATAAAGATGTCTGAAGCTATAAAATGTGAATAGGTACATTTTAAAAAATTCAATTGTTTTTCTCTACAGAGTGTTCTATTAAAAAAGACGTAACTTTATTTTATATTCCATTTGAACGATGTTTGATTGTCAACATCTAAGTTTTTATTAAACATTTTTTTCTATATTCAAAAATAAGAAAGTCAAGGGGGTGAGAAATCTCGCGTTGGCACCTTGTACGTACAATTAATTAATTAGCAAAATAAAAGTTGAAGACGTATAAATTAATGTTTTATGAATAAGGGCGCTGTTTGTCTTCTTTGAAATTATCACTTATAATACCAGGAGTAGTCAAAGTTATCATTTTGTTACCAGCAAAATGTGTAAGGCCCAATTGTATAATTTCAGTTTAAATTTAAGCTTAAGCTTAAACCCCGTAATTAATGTTGAAATTGTACAACTGGGCCTAAGTCTCAAGGCACGACAACATCGTGAAATCCTGGCCAATTGAGCTTCTGAATACTTGAAGACATGTTTTTCTTTTTAGATGTTTCAGGTTATTTTTTTTAATTAATTAATTGCCCGATAACTTTCATGCGAAAGTTTCTAAAGTTTGGATCGTTGTACCAATTTATAACAAAGTCTGAGGTCCTAAAGCTCTTGGATGACAAAATTTGTACTTTCAGGTAAGTTAAGGCAGGGTTTTCCTTCCTCGCATTCTCGTCTTATGCGATATAGGAAAAAAAAACAATATACAGCCTGTGGCATTAAACCGGGTATCTTCATTAACGCCGTTGCTATTGAGTATATGGAAAAATGTTTTATGCAAAAGTATCATCCTTTCAAGCTCCGCTTAATTTAAAATTGTTTTCGAATATACATGCTGTCCCAATTCGGTTGTACGATGTGTAACTTCATTATTTTAAATGGAATACCCTATGTTTTGTAACGAATTTGTGCTTGTTAGGTTATTTTAGCGTAAGTTTGATAAGGATTCTCTGTACCCTAAGTCTTATGGTTTTTAAGATATTAGGCTTTGTTTATGGTTTTCGGAAAATGCAGATGTAACTTTTATAATTAATATCTCATTAACGAAGAAAATTAGAAAGCAGATATTGTGGTACAAAGGTATCTACCGCAGTAACAAAATTTACCTTTCATTAAACAGGGATTCAGTAAAACTATTTCCATTTCGATAACAAATGAAGGGCAATAACTTTTGTTTTTTAAATGGAACGGTGTTATTTTTATATCGTAGTTAGATGCTCCATAAAATTATCTTTCAATTAGCTAAACACTTCCCTAACCAATTACTGACGGTTGAGGAGATATTTAATATTATTTCATAATTTCTGCATTTTAACATATTTATTAAAATGAGGAGTGAGTATTTACTCAAACATTTTACTTATTTTTAGTAAAATATCAATTAACTAAGCTTTTAAGTCCTGGTCGTATAAAATAAGTATTGTTAAATACATGATTACTTAATTCCATTGTTAAGGCTTGTGATAGGTTAAACAGTAACAAGAGCAATAATTTTGGTTGGTATTTTTAAATATTGTTAAATTTCCTCCAGTAATATTACTTAAACACAGAATTAACTTGATCGTGTGGTTAACTACGTTGGCTCTAAGACTTCTTGTACTTAACATTTTCACTTTTGTTTTATATGAAATAATAAAGTGAGTTCTACACATTATTGACGAAATATTTATTAATCATGTTTGAATATTACAACAACAACTAACAAAATTAAATACTGATTTTCCAAAATAAATACGAAATCTTTGAAAACTGAACAACAAAATAATTCTCAGATGTAATTTCAGTGTTCAAAATGTATGCATTCTATATAACAGAGCTAGATAAACTTAGAAAATTGACATTTTACTCAAAACAAGTAAAAAGTTTGAATAAATGCTCACTCCTGATTTTAATTAACATGTTAAAATGCAGAAATTATAAAATATTATTAAATATCTCCTCAAACGACAGTAATTGGTATAGGGTACAGTATATAACTAATTGAAAGCTAACTTTATGGAGCATCGAATGCCAACAGATTACACCGTTCCATTTAAAAAACAAAAGTTATTGCCCTTCAATTGTTGTCGAAATGGAAATAATTTTACTGAATCGTTGTTTAATGAAAAGTAAATTTTGTTACCGCGGTAGATACCTTCCACTTAGCTTGTAACAGTATCACAATATCTGCTTTCTAACTTTCTTCGTTAATGAGAAAATAATTACATTTGTACGAGAAAATTGGGCAAGAAAACGTACTTAGAAGAATAGAATAGAATAGAATTAAACACCGAAATCGACAAAAAAAACGATAATGCAGAGAAAACACAAGCTAAAAGAAAGTAAAGAAGACAGTATTTATATTAACGATGACCTAACAAAAGTAGAAATGGAAATGCAAAGAAAAATTAGGATCAAGGCCAAAGAAGAGAAAGCAAAGGGTAAAGAAGTTAAAATTGGGTACAAGAAAATAAATGTGGAACGCAAACAGTGGAGATGGGACAGAGATAAGGAAATGTTGAAAGAACTACCAGCAAAAAACTAGATAACGATGTAGATGGGAAACACAGGCTAACGAACACGGCAAAGAATAAAGGAAAACACGAAATGAAGATAAAGAAGAGAAAAAATAGGCATCAAAACAAGAAGGGAAAAGACACTATAAACGGGAAAATAATAAAGATAGGGATCTGGAACATAAGACGTATAAATGGGAAGGAAACTGAACTGTTACACGACTTCGAGCAAACAAAACTGAATATTCTGGCAGTATGTGAAACGAAGAAAAAAGGACAAGGAGTAATGAAAATGGAAAATGGGCATATATTTTTGTACAGCGGGGTTAGCCCAGAAAATTGGGCAAAAGAAGGAGTGGGGTGCCTAATAAGCAAGGACTACATAAAATATGTACATAAATGGGAATTTGTGTCGTCAAGAATATTAAAATTGGTGATGAAATTTGAAGACGTAGAGCAAACAACTATAGTAATAATTTATGGGCCAAATGAGAACAACAAAGTAAAAGAAACATTCTGGGAAGAGCTTAACGGAGTTATCGAAAGTACAAGCGGAAGAATAATAATATTGGGATTTCAATGGAAGAGTCGCCACAAGAAGGGCAGGAGACAGTGAAGTAATAGGCCCTTATGGAGAGGACTGTTGAAATAATAACGGAACTAGACTAATCAATTTTTGTGAAGAAAATAATTTAATGATTATGAACACGTTCTATGGACATAAAGGACATACATATGTATACACGGGAGGTCAGAAGCAGGAAAGAAAAGTCTGTAATGGACTACGTTCTAATAAACAAGGAGTGTAAAAAAGAAGTGTTGGATGTACGAGTTAAACGTGGGCCGGAAATTAGCAGTGACCATTATCTAGTAGAAGTGACAATAAGGGTTAAAACAGGAAAGCAAGGAAATAATCAAAGAAGTAAAAAACAAAAACAAGTAATAAAAACATATAAACTGTTACAAAAGGCGACAGCTATGGAATATAGACAAAAAGTAGAAACAAGAGCAAGAAACGCAATAACTACATGGGAGTCAAAAAATTTAGAACAAAAGTGGCAACAATTTAAAGAAATATTATTGGAATCTGCAAAAGAAACATGCGGAATAACAGTCGTAGGCGGAAACAGAAAACAAACGAAGTGGTGGACACCGGAGATTAAAAGCCAGGTAAAGATAAAGAAGAATTTGTGGAAAAACGACTTAAAGACTGAAAACAGACGAAAGCCACCAAAAGTATAAAGAACAACGAGCAAAAGTAAAAGACATGATAAAGCGAGCCAAAGTACAATCCTGGGAAGAATTCGGAAGGAAAATGGAGGAAGACAGTAGAGGTAATCAGAAATTATTTTATAGAATACTTAAAAACCTGAGAAAAGATAAGACATACGACCTAAAACACATGCAGGGAAAAAACAATGAAATATTAACAAAAGACGAGGATGTAATGGAAAGATGGAGAGAATACTTCCAAGAACTGCTAGACACTAAACAGAAAGGGAATATAGTGAACACGGAAACCGTGAGAAATCCTAATGAAGAAGAGGAAAACGCACAAATAACGATGGAAGAGGTAGAGGAAGTTATTGCAAAAATCAAAACAGGAAAGTCGGGGGGACACGACAGGATAACACCAGAAATGATAATAAACTTGGGAAGACAAGGGAGAGTATTACTGCTAGAGGTCTTTAATGAAGCATGGACTATACAGCACAAGTCCCAGACGACTGGAGAATTGGGGTGATAATGCCCATACACAAAAAAGACGACACGAGAAATTGTTCAAACTGCAGAGGTATTACATTGTTAAGCATTGTCTCCAAAATGTATGAAACCCTATTAGAAAAAAGGCTAAGAGAAATAGTTGAACGACAGGTAGACGAGTCTCAGTGCGGCTTTAGGAAGGGGCACAGTGTACAAGATCACATCTTTGTAATTAAACAAATAATAGAGAAGACAAGGATTAAAGGTACCGAAGTATATATGGTTTTTATAGACATAGAGAAGGCGTTTGTTTGACAGAGTGCCGCAGAAATTACTATGGAATAGTTTAGCAGAGAGAGGTGTCCCCTTCACATTAAGGCAAAGAATAAAGAGTATGTATGACAAGAATAGCTGTTATGTCAGGAAAAACAATTTGGAATCCCGGAAATTTGAAATAAAGGATGGACTACGGCAAGGAGGCGTATTGAGTCCTCTACTGTTTATAATAATTATGGACGACGTAATAAAGGCCACTAGAAGAAAGGTAAAAAGGACGCACATAGGATACAATAAACTAAAACCAATAGAGTTGTCAGAGTGTGCCTTTGCAGACGATCTAATGATCTGTGCACCAAGTGAAAAAGACCTAAGAAACAATATTGCAGTATGGATGGAAGAATTAACGAAGAGGAACATGAAAGTAAATACAGCGAAGACTAAGGTATTAGTAATAGGTAGAGAAAACAAACAAATAAAGCTAGAAATAAATCAAGAAAAAATTGATCAAGTAGACTTATTCAAATACCTGGGAGTAAATATACACAGAGATTGGAAGGAAGACACAGAAATAAGCGACAGAATTAATAATGCAGGACGATTGTACCATTCGTTGTCTAGAACGTTTTTAGGAAAGAAAGAAATCAGTAGAAAAACAAAAATGACTGTATATAAAACTGTGTATAGACCGATATTGACCTACGGATCTGAAAGCTGGGTACTCTCTAACACGCAGAGTAGTAGGATACAAGCAATGGAAATGAGGTACCTAAGGAGAGTAACAAGAAGAGATCGTATAAGAAACGAGTCATAAGAGAAGAACTGGAAGTTGAGCCAATCTTGGCTAGAATTGAAGAACAGAAACTGAAATGGTTCGGACACTTAACAAGAATGGAAGATAGTAGGCCAACGAAAAACATATGGGAAGCGAAAGTGAGCGCCCGAAGATTGAGAGGAAGACCTAGGAAGAGTTGGGATAGCAATATGGTAACAATTTTGGAAAAGAGGGAAAAAACATGGGAAGAAGCGAAGAAGTTGGCAAAAAACAGAAAAACAGTGGGCAAAGTTTGTCTATGAAGAAAGATTGGCATAAACTAATGCTACCCTACACCTACGGGTATCAAGGTTTTTGATTATAAGATAGATTATAGATGGATTATAAGAAAGATTGGCATAAATTAATGCTACCTTACACCTACGGGTATCAAGGTTTTTGATTATATACAGTGTGTCCCAAAAAGTTTTATACAAATGGAGAAAAAGTTTATCTTACATTTCACAAAAAAAACTATTGTTTATAAAAAGCTCTGCATGACTTGTAGATCCATAATCAGGTACAAAATTTTTAAAAAGTTGACTGGAATACAGGGAAAATGAAAAATAATTATTTGGACGGAGAGCAAAATACGTTCAAACTGTAGTGGAGAGCAAAATGTTCAATGAAATTGTGATTAAATAGCAAAAAATTATGCACACTTGTAGATTATTGATATTCCCAGATAAAAATTAAAAAATAAACACTTCAACAATTGTTAGATAATTTATTTTTATAAAACATTGATAACCTTCTTTATCAATTTTTATCTGGTAATATCAATAATCTACAAGTGTGCATAATTTTTTGCTATTTAATTTTCCCTGTATTCCAGCCAATTTTTTAAAAATTTTGTACCTGATTATGGATCTACAAGTCATGCAGAGCTTTTTATAAACAATAGTTTTTTTTGTGAAATGTAAGATAAACTTTTTCTCCATTTGTATAAAACTTTTTGGGACACACTGTATATATATACATTTGTATTTTCCGAAAATCATAAACAAAGCCTGATATCTTAAAAACCATAGGACTTAGGTACAGGGAACACTTACCCTAAAATGACCTGACGAGTTCAAATTCGTCTTAAAACATATGGTGTTCCATATAAAATATGCAAGTTACACAACGCACAGCCAAATTGGGACAGCCTGTAAATTTTAAAATAATTTTAAATTGTGCGGATACGATGCGTAGATAACAGTGGGTGAGTTCGACGCCGCTGTAAGTGCTCAGACTCAAAGTCGAACAATGCCTTATTTACACTAAAGTCGCTGAGGAAATATGCCGTCTTCACTTGGTCGACTAACGCACATAAAGAAAGTGAGCTAAACTTAGACTCCCTACTTATAAGACATGAACTTGGTTCAGATTCTCGATGTCGGATAGCTGGCAAGAAGGGAGAAACCTGTGAACTTTGAAATTATAGACCTATATCCATATTATCTAATTTTGCTAAGGTCTACGAAAACGTTATTTACTTATATTGTTACGATTTTAAAGGTTCTATTAATTTTTATTTTCAAACAAAACACGAAATAGTTAAACTAATTTATTTAAAAGCAAACGAATTAACACTAACTTAAACAATAATTTATTTATAAACTTATACGTAATTTATTTTAACAGCCGAGCGAAAGTTTATAACGCGACTTCAATTACGAACTGTCAAATGCTGAATTCCCTTCCATTCACCGGTCGCGTGTTTTATAAGTCGGGGTTGTTTATCTCGAACATTCGAGTGCGCGACGGAATACCTAAGGTTGATTCCTCCGCTGACGTGATATCGGAGCGACCGAAGTTTCTGGTCTAAGGTGCGTCGGCAATGACGCAAGAGACCGACTGACGCCGGTTGCTGTCAGCAAATCATTACAATATGTTTATTCCTATGTTAGTCCGTATATTTCGCCTAACCAGCACGGCTTCATGCCAAGAAGGTCGACAGTCACTAATTTAGCTTTGATCACGCAATTCATTAGTGAAGAACTGGATAGGCAAAAACAAGTCGACGTTGTTTACACAGATTTTTCTAGCGCTTTTAATCCAATTGATCACGGTATATTATTGCATAAATTAAGTTCTGTTGGGTTTAATTTAAACTTTTTGCTACTTATTAAGTCTTATCTTACTAATAGACTTAATTATGTTTGATTCAATGGTTTTCAATCTTACGATTTTGTGTCAACGTCTGGTGTGCCTCAAGGGTTAAATTTGGGTTCTCTTCTTTTTCTAATATTCATTGATGATCTTCTATCTTCCTTCTCCTCTCATGTCCTTGCGTATGCTGATGATTTAAAAATCTACTCATCTGTTTCCAGCTGTATGGATGTGTTGAAACTTCAATCTGACATAGATACATATATTCATTCGATGGTGTTCGATGGTGTAATGGTAATAAATTGAAACTGTATAACAATAAATGCTACACACTTACTTTTTGTAGAAAAACGCAGCATCGACACAGTTTATGAAATAAATGGGCAGCCGTTAACTAAAACTAACACTTTTAAAGACCTCGGTGTCTTGTTTGATTCCCGATTGAGTTTTTCACATCACATTGAAGCTATTGCACTATCTGCGTCCAGAACTTTGGACTTTTTAATTTGATCTGTTAGGCCTTTTAATGATCCTACATTGCTATTCTTTGCGTTCGTTGCTTGAATATGCTTCGATGACCTAGGCTTCTTACTACGCTACTGCTCGCCTGCGGATTGAAAAAATTCTACGAAGATTTCTAAAATGCCTTTCATTTAGATGTGATGGCATTTACCCGCCGAGGGATATTCCTAATGAGCTTTTGCTTCGTAGACACAACATGCAGTCATTTGAATGGCGCAGAGATGTTCATGCTGCTCGTTTTCTGTGGAAACTGGTTGTGGGATGTATTGACTGCTCTCAATTGCTTGCAAATATTAATTTCCACGTTCCACGTATTTCAAGTAGATCAGCTTTAACTTTTTCGGGTTTAACACCAAGGACGAACATGTTATGTAAGGCACCATAGCATAGCATAGGTTCTCAAACTAATTTCGTCTACCGGCCACTTTGAAAATTAATTATTTTCTAGCGCCCCCTAAAATTTTTAACTTTACCACATCTTAAAAATCACAATCGCAATCATTACTTTAATAACTTTAGTTAAATTATAGCCTGCCATATATGAGTTTTATCTTGTTTCCCCGAATTTTCTCTGTGCCCTTTAGCGCCCCCCTGTAGACCTCTAGCGCCCACAAGGGAAAGAAAGACTGCTCTAAAGTCTAATTAATTTTTTTTTCTTTTTTTCTTGTTTATTTGTGTAATTTAGCTACTACATACCTATTTACTTATTTGCGTACGTATTATACATTTTAAGTGTGCTCTGTAATTGGATTTTTATCTGTTGGGCAATTAAACTATTATTATTATTAATAGTGTTTGGTAGTGAAGGCTGTGTAGGTACCCAGTTCTAATCGCGTTTTTTTTGGCGGAAACTTCCAATGGATCCACAGTTAAAGCACAGTATAAAGAATACAGTAGCGCAACTCGCTTGTCGGCACTTTGATCTCTTTACTGGATTTTCATTGACCTCGAGTAGATTAAAGAGGATGTGTCGAACTGTTTGTTCTGCTTTAAATGTGAGCGATTTTGTTGTAAATTGTAAACTCACACGTGCTCATACACTAGGGCCGGATTGTAGTGTTTAGTGGACGTGGTAAAAAAAAACAAGGCATAAATAATGTGTATTATAATAATAATAGTATATAATGTGTAACATAATTATAAAGATCCATTCGGCACCAGAGCCGTGAATGAATGAGCTCTGCATCCCGAGATTGTGACTCAGACCTTGCGCGGGATGTTATGCGCGAATTTCATATTTTCATGAGAGTCGCGCTATTGTGTAATCTTTATACTGTGGTTAAAGAGTTAACAAAGTTTATACGATGGTGAGGGTCCCCCGTAAGTGCGGGACCCTGGGCGATTGTCCGGTTTACCACTATCTATAAGTACTACCCAATAGGTAGAACATGAGTAATATTTGATTTTAGAATTATGGACATCCGTGTTTGCAGTCGTTAAATGAAGATTGTATTTAATTGTTCGAAAGCAAAGAACCAATTTTAGTAGATTGGCTTACGCGGCATCGATAAAATCGTAAAATAATGAAACAATTGTACTAATTATTTTAATTAGAGCAACGAGGGCAACTTAATCGTCAAAATTCCCAGACGAGGCCTCGATCGAACAAACGCGATTGCCCGGATATTTGAACTTTTGCTCGACTGCTTTATCGGTCACATGAATGCGGAGCGCGATAATTCCGAACTCAATAATTAATAAATCCATTGTGTTTTAATTCCAAGTCAAAGAAGCCGACACATTTTCGTGAAACACTGCAGCATTATGCAAGCACCTCATCACGGAATTTTTTTGGGGGACCACGTTAAACGGCCGCTTGCCAACGTGTAATTATAGGTTTCCTCAAATTAGTAGAACTAATTATGCGGCCCCGATAAATTACCTCCTGAACTAATTAAAAATTAAGCGAGGCTGTGATCAACTGATCACAACTGGAAGCTGACGCGCAATAATTCAGATGCGTGCGTGCGTGCGTTATAATTACGACCGAATTCTCCCATGATTTATTGCACAAATAGCTCGAAAATATTATAATAGATTTCATGATAAGGACCAAGATACTTTATTATCTATCGACGCGCGGGCCGCCTCCAGCTGTGCCTATAATTTTTTTCTAACGACGTTAATTTATGACTATATTAGGATTCGTTCCTCCAAAAATAATTTATTCATATACTTTTCTGTTCTTTCCTGCAGACATACTAAATATCTTAACTTTCGTATGTTGCTAATTTTAACATAATCGTTTTATCGTTAATTTATCACGTTTCCTTCTAATTGTGCCAAAAAAACTGCAGATATTAATTAACACGTAGCGTTCCAGAGTATCTATGTACAAATGCAATTATAAAGTCATATTCCAGATAATTTTTTTAATCAATAAAACAAACAAAATTAGTTTTGCTTTTTGCCAAGAATTGTGTTTCAAAATACTTCCTCACATATAAATCATTCTTTGAAAGACAATAAATTTTTTCATTTTCTGGCAAAATAAAGCTGCTAATTGGATGACTTTTACTCGTGACAACAAGAACTTATCGCTAATGATCGACGTTCCATTTTTATGATGCTATTGTTGAATACTTTCTTATATGCTTCAAGACAAGGCATTCTAAAATGACGTACAATTTCTGACTTCTAGATTTGACAATTTGTTATTTTTAGAATTTTATTTAGAACTGCAAAGAAAAACTAATTAAAAGCAACCTAATATAAAACATAATTTACATTGCATTTATTAAAAAAAAAAACTTCACTACATAATAGTAACTATACAGAGTGGAACAAAATGATTCTCATCTAGTTAACTTTGCATTATCCATGTAAAAATACGAAGTGTCACTCTACGAAAATAAGGAAACCAGTACTCTAATATCAAAATATAAATGAAAATTCAAAATGTGATTTATTGCGAAGGAATGATATGAATACAAAGTTGAGATTGAAATTGAGAAGAAAGCCAACGAAAGTAAGTCACAGCAAGTGTTGAAAGTGGCCACCATTTTGCTGCATTCGTATAACTACACGACGTTTCATATTATTAAAAATGTGCTGCAGTATATCCGGTGTTATCGCATTGCATTTTAATGTGATCCTTGCCATCAGTTTTTGCACATTATTAATTCTTTCTTTGTAGAACTCATTTTTAAAAAAGACCTAACGGGGTGAGGTCTGGCGATCTTGCTGGCCAAGTTTCCCTGTTTACAACTCGACCAAGGAAAAACTCTTCAAGAAATTTAAAATTTTCTCGAGTAGTATGAGCTGTTGCTCTATCTTGCTGAAAGTAACCATCGGAATACACCTGCTCTAAAAATGGGGTCAATAATTGTTCCCTATAACGTTTATCATTGATTGTATCATGGAAAAATATCGGCTCTATGATTCTATGGCTAGATACAGCTAACCATATTCCTATCTTAAGAGGATGTACAGAAGCTTCAAAGAAATTGTGGGGATTAACAACAGACCATGGTCGGTAATTTTGTTCGATTACATAGCCACTTAAATGGAACCAAGCTTCATCTGTGAAAAAAACTTAGACCGAGAACGTCGTCGGTGTTTAAGTTTTCTTGGAAAAAGTTACAATACTGTATTGGATTGTTGTGATCTCTCGGCAAGATTTCTTGGACTACAGACACTTTTTATGGATGCAAGTGTAAACGACGCTTCAGAATTCTTCTAACGGTGATGCGAGATACATTCTTTTGAGCAAAAATACGACGTGTTGAGGAATGCGGATTTTCTGCAACAAGCTCTTCCACTGGTTCGACAACATTTTGGTCAGTTTGCGGTTATCCAGTGATTTTCCCTTCATCACGCTTCCCGTTCTGTGGATTTTCTCGACAATTTGGCGAACGTGTTGGTACAAGGCACTTTCTTCAACAACTCTGTTCGGAAACCTAAGTCGAAACTGTGCTTTGCATTCAAGAATATTGCCATTTCTCATTTATTACACGTTCAGATCGGAAATAAGTTTCAATAATGAAAGTGCAAGGTATACATTTTAATCGTTTGTTAATTCAATTCAATAAATTGTAATAATTGTCAATTTGTCTGATTTGTGATATTTAATTATTGACAGAAGTAGCTAATTCAAAAAGATTAGAGCGGCAGAGGAAAATTTACATGTGAAAATATTCCAAATTAACTGGATGAGAATCATTTTGTTCCACTTTGTATTTTATTATAATTGTGAAGCCATCATTGTCTTGCTTGTATGAATTTCTTTTCTTTTTATTAATTTTTTGTTATTTTGGATATTTTTAATTTTAAAACACGCTTCAGATGCGACAGATCAGTCCTGACAATCGGCCCTGACGACCGTATACGTTTTCACACCGTACTGATCGGCGAGCATTAAAAATGTATTCCCAACAACAAGTGCAAGGCGTTTTTGCCACTTTGTATATTCAGAGAATAATACAGCACAGGAAACGTAAAATAAGACAGTAGTGGGTATACTCTATTGTAATGAAGAGGTCAAATTTGCCCATGTTTCTTATAAAACTGTGCAGAAATTCAACTGTGGGGCCTCTGTGCCATTTAATAAATGTTAACTCTGGTGTTTTTCCTGAAGCACTCAAGACCGCTGTACTAGTGCCAATCTATAAAAAAAAGTAATGCTGAATTAACTGAAAACTAAAGGCCTGCACCTGGCTAACTAGATATTCTGTTCATTTCTTCAACTTTACTATTAAAACTTTGAGACTGTTTTTCTTGAATTTTTTGTTATGTAATCGATCCAAAATTTAAACAGTTGAATACTAGTTAAAAAGTCCCAACAAAATCAAAAATAAAAAATATATAGTTCCATTCAAATTGATTGGCATCCCAGTAGGCGAGGGCTGAGTGAATCGGGCTTTATCCCATGTCAAAAAAGTTACTAGAATATATTGTGAAACTACCATTAAAGTATTTTGAGGTTATGCTGTCACGCAAAAATAAAAGAACTTTTAAAAATTAGTTAAAGGCAATGGAATATCTTGTTTATATACGAAAATGCATTGACAAGGAGAAGAATATTAAATATTACGAGATTCCTACTGTTTCTACGGTTAAGGCCTGATTTATTCACCTCCAATTAAATTTATCTGGTGATTAATTCCCATAGTAACTATTGTAATCACAATTGTTAGTATGGGAATAAATCACCAGATAAATTTAATTGGAGGTGAATAAATCGGGCCTAAAACGAAACAATTTGAAATTTTCTGTGTTGGAATGGTCACATTTCGGAATTCACTGCAAATCCATTGCAAATCTACCGGTTACTTGCACCGATAGAAAATTAGATTAGTGCCAATGCTGGGGATGAGTGAATTTACGGTGAATTTTGTAATGCACAGGTAGATAACTGCTTCAACTGGTAGACTAACCGGTGAATCTTGAAATTTTCAAATCATATGCAAATGTGAGGTAATTTTTGCTGTACGCCAAGTGTCCGGCCGTTTTCGAAGGTACACTAGGAACACTTCTAAAACACGTGTACTCAGTTACTGGAATGTGGGACACATGTCCTCTAAGTGTAGGCTTACCATAATCATGAAGCTTAAAACTGGACAGAAGTGGGAAACAGGATAGGGCGAAGAGAAACACATTAGAATACTACCAAAAAATGTTTTATTATTTAAAAAAAGCAGATAGATTAGGTACCCAAACTACCGAAAGTCCGCTGAAACAGAAAATTAAATTATTTTAATTATTTTTTGTACCATTCGTACTTCTCGCTGGAGTGAATTTTTTTCAACACTATCATTCCTTTTAATTTTTTCATAAAAGTCGTTGTATGTAATGCAAAAGTTTAATTTATAGTACAGTAAAGCGATGTGTGCGGCACACGACACCTGCCCTCGCACGTCTCTATCGTTTTAAGTTTATACAACCGTTAACCGGGACAAAATACCAAATCGGCCGGGACACCGGGACCAATGCCTCAAACCGGGATGTATGGTAAGCCTATCTAAGTGCAAGGTGCATTTTTGGAAAGCGGCCATTGTCTGATATTTAATACAAATGAGAACATAATTCTGTTTTACTAAAATACCACATTTCAAACAAACTAACTACATCAGCAATGGACCACAGTAACACATTTTCTTCATTCGGAATCATCTACAACCATAATAACAATTTCTTCCCCATCTGATTCTGATTCATCCTCAATTAAACCAAAATCATCTTCTGAGTCAGACGTATCTAAAGAAGGAGTAATTATAAATGGTGGAATATCATCAACGCCTCGGACACCCGTGTATTTTTGAAAGTCATTGGTGATTTCCTTTTCAGTATGCTGAATAAAATTAATCCATTTTTCCCGTGTGCATTTTTCAAGTGCTTCGCGCCAAATTTCTACAACTCTGTCTTTCATTCCCAATCTTGCTTGAATTCTCTGATTATAATACGTTTTGCAAAAACCCCATGCTAATTCTATCGGATTATACTGACAGTTATAAGGAGGTAGACGCAACACTTCGTGACGCTCCACTTGTAATAATTGATCAATTTCATATCTCCGGAATGTTGAATTGTTTAAGAATGGCTTGACTAAATTTAAAAGTTGTTTTTTTGTAAAGCTGTTGTCAAATGGTATATCATGTTCAGTCAACCATTGCTTTATTACTTCTTTACGTGAAGCACTAGTTGGAGGACTCTCAAGACGAACTGAATGGTATGGGGCATTATCCATGACAACGATGCATTTTGAATTTAATAATCTTAAAGCTGGAATCAAATTTTCAATTACCCACTTTTTGAAAAGTTCTCCATTCATTGTTTTGTGATAATCTCTGTCATTAACTTTACTCTCCAGTATGAGATCACAACCAGGTAAGAACCCATCTTTACTTCCAGCATTAAGAACAGTATACCTTCTACCTTCACTTTTGAAAACTGAAGGCATACCTTTGGAAGTGCTTTCTAATACCCACTGACGGACTTGACTGCCATTTTGGAAGACCCAAGTTTCATCCAAGAACACAAATTTAACGTCTTCTTTCAAAAATTTCATATATTTAGCACAAAAACGTACTCTACTAAGAAGGTTTTGTTGCCTTTCAGTAATTATAGTTCTTCGGTCAACTTTCTTAAATTTGTAACCAATTTGCTTGATGAGTCTGTAGAGAGATGTGTTACTTTGACAGAAATCCAGTTGTTCTCTAGCATATTCAAAAATGATTTGAATATTTACATATTCATTGGTTTTAATCTTTGCAAAGATGTAATCATTCAATGTTTCTTTAAAACCATGACTATAACTGACAGCTTTTCTTCCACAGCTACTATACATGGGTTCTAGTGACTGTCCTTCTTGAGCTTTTGAAAGTATTCTCCTCACGGTTCTGGGAGATATCTAAAATTATGGTGATATTTGTTAGATGCACATATACAGTTTAAAAATTCACCTGGAAAACTAGAGCTACACGCTCAATACTTGCAGCAGCATTATTTGAATCTTTAAAAAATTCATGATAGCAGCGACACACTGCTTCACGTTCTCTTAAAGTTAAACGGGATGAAACGTGTTCCATTTCAAATAAAACTCAAGCTCCTACAAAATGTACATACATACAAACCTGAACTCAAAAAAGCAAATTTTCATTACTTACTCCAAATAAATATATCTTGAGAAAATGTGTCTTGAAACAGACAGATTTTTCGTAAATGAAATCAAATGAAACAAAGGAATGCCAAACACAAATACGCAAATTACAAAACGATTTTAATAAACGTCAAAAATAAAGTGACAGCAGTAGTTAGGGATGTTTATTTATTATCAAGGATGCATTGCTGCAAACATAAATTTGAATTTCCAACGCCTACCGAGATGCCATTCTTTTTGAATTGGAATATAGGTTGTCATTAAAAAAATCTTGATGACACCATAACTTAAAAAAAAATTGATGAAAATATCTGAAGATGACTTCCTCATATGCGCTATAATTTGAATCACTATACCCCTTTTAGATTTTTTTTTTGTAATCATTAACGGAGTTATGGATTTTATCCGCTATTCAGTTTCCACGCTGTATAGTATCTCGTAGATTAATAAAATTCCTCCACAAAAACAATGTACTCAGCGATACGTAACATGGTTAGTTAAGCGGGAAATATACAGGCTGTATTCGATCGACAAATTTCTAGTGCACATTCTTCTTCTAATTTGAAGCATAAAAGATTAGATAACATTGGTCTTTATATGAAGAATAAAGTCTGTACAAAACAAAACATTTTCAATAAACTATCATGAATTTTTCATTAATCCTTTTATTAATATTAAAAAAAAAATATAAACTTCTTCCGCTGGTGCTGCAATATTAGTAATAATTTTTTTGACAATTGTAGTCTGTTTTCTATGAAGAATTTAGAACTTCCAAAAATCATTCAAACTTGATGTTACTGCGCATCACAAGCATTTAAATGCCCAAACCTTAGTTTTTATTTCCAGTAGTGGTCTGATTATTTTCTTAAATGTCACAACTTTAGTTCGAAATGTAAACAAAATTCATTCAATGCCTTCAATGCCAGATTAGGAAACAAAAACAAAATAATACGTCGTAACTTCAGAATGAAAGAAGATAGATAAAATACATATACGAACACTTTAGGTACACCTTTAAGCAAAAAATATACCTTAGAAGTTTGTCGGTCGAATTCGTATACACCCTGTATGCATAGAAACGGCTCTCTGTACTTACTTAGAATCTATATTATTTACTTTTGAACGGGAAGATATTGCTTGTGGTCTATTCCTAAATCTGTCCAAGGCGTTTGATAGTATTGACCAAAACATATGTTAATAAAACTACATCAGATTGGTTGATGAGGCATAGCAAAAAATCGGTTTAACTAATAGAAAATATGTAATAAAGAGTTAATAAAACTCAAATCTTCTCCGTTGGATATACCACGTGTCCACCGAGTGTGTTTTTCTTTTCTGGTGTCTAAATTATTTAATATAGAAAAACATTTCAAACGTTATCAGTTATCATCCTCTAATAAAAAAACTCTATACGTTAAATTTCTTTGCAATTATACAGGGTGTTCATTTTACAAGTGTCAGCAAGTACCTTTAATATTTCAAATGGAATGCCCTATATATTATTACGAGTTTTGATAGATCTATCAATTTGGAAAATATTTTATTAACATATTTCTATACCTAAACCTAGTGTTTACCAGAGCCCTGCACGAGTAAGTAAAAATGTATCCGATTAATAATCGCCTATTACCTTACGCGGCGATGCGAGTGTGTAATCGTAAATACAGCATCGTGGGCATCGTCGCATCGTATCGCAGGCATCGTTACTCATCCAGGAAATGAAACAATATTTCTCCTACATTTTGTTATTTATAAGTTATTATTGTATTATATTATAAGTTGTTTTTATTGTTTGAATTATTGTAATTATTATGGAAATTAATAATTACAATTACACTACATTTTCTGGTTGAGTATACATTTAAACTATCATAAACATATCTTTGTATGATATATATTAATTCTATGATTGAAATAAGGTGTGGGTTATATTTTGAAAAAATTGTGAACACTAAAACTCAACAAGTTTAACCGTTTGTATTATGTGGAGCTTGCAAAAACATATTTAAGTTTGGAAAAGGACGTAGCCCTTCAAATTTAAAAAAAGCACCGATGCTACAATTAAGCGCCAAAATGACGAAAAAAATTTAACAGATGTAAGAAACAAAAAATTTCTTGTTACTGTGAGTGACCAACTGGCAACTCTACTAATGATAACGATGCCACGATGCCGATTACTATACTCGTCACGGATGTATACGATTATGCGTATTGCGATACGCATCGTTGTAATCGTCAAACGAGTATTCGTATCTGTACTCGGACGATTCTGTACTTACTCGTGCAGGTCTCTAGTGTTTACCGAGATAAATGCCGTCAACGAAGAAACATCTTAAATGCAGGCCCTTATTAAATTGCTTTTAACTTGCTTAAGTGAAGAGTCTTCATTATCAGTTATTAGCGTGTAATTACACATGCTTTAAGCTAAGTAAAACTATATTAAACAAACCTGAAGACTACGCAGATTGTTGGTGGCTGGCAGTTCTTTCTGCTGAATTTAGAAGTGAAATATTTCAAGTTTTTCTTATGGAACACCCCATAGGATTTAGGTACAGGCAACCCTTACCAAACTTACCCTAAAATAACCTGGCAAGCTCAAATTTGAGATAAAACACAGAGTGTTCCATTTAAAATAACGAAGTTACACATCGTATAGCCAAATTGGGACAGCCTATATGTATATTTGAAAATAATTTTAAATTATGCTGAGCTTGAAAGGATGATCCTTTTGTATAAAACATTTTTCCATATTTTCAATAAGAACAGTGTTAATGAAGAAACCTGGTTAAATGCCACAGGCTGTATACAGGGTGCTATAAAAATGGCGAAACAACGCCATTCTGCACTATTCAGGGACACCCTCTGAGCATGGGAAAAATGTTAAAAAAATTCTACCTTACATTTATGTTTCTGTCAACTTATATTAAATAATACAAATTCAGTCAACGTAAATTCATAGATAACTAAATGCAATTACTTAATAATTAATAGCTTGGTTGCCAGATCATTTTTATGATAATTTTTGTGTAAAATATGTACTATTTATTGATTTTAAATAAAAATTATTGTTGAATATCATTTTAAACATGTCTTTCACTATAAAAATTGTTAAAATATTCAGAATTGGTAAATAATAAAAATTTCAAATTCCAATCTTATAACCTTCATATCTTTAAGGAATCACAAGATAGAATTTTTAAACATTTTTCCCATACTTAGAGGGCGTCCCTGAATATTGCAGAATGGCGTTGTCTCGCCATTTTTACATCACTCAGTATACAGGGTGTTCCAAAATTCAGTACGCAAATTTTGTGCGTGAGTAAAGAATGTCAAATTAAATAAATTTTGTTAATGAATTTATGTCCTAAAATGCAAACTTACTGAGGTGCGGTACAATAACCGATGAGAACTAGTGACAACTAGTTCCGTACGAGACAAGGCACCTGACAACGAGTTCCCCAAACGATCAACGATGTACGAAACCAGACATCTGACACCGAGTTCCCGGAACAATAAACGACGCACTAGACCAAGCACCTGACAATTTTGAACAATTTTTATAAATAAAATTGTAATAAATAACTACAAATATCATTCTGAATACAATTATTAATTTTCTTTTCCTTGCATGTTCTCATCGGTTATTGTACCGCACCTCAGTAAGTTTGCATTTTAGGACAAGTTTATTAATTTTGACATCCTTTACTCACGCACAAAATTTGCGTACTGAATTTTGGAACACCCTGTATGTTTCGGTTTTACGAAAAATGAAAAATTAAATGGCCATCTTCAGGCTGTAAATTGTGAAACGCATGTGTTAATTTGGAAGAAATTTTAAAATATTTAAATTTTACTTACCAAATAAAAATAAATAAATGAATTTAATTAATACATACTCCATTTTGACTCTACTTGGGGTCATTTCAACATAATAGAAAATAGTCAGTTAAAATATAGAGTGATAATAAATAGGCAGACGTTCTCAGATCTAGTTTCGACGGATCTAGGAATTCCAAAGGGCGGAGTTTTAGGTCCGTTGTTATTTGTTGTTTTTATGAATGACATAAACAAGTGCTTAGCCGATTCCCAGCACACAATATTGAATTATACTGACGACACTAATTTGCTTATTAAAGGAAAAATTTATCCTGACATCACAAGCGAATGCAATATTTATTTTTATCAATTTTTATTTCCATTTTTTTTTCTGCAAAGAGCCCTGTTATTATTATGATCCTTCAATCACAATAAAGTCATTACCTGGTCCAACTCCAATAGAATGCTACTTAATTACTACAAACCCATCTGCTTAATTTTCAGATAATTTCAATAATATCTTTGTTCCTAGTAATATTAAACTGGACAATTGAATGTATCAAACAGCAGTAAATTTCTTGGAATACATATTGACGAATGTATTAACTTGGTCATCACACATAAATTCTCTGTATAAAACATATTTCGTACAAACCAACTGCTAACTTTTCATGGCCTTACAAATTTGAATGTCTATTATTTCTCCACAAGTACAAATATTCATACATTGAAAACTCGTAAATCGTGCACATTCGGGCAAAACTACAGTACACGAAATAAAATGGATAATCGCTCTCCTCTGCATAGGCTAGCAAAAACTGAAAAAGGACTGTTATACTCCAGTATGCGTTTGTTCAACAATCTTCTCAGAGAAATAAAAACTGTTACTGATTATAAATTAAAAAAAAAAAAAACTGTATTTCAGTACCTTGTAAGGGACTATTTATAAGAGTAATATTTTGTGTATCTTCCTTAGATATTTTATCTCACTTGCATGTACTATCTACTATCACATAAAAAAAAATATTATTATTATATTATCACATTATTAAAGCTGGTTCTTGTCCGATGAAAATTGTATCACAAAATCTTTTAAACGGACACTAAATAGCGCACAAAACACATTACGTTTCGCTATCGATAGCTTCTTCGGAAGTGAAAAAATATAAACAAGGTTGTCAATAGAAACAAGATTGTTAATAGAAACTGAAAAAGTAAATGATTTTTTTTCCTTGGTTTTTATAAAGTCTAAAAATTAATTTTAAACTTAATAAAATATTTTATTTTACTAAATGTTAAAAAATTGACAGATAGAATTCGATGACATTTTTATTTTACACGTTTCTATAAAACGTCTTTTGAAAATATTAGACTCACAGTATAAAATATTAGTATTTTCAAAATCAAAATTATGGTCACTTTCTAACGAATGTTCTAGAATCATTGAATGATTTTGATTATTTTTTTGGATGTGATATTTATGTTGGTCTAGACGTTTTTTTAAATTTTGGCTTGTTTCTCCAATACAACATGAATTACAATTAAAACATTTAATTTCATAAACCACGTTAGGTTGTTTTAGTTTTGGTGTTTTGGTTTTTAAATTTTAAAGTTTTAAGTTTTAAAATATTTTGTTAAGTTTAAAATTAATTTTTAGACTTTATAAAAACCAAGGAAAAAAATCATTTACTTTTTCAGTTTCTATTAACAACCTTGTTTCAATTGACAACCTTGTTTATATTTTTTCACTTCCGAAGAAGCTATCAAACGATAGCGAAATGTAAAGTGTTTTGTGCGCTATTTAGTGTCCGTTTAAAATATTTTGTGATATCACATTATTGTATTATTATTAGAAGCAGAATACTTAGTTTTGACTGCACTAAATTAATTCTGAAACTGTTATCTTTCAATATCTAATAATGAATTAAGTAAATCGAGGATAAATTGTGTGGACATAGGAAAAGCAAGTTTGAGAAAGTTTTCATATTTTCTGGGTACCAATTGTAGTCGTTAATATTGCAGTCATTGTATTTTTTAAGAAATTAATAAAAGTTTCATATCCTTCTAGTTTCCTTTTAGTCAGGGCAAATAGAGGATGCCGAAGTCAGTAAATGAAACCATTTTTAATAGTGCCTAAAAACCATGCAGTTGTTTCATAATATTCTGGCTTTTGTAATTCTTGACTTACAAATCTAAGACCACTACTGCCACTACTGGCGTTGTGACTTACTACATGAGTTGATCTTGAAACTTTCATATTTGAAACAGATGTTGGTGCCAGGTCCTCTTCAGTTAACTTTGCTACTAACCAGAGATCACTTTCTTCAAAATTAAAAAGTTCATGAATATGTTGTGCGGGTACAATATTTGTTGGTAAATTATTTATGATTTGATCAACATAGGCTTTATATTCTTAAATAAGTGTGGAACGTCGGCAGAATTCGTAATTATATTCAGCTAAAAAAATAATATAAGGAAATATATTAATTTTTAGTTGAATATAATTACGAATTCTGGAATATTTTTCTGCAGTTATCTGCCAAAACTTCCACAATCCTAGATTTGATGCTCCCGTGTCAGATAATTATAGTCAACACATTTAGACCAAGCTGTTCAACTTCTTTTATAATTTCAAATAAAATTCCTTGGTATATTTCACCTTTAACAGAACCTTCAGTAAAATAATATCCCACTGTTTGCTTCCAACGTATTGTTATTCCCCCAATTATAATTACTAAAGCATGAGTGACTATACCACTGTGATCAGGCAATGTTATCAGAGCTTAAATATTTTTTAAAACTTGAATCGTATATATTCTCAGTTATTTTCTCTTTCTTCAACAAACTTGTTGATTTTCAGCTTTACTTCATATAACATACCACTATCAAAACAAATATCCTGTAGTCTTCTTCTAAGGCCCAGTTTTATAATCGTGGAATAAGGACAGAATAACTATTCGTCAAATATTCTTTAGCATTTACGATACGTTATTCCAAGATAATGTTATACTTAGTTTTTACTACGATTGTAAAATCGGACCTTAATTAAAGTACACAGTGGAGAAAATGGAATATGTATTTTGGTTTAGTAATTCTTGATAATCATTGTTTCCATATGAAAATTTTAACTTTATTACACTTCATAAACTTCATTGATTTTCATTATATTATACAAATCATAAACATAAGTTTGTTTAAATATATAACACAAGATGTGAACTTAAGGGGATTCTTTCAAGCAGAAATCAATGCATTTTTGTCGGCGAATTGTGGCTTTCGTTATGAATAAAACTTTCTGAAAAAAATATATGTGATTTAAGTAGTGATGATCGAGGTACCTTGACGCATAGGAGTATGTGAAGTGAACTATGCACGTTTTAAGAAAATAGTGGTCCACAGCCTTTGTTTTACATGTCCTTGATATGTTGGTTAAATTTAAATTGTATTGATTAATTACAACTTCCGTAATTCGTTGACAAAATTGTGCTGCAAAACGGAGTTAAAGTAGAGTCGGCATAACGCTATCCCTTGCATGCGGTCTCTGTCGGTCTCTGCACCTGCAACGGGCGGCGGGCAATCACTACTTAAATCACATATATTTTTTCCAGAAAGTTTTATTCATAACGAAAGCCACAATTCGCCGACAAAAAATGCATAACATTGCATTGATTTCTGCTTGAAAGAATCCCCTTAAAACAAAAACATTTAAATATCCACGATTTAACGTCAGAAAAACAATTATTGAAGCTTGTTGTTCAGCTGAAATTACGAAGCCCCAAATGAAGATATTGCAGAAAGATCGCGAAAAAGGATAAGTAGTAGATGCGGGATAAAAGGTGAAGAGACGATTAAAATAAAGTTAAAGAGTCTGATAAGTGTAATAGACAACATGAGTAGTGTCCAGCATTTGGAAAAATGTGTAATAGTGTAGTGCAAAAATAAACTGAAGAAGACTACTGTGGATAACATTGACAATAAATTGAAAAACTTAGAGGTACGCACGGGAAATGGGGAAAGAGGAGGCCACAGAGATAAAAGAATCAAACATGTATATAGGACAAGTAAATGTTCATGGAATAGAAGTAGGCACTAGATGTGAATGGACTGAAACACTGCAGGTGCTGGGTAAGAAAGTTATAATATTTAAATTTGATACGGGATCAGAGGCGAACTTGCTGACAGATAAACTGTTTGATTTTTTTAATCATGATAAAGCGTGATAAATTATATAAAGTGGATGTCGTCCTAGAAGCCTATGAACGTAATAAGATAAAGGGAGAGTTGTTCTTAATATTAAATTTAAGGATAAAAGCCCCAAAGAAGAATTTACTGTAGTAGATGTAGAGTCAAAACCAATAATTGGTCTAAAAACTTGTCAAGAATCGCTTAAAAGAAGATAGATTAAGAGCACACGTTCCAGTACTCCAGTACTCCAGTACTAGGAAACATCGTGTAAAAAAAGTACGGTTTCCTAGACAATATTCATAATGAGTTGCAGAGGGTTGAGCCTATATTTTTTTTATGATTCGCGATATTGTTTGTCCTATTTAGACAAACGTGTGCCGGTCTACAGAAGATCGGCGAGCGATAAAAACAGTGCAATTTCAAAATTTTTTTTAAGAGGTGGTTCACGTATTTTTTAGAGCGGCATTTTTTTAGAGGGACCAACAGAATTAGCGGCCATACAGAATTCTACCATGACCGCTAAAAGATACATACGAGACATTCTTATTATTCTTACAGAGCTAATGGTGCGTGTTCACCAAGAACAGTGTTTCGAACTAGCTCGGAACTAGTTTAGAAGAAACGAGTTCAAATTTTTCGACTTGTACACATCAAAATTTGTTGGAGTTCAGAATTATTTCAGAACGAAAATTCCGAACTGTTCGCTATTATTCAGTTGTGGCCAGAATGAGTGACACACGTCCACACTAGAAATGAGTTCCGAGTTGGCTTGCAATTTGTCCGAACTCCGAACCCTTTCATCTTACTGCTACGTCACGGATCAGGTTCGGTTCGCTGAAAGCTCAGAACCGGCCAACATGAGAAGCGTCCTGAATAGTGGTGGGCAAACCGATAATTGTTACTTAGCGATAATGACTCTTAGGTATAACGTACCTAAGGTTTCCTATTGCTAACTAGCAACCATCGATAGTTATACTTGCTACTTAACGATAGTGACCCTTAGGTATAATGTATCTAAGGTTCACTATTGCTAACTAGCAACCATCGATTTGCCCACCGCTAGTCCTGACCATGTTCAGATCTTTTGTCGAACTAGCTCCGAGCAGCTCTGAACTTCGTTATTTCTTGTCCAAATCCTCCAAAGTGATGTTAAGACCCAATGGAACCATTAAAGATGTTGAGAACAATTTGGTAATATAAACCAGCTGATGTGATGACTTTCATGTGTAGTATATCACTATTCAATCTAGAAATATCAGAAATTTGCAGTTAGTTTCACATTTTTTTCAATACTTTTCAAAGAAATTGAAGTTTCACACGGTGGGCCAACTGAAATGGACTGGGCTCGTATGTCATATTAAGGATATCGCGTCATTCTATGTATATAGACTGTCAGCAAGAATTGCCCATTCTATTTTCAACCCGAATTGCACTCAGGAAATACTATTTATGGAATAGCAAAATGTTGTTCGGGTTTACCATTTAATTTACATCATTTATATTTAACGCGAAGACAGTTCGTTTTATAAGTAATGTTCGAATCATATTTATTCAATTAATGGTATACGAGTAAATGCTGCAGTTTTGCGATGACTAATCCAGTTCGGGATTACCACTTAATGCATTAAAATAGAAACCCGAACTGAATTCTAGACCACCACTGAAGGAGTTAGTATAGCCTGGAATTCTTAATACCTACATATTACTAAATTTATGCGCCCTAGTTTCTTTACTGGACGCAATTCTGTTCGTTCCTCCAGCAGTGGTGCAACCAGTTTTTTTACGAAATGCACAACAGAAAGATCTAATTTAGCTTTTTAAGACAGATTTGTATTCCTGGTACTGCTTGATAATTTTATGCAAAAGAAACGTAAATACACACGAACAAAAAAATCCAAGTTGAACAACACAGCTGACATTGCAGTTTGATGGACGCGTACGAACACGAAAACGGAACACATGACTGCATTGTTTTGGTTTCAGGTGTCGCCGTGTCCGTGGTCCGAGAGGTCGACAGGCAGTTAGCATGTAAGTTGTCTCTTCACGTGGGCTACGGCCCGGGCCACGTGTTCTTGAAATGAATGCTGTCGTCCCTCGACTTCGATTACTGCTTCTCCTCCATCTCCTCTCTAAGCTGCAGCTTTCGTTCGGTAAGTGCTTTCCGCTTTTAGTTTTACTGTTCGTCTTTTAAATTCGTGTTTGTTTGTCTCTCAAACGAGCAAAATTCGGTTGCAACGCTTGGTCGCGACTGGAAATTCAAGGTCGCGTGGCATCCTAGAAATGCTACCAGTCACTGACATCCTAGTCCTTGCGTGCACTCGGTCACTGTTCGCATTATTCGCAGATTCTCTATGCAGTTACGTTTGACGAATTGTTTAAAAAAAATTGAAACTATGCTTTATTATCAACTGTAAAATGAATTATTAGTTATTTCGGAAAAAATCCAAGGAATAATGATTTCAAATTTGCTTAATAAGTAGAATGTTAAGTACGATGAGGTACCTATTGATAGTCCACTTTAGAGGCAACCAAAATTTCAAACTGAAAATATTTTATTACTTAAAATTATTTCCTCTTAAGGTAATACATTTATTACAGTAGCTTTGCTTGAGGTTTCTAAACCTTTCAAAAAAATGTTTCTTGCTCCGCAAATCAGCCTCCATAACCTCTTCATTAGAACTTTTCAAACTCCTTTTCAGTTGAGGGAAAAGATAAGAATCCGAGGGAACTAGATTTGGTGAATAAGGGATTGAACTATTAGTTCTAACCTTAAATCGTGAATTGCATGGCAATGTGTAATTTGTGTGTAAGCGTACTATCTTGCAAAAGCAAGACACATTTGGTCAACAGTCCGCGTCTTTCTTCCTTTTATTTTTCTCGTAAATTTATAAGTGATGTAGAATAATATTGTCTAGTTATTGATGTACCTTTAGAAAAAACTTTGGCAAGGACTTTTGCAGCTGATTTTTCAAATCGAACCTTCTTAGATTTTGGAGAATCATAATACTGCCATCTCATCCAATCAACTAAGTAAAATCACAACTAAAAAAAAGTCTAATAGGCACTGTGTATATACACTGGGTGGTTTGCATAAAATGAAGTAGATGCTAATACTTCTCAATTTAGTATTGGCTTACATAGTCCTTGCAAATATCAAGAGTGTGTTGAGGAAATAAATGGGTTCCACAAATGCAAACATCATGGCCTTTTCAGTCAGAACCACGTAGGCAGATACCACGTCTGCGAGAACTTAGATATTCACGAATTCATCATGTTCAATAAAAGAACACTTTTTTTTCTTAGAGGCAAGGGAAACAAGAGTCATAACTTTGGTAAACACAAATGCGGGAGAAGGCGTTTGATATTGTTTGGCTTCAAGTAATGTTGTAGGGCATTTTGTTCTTGCGTAGAATACCTACCTATGATAGTCCGTTTTTTCTCTAGCAGTTTTCTTCTTTAATTGTTGAAACATCCTTTGCTTTGCGTTTTTGTCCGGGTAAGTGTAAAACCAATTTCTTTTTTCTGAAGTTCTTGCAGCTTTTGCACAAACCATTCAATTCGTTATGACCAAACGCAGTCGCGGATGTTCTTAGAACTGAAGTATTTGAATTTGAATTAGTACTGAACAATATACTTCGTCTTCTACCTGGTCATCCATAATAGATTCGTTTTTCTCCTCATTTACGTCTTCATCATCATCTTCACGGGCAGAGTCACTGGATTCTTCCATTAAGCTTTTGTCAATCTTCTCGAGTTAATTTTCAGTTAGTGGTCCCTTGCTGCAGGCCAACATACCAAACTGGTGGATAAACAAGTTTTTAAGACAGCAAATAACTAATTTTGACTAAAAGACTTACCGATACAATTGTGTGACGATAGCAACACTATAGTCTCTTAGGTGACCCAATTAACTACTGGTACTTTTTGTGATGAAACAACCTATCACTGGTAGACAATACTAAATCTATATGAAATATCATTTTTAGCGGCTAACGGCGCTTGCGCAATTAATATAAACCTTCAGGTCGCTCGCGACCCCATAGTTTGTTTTAGGGTTAACCATATCGTTATATATCTGTTTGTCAGTGAGCACCTTTAGATATAACAGCAGTAGTAAATTTATCCAAAGACTAACGTAACAAATTCTTAATTAATGTTTCCCGTAGAGGAAACTAATAACACATCACTGCATAAAGGTTCTCTTTCGGTTAGATGTATCCTGTGAATAGGTAAACTGAAATTATTTTATGATGTGTATACACATTATTCTACAATTTACCAATGTACATATGCTTTATTTAATTTGGTAGCCAATTTGGCAATATGTTGTTCATATCTTAGATATTCATCATTATGGCCAGAAGCTGTGCTTCTTTTCTTCGTATTATCGTTATATGATGGTATGCTTGTAGTTGTCTGATAGCTAAACATGCCTGGTTTTAAACATTACACAGTTGGTTTTGTCATTACATATTTGAAACCACTGTATTTAAATCAAGTTCGTATTTTTGTTAGTATTTTCCAAACAAAGTCAAAATACCAAGTAAAATGTGCATAAAATCTTGATCCTAAAGCAAGATGTTCATATTATTAGAGTAATTATTATCTTTACGCTTTTTTATTTGACCAGGAGGTGAAGAAGGGTATTTTTGGAAGTATTTACAATGTACTGGGTATACGAATGAACACTTTGCTTTTGCTCAAAAACGAGTAATTTTTTTGGGATTCTACCCCGTTCCCGGCGGCACTGTTTAAAAAGAAAATTCCTTTAAAGAAATTAGTATAAACAAAAACATGCTTAATAATTCTTAGAACAACTAAAGGGATACTTCCTATATTGTTCCGTACACTTGCAAAAATTCCTGTGCTTTCTTCTGATATTTTGAGCCGCCTGCTCCAATCGCTTGCGAAGCTGATCAACAGTAGTTATGGCTGCAGAGTAGACTTGTTACTTCGTGTATCCCCATAAAAAGAAATCATAAGTGTTCAAATCTGGTGAACGAGATGGATCATCCCTTCCAATCCATCTGTTTTCAAAATTGTTATTAAGCCATCTCCTTACCAAATTTAAACTATGCACTGTGATCCGTCCTGCAACAATCACATTTCTGTGCAGGTTGCTAGAGGGACACCTTTCCACAATTTGTTAAGTACGTTGTGAAGAAAGTTAAGTTATCCTATCCTTCTGCATTTAATCGCGGTGGGAAGCCTATTCCTGCCCACAGGACTAATGACAACTGCTTTCTTTAATTGTACGAGGATTTTCGTTAGACCAAACGTGGGTGTTATACGAGTTGATAATTTCCCGTGTAAAACCAGCCTCAGCAAACTCTTTAAAAATGTTGGTTCTGCTTCTAATTTCTGGAGAAACCATTAATAAAAACGTTTTCGACGATTTCCCGATTGCAAGGCTTGAACGCGCTGAACGTGGTATGGATAAATCCTTGTTCGTCAGATTGTAAATACTGACACACCAACAGGTAGGGCGAGCCTCCTAGCACTAATATTCGGTTCTACTTCGACGATTTCCATAATTTGAGGTCTAAAACTAGTTGAGTTCTAACCGCAGTACAGTCTTGGCTCTGAGGTTTAAAGAAATCGTAATTCCTTAAATGTTGGACCGTACGCGGGAATGTGCGAGCGTCAAGAACGACTCGTTATGGAAATCGTTCTATGTCTTAATTTCCTAGCTTCAAAGGCATTTCTATGAACTTTTCCAGTACCATATCGGTTCATTTGTTTGCTGTTTTTGTACTATAGGTCTCAATGACTTTCTGCTTTAAATCCTCAAGGTGCTGCATATTTTTGTCCCGTTTTTTACGACTATCTCTAACTGCTGTTAGCAATTCCTGCATAGGATGTTCCTTAATACGCTGTTTTCTTTTTTTTGCTGGACGCTCATCATTCTCACTTACAGTTGTTGGTACTAGAAATTGGTGCCTGCCATGATCTATAAATACGTTACCTGTTTTAAAATGTCCATACCGTCATGTTGAAATAAAGATAATGCAAGTGCTATAGGTTCAATGGAATGTTTGTTCCCGACAATTTCATGCAATTCCTGAAAGTATTCAGATTTGATGTATTCCTCACCAGTGGCACGGTCACTTATAGTGTCCCTTTTTTTGGTATATTTACCTTTTTAAATATTTCCATTTATCTTTACATTGTATTCGTGTAATGATGATAATCATTCTTATTCATGTCTTCTGAAATTTTACCCCAAATTATGTCATTTTTTATAAAGGGTGTTTCAATAAGAGCGCAAGATTTTAAGGTTCAATAAAACATATTTTTCTGTAGCAAAGTATTGAAATATTTATTGATTTATAATCTATACATTTGGGAATTATGTATGAAACAAAATATCTTGTAAATGGCCGCCACGGCTTTGCTGGCACGTGCGTACTCTTTTGGCAAAATTTGCAATAACATTATTGTATACATGTGACGGTATTTCATTGATAGAGCGTCTAATTTCGGCCTTCAATGCTTCGGTGGTCGCGGGCTTGTTGACCTGTGACTTCAGATAACCCCACAGCCAGAAGTCCAAAGGTGTTAAATCGCAAGAGCGTGGCGGCTAATTCTGGTCACCAAACCGCAAGACAGTCAATGTTTCACGGGCGGTATGACATGTGGTACCGTCCTGCTGAAACCACATGTCGTCAAGAGCAATATGTTCCAATTGAGGCACAAAAAACTGCGTTATCATAGCACGATAAAGTTTCCTATTCACCGTTACTGCATTACCTGCCTCATCTTCAAAGAGAAATGGTCTAATTATTCCTCCAGACCACAATGAACACCAAACAGTGACACGTTTTGGATGCATTGCTTTCTGATAAATCATTCGTGGATTTTCTGAGCCCCAAATGCGGCAGTTTTGTCTATTAACGAAGTCATCGAGGTGAAAATGGGCCTCATCATTGAAAATGATTTTGTTCGTAAAATCGGCATTCACTTCTTGTTGCTCAAGGATCAAATTGGTGAACGCTCTTCGTTGTGCATGGTCTGTTGGCAGAAGTTGTTGAGTCTATTGGACTTTGTAGGCGTGAAGATGTAAATCTTTAGTGAGAGTGGCTGTTGTAATGTCCAATTCTTGTGCACGATGACGAATCGACACCTCTGGACTTTCAGCCACACTCTCGCGAACTGCCGTGATGTTTTGTTCTGAACGACGTCTACGGGTTCGTGTCGTGTGTTTCACATCACTAACCGAACCAGTTTTTTTGAATTTTTCACGGTAGATGAATTAGAAACATTATTTGGACCGAATATTGGACCCACTTTACGAATGGTGGCAATTAAACTTTCACCATTTTGATAATAATGTTTAACAATCAGGACGCGTTATTCTATCGTGTAATGCTCCATGTTTACTAACTCCCATCTGTCCACTTTCGATCTGTCACGTCACAATCACATATCATTATGACTGTCAAACATGGCGTGCAATTCAAATCTTGCGCTCTTATTGAAACACCCTTTAGTAGATGACTTGAATCTTGTTTGTTCGATCTTTTGGGATAATGATAATATTACTAAAAATTAAGAAATTAAGGATATTCTCGTTGCAAATAAGACATTTAGACATAAATTTTGAAGTTCTTTGGCGACCATCGGTGGCAGTTATCTAAATGGTTCCTATGTAACACAGTTACAGAGTGATGTCGATGTCGGCCCTTCAAACAGAAAAACATCTCAAGCTATAATTAAGGGGATAAATTGCACAGTGTGTGGAAGTTTAATAAATTTGGTACAATGTATGGTGGAGGTAGACTGCAAGAGAAAAAGAGAGGAAGCGATAAAGAGTGACTTGCAGAAATGTTAGCGAGACGCGAACGTGCGGATCGGATCGGTCGTTAGTATGTGGCATGTGAGTTTTACTAGCGAACCGAAGCTCTGCATGAAATATGTTGTTATGTTGGTGCTGTCCGAGTGCAGACGGGTGCCTCGTGCAGACGGCAGACAGACAGACTCGGGACCGCCGTGGTAATAACCTCTAGAGGTCGAACGGCTGAGTTATGTAAGGGCACCACTATTTCGCCGCTGATGTCCTTTTCGTACTTTCCACGTTTCATCGTTGAATCGTCCGGTTCTTCACCAAAGATCTTTCTCGGAAGAAAGTAAGAAACGCCATTTTCAAAAATCACCTGAAAGAAAGATGAAAACCATTACTTTATTGAAAAAAATGTTTTTTTCTAGATCTGGTCAACGGTAAATGTAAATGTAACGGGAGTCCATTTAAATTCTGTTTCTAGTTAACTTTGACTGACGGAATGAAAAACAGATGTGATTTATCGTTTCATACTTAAATTCAAATAACGTATTATCAATTGGTCAAGTTTCGTGTCATTTCATTTCATTTACATTAAGTTTTTTCTTTACTTTTGATGAATTATTAATTATATTATCAGTGTCGGGCTCACTAAATTATTCCGTATCCGATTCATCCTTATCTGAGGAATCGCCAGTTTCTAATATGGCATTCAAAGTTTCCGATCGACTACCAATAGTTGAGAATTATGTGAAGTAGGTATATTCGAAGATTCTTGAAGGTCTTCATCAAAATCAATCCAAAATCGTCATCATTCACGATAGCCATTAGTTCTTCATCAGTAGCGTCCTTTGATGCCATTTTCTACAAACTTTCAGTTCAAGAAACAACTACTGTTATTAAGCAAGGTATATACTAGAGATGTCATACCTGTATGTTTGAGCTGCTCGGGTACCCGATGAACTACCCAGATACTATCCGTATATCCAACTATCCATATCGTGCTCGGGTATCCATACTAAAGTCCGGATCTGACACGGTTACGCGGATACCCTTTTAAATTCGAGTACCCGTGTAAGTTCGGGTATCTGTATAAGTTTGAGTATTTCAATTTAAACGGATACAAGAATCTTAAGTACCTACTCGACAGTTAAAAATAATTTATAATATTTATAATAATTATTATTTATAACAATATCCGTAATAATAATCAATTTCGACTAACCAATTATCTCCCCTCGGCCCTAATAAATCCATAGATGATATATCTCGCGGTTTATTTGGAAGTTCGAAGTTACGAAGTAAAGGTGAAGTTAAAACTGTTGATGCATAATTCGTTTTTAATCTAAATTTCGAAATGTCCAATCTCGTGTTAATTAATTAAAGGCTTATCATGTCCTGATTCACGATCAATCTCCTTCAATGTAATGGCTCCTTCGTGGTAATTCAATCAATTCTCGTCTTCATTATTTATAGTTTTTGACTATGTAGTATTTTGACTTAATCGAGACAGTGAATCCCCAATATTGGTCTTTCCCATCTAACTTTATATTTGATATGGTTGTAATCGAAGAACCCATCCCTCTAAAACTTAAATGATTCCAAGGCTTTGTGATCAGTAACCAATTTGAATTCAGCACCATACAAATAGTGAAATTTCTCACACTCAAAAACTAAAAGTGTCTCTTTTTCTCTTTATGAGTGTGTATGAGTGTGTATGTCAACACACCCCCTAAATCAACGGGACTTGCATCAGCAATAACTGTAATCTTCTCATCCAAATCATAATGCCCCAAAGCCTTTGCATTGGTTAATCTCTTCTTTAACTCGTTGAAAAAGTATTATTCTCCGGTTTTCCCCATTTGAACGTTATTACATTTTTTCATTCTTGTCAATTCCCGAAGATTTTGCTAATGATTGCTATATTTGAGATTAAAGCATCACAAAATTTGACTAAGTCCAGAAAACTTCTTGGGCCGTTTCTGAATTTCTGAAAGATTCAGCATCTTTAACCTTCGATCCAGTTGGACAATAACCAAATTCTGATAGTTGGAAACCTAGAAAAAGATATTTTTTCTTTTAAAAACATATTTAACTTTACGCAATGTTCATCCTTTCTTTAACAAAGACTCAACGACTATTTTTAATCGTGTATCGTGTTCTTGCTCCATTTTTACGAGCTTGAGGATATCATCTTGAAAATTTTGACTGCTTCAAGATCACATAATATAACCGTTCTTAAAATTCGTTTTTATGTATTTTTGGAGCATAAGCAATGCCGAACATCAAGCGCTTGTAACAAAACGTTGTAATTTCGCGTGACTTCTCGTCAAGTTCTAACGCGCGATCAATATCTTTTCTAATCAAGTGAGCTATGGAAAATAATTGTTTATATTTGATTAATTCATTTTTTCAAGTGTCATTTCAATTATTTATAACTGTCAGTGTCAGTAAGTTTAATTTATTAACAAAAATCTTTATTCATAAGAGTTTATTGTTGCATTGTAGACATTTTACGCAACTTCTATGAACCAGTTTTTCGTTGTATAGATTTGATGTCTTTATAAACTAACCAATTCTATTCCAATACATTTTATTGCAGTAAATTTAATCAATTCAAAAACAGCAATTTAAATTAATCATCATAACAAAACTCATGTACCGAACATAACCTTAAAACTTGTCGTTGCTACGAGCTGCGGCTGCATATACAGTGTGTCCCAAAAAGTTTTATACAAATGGAGAAAAAGTTTATCTTACATTTCACAAAAAAAATTATTCTTTATAAAAAAGCTCTGCATGACTTGTAGATCCATAATCAGGTACAAAATTTTTAAAAAATTGGCGGGAATACAGGGAAATTAAAAAATAATGATTTGGACGGAGAGCAAAATACGTTCAAACTGTAGTGGAGAAGCAAAATGTTCATTGAAATTGTGATTAAATAGCAAAAAATTAGGCACACTTGTAGATTATTGATATTCCCAGATAAAAATTAAAAAATAAACACTTCAGCAGTTGTTAGATAATTTATTTTTATAAAACATTGATAACCTTCTTTATCAATTTTTATCTGGGAATATCAATAATCTACAAGTGTGCATAATTTTTTGCTATTTAATTACAATTTTGCTTCTCCACTACAGTTTGAACGTATTTTTCTCTCCGTCCAAATCATTATTTTTTATTTTCCCTGTATTCCAGCCAATTTTTTAAAAATTTTGTACCTGATTATGGATCTACAAGTCATGCAGAGCTTTTTATAAACAATAGTTTTTTTTGTGAAATGTAAGATAAACTTTTTCTCCATTTGTATAAAACTTTTTGGGACATACTGTATGCTCTTGACGCGTGCTTTCTTTTTAAGTGGGAATTGTGAACTTGGAATTTGTTATCCAAATTTATAAAAAAACATATAATACATACAAATAGCAGTTAGATTTTGTATAGGAATGCAATATAAATAATTCAAATGGCATTTGAAATAATGAACTAATCAAAGACACACGATTTTATTTTCATAGGTCACTTGATTTGAAAAGATATTGATCACTCGTTATTTGAAGATATGCTGACGAAGGTCTAACATATTAAACCACTGACTGCCTTTTATTAAAGTTAGAAGCTCTTCAAGACTAGGAGGA
Source organism: Dorcus parallelipipedus (assembly GCA_958336345.1). Taxonomy (NCBI): domain Eukaryota; kingdom Metazoa; phylum Arthropoda; class Insecta; order Coleoptera; family Lucanidae; genus Dorcus; species Dorcus parallelipipedus. The sequence continues at coordinate 26,300,036 of OY284479.1, read as the reverse complement.
GGATATCTTTCTCTAATAATAGCTTCAGTAGGTCTTCTCATGATACCCGTAGGACCTTCAACTGTAGAACTTTTCTTCACTGTCAATTTCGAAACTGCAACTGATTTATTCCTCTCAATCTGTAAGGACGTCGTTTCTACGACTTGTGCGTTGTCCAAGACTTCTTCAAACCTTTTTCCAATAATCGTTTACGTAATTCTGTCGATCTGCGGTGTTCGACCACTTGGTCCTTTATTTCGTCATTTTCACTTGCAAAAGTGCAATTTCTCGACTATTGTCTCAATCTAGTGACGTATTGTGACACTGCTGTTATATGCATCCAGGCATCCCTCCGACCTCGGAAAACACTGCTATGCTCTTGTCTTCGGCGTCGTTCGAATTGAACAGTGGAATTGTGTATTTATCCATCTTTTGGCACAATAAATAGTCTTTCTGTTTGATCCTCGTCGCCAAAATAATAACACCTTACAAATGAATAAAATACACCGATTTCACTTTGGAAAATTTATGTGTACATATATTTATTTTCCTTCTTTCACGTATCTATTTACGTTTCTACAGCTGGCTTGTAAGTAACTATTCCATAGGTCACTATATACCATCGTAATCAGAAAAACCGACTACACACGAAATTTTACTTAATTGAAGCGTGCTTTAAAATGAACTTCTGTCATTTTGACATTAATATTATTTTGACAAATTAAATAAAAATACCTCAATTAAAAGCAATTCAGAAGGCAATAATTCAAACGCGATTGCAAGACGGAATCAGTATTCGAGCAATTGCAACTGAATTAGCTGTTAGTATTAGTAATCATAGAGAATGGTATCGAACCTAATGTTACACAACTAAATTTTTTGAAAAATGGAAGTATCGATTTCACTTCGCTGTAGTCGATTTTTATGATCACGATGGTACTATCGCGGCCTTAAAATTTCGTACGATTCAGTTTCCCGCTGTAAATATGGCTTTCTTTAACGGCTTGTCAAAAATAATCGTTTTAAACGTCAGATTAGCATTACAATTCCAAATCATGTGCTTTCTGAAGGAGAGAAGGGTTTTGCAATCGCAAAATTAGAAAATATTTGGTCGCTAGTTTTATTCTGTTATTTCAGTTCTAATACTTATTATCTTACTGTTCTTAAAATATAACCAATCTGACTTTTGATTAAATGTCTTTAGTGTCAAAATTGAGAAAAGAGCCTGTTATACAAAACTATATTTTAGAGAAATTCTGGCTATTTGATAAAAAATCGTGCGAAATTTTAAGGCCCCGATAGTACATGTTTGCTGGACTTTCCTTCAAAATTCCGGACAATCCGGAACAATGCTGGACGTATGGACACCTTAGTCATAAAACTTCCAATCAATAATATAGTGTTTTTCTTGTCACCCAATGTAAGGAATGTGGATATCTTTGTGTAACAGAGACCTAAATGCAATGTCAATTCGTATGGTGAGGTAATAAGCAGTTTATAAATCCCGCAATGGAAAACGGCGGTCGTCAGTATTAGTATCAATATTTCAATTAGTTTTTCTCCAAATTTTTAAGTACTACTATTATTTTGTTGTCACTAATATTTTCTCGCGGAATCATTCAGATATACACTGACGGGCAAAGAAATTGACCCACTTCACGCTGTTAACTTTGATTGTTTTTCTTTAGTTGAAACTTCTTTAATTGAAACAAGTGGTCGCAGCTGAAAAGTATTTTATCACTTAATTAGATGTCTAATATATGCAGAAAAATAGGACACAGCGCTCGACAGCGCTCAAAAATTATGCTCTATTACATTTTTTTATAAAACATTTTTTAGCAATTCTTCGAGACCTCTATGTAATGGCATAAACAATTGAAATAATAATTATTTTTATTCAGAATAACATATCCTCTAATAGTGCTGCTGTTCATTAATAGTAGATTATATTATAAGTGAGAGAAATGCACAAGAGATAATTCTCACGAGTGTATAATTGCATTTCGCTCACGTGTGATATACGACGTTTTGTCCAACAGTTGCATTTTTTTAACAACAAAGAACCTTGAAAAGATATTTTTGAAGTGACATTATTTAAAATATAGTCAAGCAGTCATGGTCGGTCGTCATGGATAGTTGTTGATATTGCACTATGAGTGACTAAAATTAAATTTTAGTCACTAGTGATTTAAATTTGATTTTAGTCAGTCAAAACCAACGTAAAAACACTTAAAAAAATGCAACTGTTGGACAAAAAATATTTCTCTAATGTAGTAATAACATCGTAAGAGAAGTTCGTATAAAAATATGGTAAATTTTTACTCCTTCAGTAAGCATTATAACTTATAACAATTTAAGGACTTATATATAAGAATGTAATATGGCAATATATCTGATTATTTTGTTAATATACATGTTAATCATCAAGAATTACTAATTTAAAATCAAAATGCTCTTTGCAGCATTTTGAAAAAAATGGTTTCTTTTTCCTCATATTGACCACTGTGCGGCGGTTGGTTTCTCAATTGGGGATGAAAAGCGATTCGGCTATATTCTAGTAGAGTTGGCCACATGACCTTAGTAATTAGTGCTTAAAGTTTTGAGTGCTCATTAAAGAAAAAAATGCTCTGGGATTGACAATGGAGTCGAATTCTTCGTTTTAGCTCGTCCAACAAATGTTCAATGGAGTTTAGGTCGGGGCTGCATGCTTGTTACTCCATAATCTCAAAACCGACCTAAGCAATGTAATCTTGAACCAATATCGCGGTGTGCGGCCGCGCATTGCCTTGCATAAAAGCAAAATTATCTCAAATGAATTCTACGTAAGGCACCACATGGTTTTCCGAGCGACTTTCAATCCCCCCCTCTGGCGACCACGATCATCTCCAAGGATCAAAACAAGATCCGTTCGTGCTTCTACAAAAATTGCACACCAGATCATGCATGAACCGCCACCGTAACTGATCCGGTCTTTAATGCAGCACCCAACAAATTGCTCCATGGGTCACCGGTTCACTCTCTTTCTTCGATCGCTCGGTCGCTGCCATGGAGACAAATTCTGGTCTCATTGGAAAACAAAACAGACTCTCATTGCTCCAACAAATCAGATGACCCCGTGCGAAACTTAGACGTATTTAACGATGAACTGGCGTTAATTTTGGACCAGTTTCAGGTTTTGGAGGGATCAAATTTCTTTCCTGTAGCTTTCGTCTCACTTTCCGCTGACTAATAACCACACCTCGGACCTCACGAAGCTGTTGCACTTGAACTGTATTAAGTTGTCGTGACGGTTTCTTGCTATCGTTAATATAATAAAGAAGTCAGTCATCTCGCTCAGATGGACATCACCTTTTCCTTGTTCCTGGTCGCCGATGGAAGAAACCAGTCTTTTCATAACGTTTGCACAACCTTGGACAAGAGCTTTCGGTTTAGTGTCCATTTTACCGGCTCATACATTTATTCAATTAGGTATGATCATGAATGATGTTGCAGAAACATTTACATACTGTTACAAGTTTAGGTAATATGTATAACAGCATTAACAGCAACCTTGTAAATACGTGCTGTTTGTATTATTAATTTCTGCACTTGACAAAAAATAAGCACTCTTGATAAATATGGGCTCATATAAAACTTATTAAAGAGTTAAAAAAAGACAAAGTTTTTCTAACGCAGGGACTCAGGGTATCTTGCTTCTGCTTGAGTTCAACTTCTTCTGTTGCTCAACGGCTGGCTTTGATGATGTCGATGGACGCTACGGAGTATGAGTATGCGGAGTCAATAAGAAGAGGTATGTTTGGTGTCCAACAGTGTCCGCACGGAAGACTTTGGGTGTGTTGCGCCTGACAGATACTTGCACGGGAGGCTTTGGATGTTCTTCTGACACTTCAGTGCACGGAAGAGTATGTGTGAGGCTCCTGACAAATATTTGCACGAGAGACTTTGGATGTGCTTCCGACACTTGACTCAACATAATTTTCACATACGGGCTGATGTGGTCCGCCAGAATAATTTTCAGATGCGTTTCAGTTTGAATCTGTGGGCTGGGATTGTGAACAACACCTTAATAGGGCCTTTCGAATTACCAGCACGCTTTAATGGCGATTCCTACTTACATTTTCTACAGGAAGTTCTGCCGGAACTCCTCGAAGATGTTCCTTTGGATGTGCGCCGCAATATGTGGTTTATGCACTTTAGCCATGCTGTTTGAAATTATCTTGACACTACTTCCGCAAAGATGGATCGATCGGGGTGGATTTATTCCATGGCCCCCACCTAGTCTTGACCTGAATCCACTTGACTTTTTCTTATAGGGGTACATGAAAGAACTGGTTTACGTCACTGAAGTCGATACCATCGAAGAGTTACGCCATCACATCAATGTTATTACAGAACACTTGCGCGAACAATTTCCACAAGTAGGTATTCGGAAATTGGATTCGTCGTGCAGAAATGTGCGTTGAAATGGAGGGTCAGCATTTTGAACAAAAGTTTAGTGACATTTTTGGTTTCGATAATTTAAAATTTTTATTTAAATTTCATTTATTTAATAATTAAGTTGTACTTTGTAAAATAAGTTTTATTAATTGAAAAGATTTCTACGCACTGCTTTTGCCACTAGGGTAAACTTGCCTAATTCGTACCTGCGCCTAAATCGTACCTCCACAATTTCTCGTAAGTTGTAATGGTGATAAGCGCTTGTAGCAGCTGAAACTGTGAAAAACAGTGAACTACATGGTTTAACCTAGCCATGTCATTGTAGTAGGCAGTGTAGGCACTATATGGGAAATTATTGAAAAAATAAGTTTTTAGGCTAGTTTTCAGTAAGACTTTTACGTCACTCATAATGATTTTGCATCAATTCTAGTGAAAATAAAGAATGAAATGAGTTTTTCTGTGCAAAAGTACACCTATCAGCAATATTATCTTTGGTTTTGTTACCGCCGGCCAGTTGTTAACATTTTACTTGGCAATTTTAAATTGACGGTGGTGTTTGTGCCTATTCCGTACCAATAGCTCACTATAGCTCATTATCAGTTCGCACTGAAATAGAAAACATATCTCCGAGGTTTCAAATACTTACGTGTTCAAATAAACTGTCCCAGAGAACTATGGGCACTCAAATTCTAACAGAAAATTCATACATGAAAAGTTGACTACAGTAAAGAAGAAAAGCACACCTAAGAACTTAACAGCAAATGAGACTCTCAAAACGACAAACAGCGTTAAAAACAGACAGCCAATAAAGACAAGAAGAGAACATGAAAAAAAAAAAAATAAGCAGAAAGGCCGAAAACTGGTTCGGTACGATTTTGGAACATTGATCTTAAATCGTACTTTTTCCGTGTTTTTAAAAAACTTTTGTTTCTTAAGAATTCGTAATTTTTCAGTTTTGTTTGCTTGTAAAATTATTGACTTTGTTAACAAAGAGTTTATTATTGCTATTGCGGTTTATTTTTCTTCAAATTTTGTAAAGTTATAGGCATATGTTCTTAAGGGGTACGAATTAGGCAAGTTTACCCTATTTCTATTATTGGATACACACGTTAAAATTAAAATTACTTCAAGCTATCAGCATTTGTAAAACTGTAATTTCAAATTCCTTCGTATTAATCTCAGTGGTAGTCTCGTTTATTTATAAGAAATTTAAATTGCTGTAACTTCCTTGTTATTGAGTTTTTATCCAAAGTTTCTTAACAAAAAGGCTTTAGTTTGATCTCCCCCAGCTACCGTTTCAATCTCCTCCGTACGTTATGAGACACCCAGTATAAATGATTATTCTCAATACATTTGGTTAGAATTAAACACGTGACCAAAAATATTGCTAAACGATTGGAAAATGAAAACATTAAAAATTAATCATTAGAGTAATGTAAGTTGATTATCCCCAGTAAGTATCATGAGTTCAAAAACTCCCACATTTGGAGTTGGCCATGACTTGAGATAGCAAGATGCAGGGTATGTCTTTGCTTATTTAAAAAGAACGTTAAACCAATGCCGTATCCAAACGTTGGAGTGTTTGAACGCATGATAGAATTAAATACGTGATCAAAAATTTTGATAAGCAATTGGAAAATGAAAATTTAAAAAATAATGGGGTGTAAATTCTGTTTCTATCAGAGTTATGACATTTTTGAACGATTGTACTTTCAAGAGTTTATTTTTAGAAAAATTTCATAAATTCTATTAAGTGTTTCAAAGTGACTTTCAACGTTTACAAATTTAATACGAATTGAATTTTTTTTGACGTGACAACCAGTACCTTGCACATGCATAAACATTCTACATGAAATGTTAGTTTTCTTGGTGCTATTTTAAAGTTTGCATGTTGAAAATTTCCATGCATCGTTTTACCCTTGTCAGATTTTCCAGAAATTAAACAAAACTTCTAAAAGTCGTGTTCTGGGAAACTGCAGATTCTTGGGCTGAAATAACGTTTTGAGTAACATTTTCGGCGAAAACCTGCATGCGATCACGCGATTATATTTGTTTGACTTTGTTGAGACTAGCAGGACGTTATAGTTTAGGAATTTAAACGATGCGCGGACGTTTAACATCGCCGAAAGAGCTGCAAACCGTGTTCTAAAGTAGCCAAACACATCGCCGGACGTAAATCGGGGCAATATGTTTGCGTTACGTGATGGAGTGCTATTCGCGGCCGGATTTATTTGACAAATATTGCAACGTCCGGGGCGTCCAAAATTAGACGACTGCAGCGAAATTAGGTGAACGGAGTTTTCCTCTGAGTTTTCCCGGTTGTAGCTCCTCACCCGGACGGACAATCATTTCCGAAAACTAATTCGGATTCTGTAATCTTATTAATAAACCGGCTGCTTGCGAATGAGTCGGCTTGAATGGAGAATTTATTTATAAACGCACTATGCGATCCCGTACAACTGTCACGCATTTGTCAATGGCGCCTATCGAAAGACGGGGAAAAAAAGATCGCGTCTCGCGGAAATCTGCGTCATTTTACCTGGTATTCGTGTCACACGGTCGAAGAAATAAACAGGAAAAACTTTTATTTTTTTTGTCTTCAGTTCTATTTATAGAAATTTAAATTTGTTTGGTTTAGCATTAAACAAACAGGAGGAAGAAACATAATTTTTTAACAACGTGCATCAAATTAACAGTATGTATTTTTATTTTTAATTAAAAAAATATGAGACTAAATAAAATGCAGGCGAAACATATTCTATTATTTACTACAAAACGTAGTAACATGTAGAGTTACGTTATTTTTGGCAATATTTACAACTTATAACTAAAGTATTAATCCAAGTCTGTGTTTACAGTTGAATAATTAATATACAGGGTGATTAGTAAGTCGACGTATTCCTTCGAGGATTTAACCATAATTAATATACAAAACTCAATAGCTTCTGAGGTATTCAAATTTTTGTGTTTTTCTTAGAAATGCACTCTCTCTGTATTGAAAATTACTCCAAAAGAATAATTTTTTTTTTGTTTAGTACACATTATGCCAAACTGTAATGAAAACAAATCCTTTGAAATAACAGTCAACTCTCTGACTCATGACACTGCTGTCAACTGTCAACAGTCGATTGGTCAACTTATCAACTGTCAACTACTCAAATGAGATCGGTAAGATCTGCACTAACTGCACATTTCAAAATGATTAAAGAGGCATTTATAAAGTGCGTTAAAAAACCGTTAACAAGTGGCTTATGTCAAATGTAAATTTTGCAAAATCACGTCGTAACATCAGAAATACATGGCGATTCATTTAAAATCAAGCCCGAATATGTGAGATTAACGGCCGTATTCACCATTCACAAATTAACAGTCAGTTTATTAAAAGTTTATTAAAACCGTTAAAGTTTAAATCTCTTTAAGTCAAAAGTAAAGGCGAGCTTGACAGACCATTAGCTCTTAACAGTGGTGGGTGAATACAGTTTACACTGTTAGTAGCTTAACTGACTTTTTTAAACATGTAACTGAGATATGGTGAATACGGCCATAAGAATAAGAAAGTATTTTTTTATATCAAAATTTAATTCGCGTTGTCACAAAAAATTGTTGTTCATCATTGTATGACGCATTACAGTTTTTTTTTAAGACAGTTTATAAATACGAACGGCATTCAATTGAGGTAGAGTCAAGCAAAATTTGAACGGGTTTGAACGTATCTATTGACATTATAATTTAATTAACGCGAATCATTTAAATTACGCTAGGTGAAGTGAGAATAGATATTAGTTGCTGTATAAAACCGCAAGGAACTGAACAATTTTCTAAATTTATTGTAAATAACAACAATAAATTATTAACAATTTAAATAAACGATTTAGTACTTTCTTTTAAAAAACAACAATAATAAATACGTCTTCAATTATTTTCAACTGTTTTGTGATATACGTATTTAAACAAATGGCCATTAGAGGAAATTAGTTTATATTAAATTCAACTAAGACAAACAAACAGTAATTTTTCTTGCATTAAAAGAAATTGTTAATAAAGGATTTTAACTAGAGTTATTTTTAATTTATTTATGAGCTAAAAAAATGGGCCCAAAAGCGTTCATAGATTTTATTAAATTAAAACAAAAGAAAAAGATTACGTCCTGAATCTGAAAGATGTTATAGACGAATATGTACGAATATGTACGTTATTGAAAAGTAAACAAATTAATTTCTCACTAACGAATAACGTAGCAATATGTCATAAATGAATTAAAGTATGTACGATGACAATTTTTGTACTTTCTTCTAAATGGTAAAAATCATTTTTTTAATAAGAAATAAATCAGATACTTCAAAAACAATGGTCCGTCAACAGAATAATTTGACTACGGCGGTTTGCAAATGTTTTGTTTGTAAAGCACAGGCACCTTGATGATTTTGTAAAAATCAAAATGTCTTGTTTATTTATTAATTTACGAGAAAATGACAAAGGACAATTCTAATTAAGAATTTTATTCTCTATCGATTGGTAGTAATATTCAGGGTATTCCATTTAAAAAATGTCTTTTTGAGTTTTTCTCATAAATGCGACGTTAAATTATTTTTTTGACTGCATCATTGCAATCAGCGTGAAAAGTACTACTAGTTTGCTAAATGAACCGAATATGTAGCTTTTATAATAATAAAGTTAACAACAGTGCCGCCTTAAGTTTGAACAGGCTGTATATTAAGAAAACGCGTGATAAGACTTATATGCATTTGACTTAAAACGATTTTGTATACAGTGGTGAGAATGAACAGTATTATTAGAAATTCACGTTGACGCAGCATTTGTTTGGAGATTTTAAGAATTATAATTTGTAAAGAATGGACAGAATTGTCTAAATTTTGTGAGACTCCTGAAGTTTAAAATTACACAATTTCTGCGAGCAGAAGATTAAGGGTGAAAGACGTAACACAGAACAATGAGGTAGTAAATATAAATTGCAATGGGGGATGTTAACATAGGGTGTCAAATGGTGATTGCTATTGTTGACAGTAACTTGGAAAAACCGATGATTGTCGGCGGGTTGCTTCTATTAGAGCTAAAAGCGTTGATATTTACAGAGAATTAGTTTTTATATTTATCTTAATTGAAGAGGTCAGTGGAAAAGGTGCCTATTCCAGTTTGATGTAGATTCGAGAACAAAACGTTGAGAATAAAATGTAAAATAGATGGTTATAAAGAAAACATAAAAAGGGTTATTAGCAGCACCTAATATACTGTATTAAATGATTATAAAATGTCGGATACAAATATTTGTATTTATGATATAATGGGCAGGGTAATGTAGGCGCTTTTGTAAAATTTGTGGAATAGGCAACTTTTCCACTGGTCCCTTCAATTGTCAACCGTTGAGCCCGGTTTTAGTGGAAACACCGAGTGAGTTTTAGCAGGTGCAAAATGTGCCTATGCAGTTAGAATGAATTGAAATGTAAATATGTACACTCAGGTAATAAAGAGATGTCTCCCCCATAAAATGTAAATTTAGTTTGAATAATCACTTGAAGCGTAGTTTCCTAATTGATAAATAATTTTCAGAAATACATAGGTACAGCTGTTTCTGTGAACTTATATTCCGAAATCAAAGTCGCACATTGAGATTTAATTATAATTGAATAAAATTATTATTATACGCGCCTATGATATGTATTAATTTTCGTTCTACGCAACTGGCAGTGGAATATTATGGTTTGTTCAATTTTTGATCAACCATTTCTCAAAAACTAAGAGGTATAAAATTATTTTCTCCTAGTCTGCGACATCAATTCTCTTACTAGTTTCATTTGACGAAATTTTTAAAAATCGCACTATACGTGAAAATAATTTACTATAACTTTTATCAAAGATGTTTTCTTTTGTAATTAATAGTTAAAGGGTTTGGTACAGTCAGTCTAATAGCGTTTTCCAGTTTTCCACTGGCTGCACTAGTGTGCAGTGAGTGTATTTTCATCTTGGTTCAGCTTTATGTAATAAAACGAGATATAGAGATATCCTCAGTGTACACCGGTGCAGCCAGTGGAAAACACTATTAAAGTCCATTTAGTTTTAAAGATCAGTTCTGATTTCCATTGAACTTTGCATAACTACATGAAATGGCAGTTGTTTGTGTGCGCAACTGCAGTTGAGTGTCTCCGATTTGACTCTTGAAATTTCACCGAAGATTTTTTAATAGGTCTCCGCCTAAATACGAGATGAAAGTAATTGCATCCTTAAACTCTATCAAAATATTTACCGTAACCGATTGGTTTATGTATCCGGTTCCAGATGTGCGCGTCTATTTTTAATTTTACCTGCTGATGCACAAACGCCGCACCTTTTTCAATTACGCTCGAAACGCGGTCGCTCTCAACATGGAATTGTCGAGCATGACGTATGCCTGAGTTGTTTACTAATTTCGTCTTAATTAACACGGGGAAAAATTGCCCAAATACCTTTAAGATGTTTACTACGAAAATATCAGCGAACCCAACCCGAGAGAATCGGCGAAACAGTGTATTAACCGAAATGAACTTGTAAATTGTGGAGTGAAAATTTTGTTGAAATTTTCTGTTATCTTGTGTAATATAAAACAATTTAAAATGCAGTAATTTATTAGTACAATTATCATGAAAGTTTGTAATATTATCTACTAACAATTATCATTAAAAAAATCTGGCGTAGCGCGTAGGAGAGATGTTGCAACATCCTGTTTAGTCACCACGTTGCTTTAAAGCTTATTATTACTATTATTAGTCGATACCACTAAACAGTGGCTAATGGCTTGACCTTCACACTCATCTTATTGGAATTCTTTGAATTATTTTGTCAGAGGTCATCTTAAAGTAACTGTGTATGAAGGTCCAGTAAACTCTCACAACCCGTCTAGGGGTTGTACTTGTAAATTCATATAGACACTTTTATTTAATAAAACTTGTTGACTATCCTAATATTGGAAAAGTTAAATTATTTAATTTTGGAAACAAAGTTGTAAACAAGCAGCCTATTAGATTTCATTTGAGTGGTAGAAACGGTACATATCAATATTTCCAATTTAGTAACGAAACCTGTAGCAAATTTGATACCAATGCAATGAAAACATAGAATACTATCGAAATGTGGAAAAATATACAGGGTGTTCCATTGAAAATAATAAAGTTGGTATCCATTTCTGAGAAAGTAGATGGTTGGCAATAATGTCGGTATTGGGTATGATCCGTCTTATTTGTTAATATCTTGATGTAAAATATCAATTTTGTGGTATCTATTATAATTTTTGAGATATTTTTGATTATTCCATACTTTTGACTCAGCCTGTATAAAATATACTTCTATGGTGTACATATAAAATATACGTGTTTTAAAACGTCTGTAAAATACATAATAATTAATCAACGCCTGAACGGTCCAGTGGTAAGAGGACCGGCCTTGCAATCGCATGGTCGTCGGTTCGAACCGCACTCGGGATTTTTCTCGGCAGTGGTCGGTATCGACTTTAGGCACCCTTCAGTGTTGGGGATAAAATTCGACACTGCTTCCCCTTAAACGGCGAGAAGGTTGGAAGTAACAAAGCCATGGAACACTTTACACACACTCAAATACACTCCCGCTTCTGAGATCCTGACAAGTCTTTGACTTAGGACCCCGTTGGGCAACCACCACAGATAAAAAAAATAAAATAAAATTCCGATTTTGAAATCCGAAGAAAGTCGACCGTCTAGTATGACGGGCAAAATATGAATATGCATTGGTCACATTCGTGTGGGTTGCAATTCTTAGAATATGTAAACATAAGTTTGTAGATTTTGTCTCAAAACTTTTATAACTTACGTCGTGACTTTCCGAGTGTCTTCTTTTCTTTATTCCTTAACTAGTTTTAATAATGTATCTTTGTCACCGAACTGTGTTATTATAGTGACCTAAAGCTTATTAGTCACTAACATTACGGATAATAAATATAAATAATAAAAGATATAATATGTGGAATTCAGTAGAGTAACACGTGCGTGTGCGCTGCTCCGTTTAAATCTAGTTTTACTGGGTACAAAGTTACAGTTTTTAATGTCAAAGTGAATCTTTTGATGCAGAATTGAACATAGATTTTAAATATTGTGTGAACATCAAAATGCCATTTACAAGAGAGCAGATTTCTGATATAAAAGATATAATGAAGGAAACGATCAGTGAAATCTTCAATGATAAAATGTATTTACAGTCCGTGATAGATAAAGCGCTGGAAATAGCGGGGATTCAAGCTATGCAAGAAACAGTACGCATGTGTGAAGAAAAGATCTGTTTATTAGAAAAAGAAAATAAACTACTTCGTGACAAAATAGAAGCGCAGGAACAATATTCCCGGAGGAATAATATCCGCATATATGGGATGAAATTTGAAACCAACGAAAATCTAGAAAATAAAGTCATGAAACTGTTCAATGAAATAATGAAAGTTGATGTAAATACGACATGTATCGTTGTCACAGGCTGGGTGGATACGGAAATAAGCGCAATGCAATAATAGTAAAATTTCTTGAATACAAACACCGGGAACAAGTGCTGCAACACCGAAAATACTTAAGGAATACCGGAATATTTGTCGTCGAAGATTTAACACAAGATAGGTTTACCTTATTAAATAGTGCACGCCAAAAGTTTGGGCATAAAAACGTATGGACCATGAATGGATCTATCCGAGTTAAAGTAACTAACGAAAATAGTGTCGAGAAAAAATATATATTCAGGACCATGGTTTGTTAATGCTGGAGTCATCTCCGTAGACACACAATAATTTAAAACATTAATGTTTATATAACTAGCATCATTTTTGTGTTGAAAAGTAGAAAATGCAAATAATTTAGTTAATATGTTCATATAAAACAATTTATATATATATATATGAATATTTTCCTTTTGTTATTTTTGTACAACCTAATGTGAAATGTGGTAGCAATAACTAAGTGGAGCGGGCGCTCGATAAAATTAGTATAGCGAATCTTTCAATTAAGTTAACTTAAATTTTATTTCTTGGATATTTTATCTTTACTTATTATTGGTGTTTCTTATGGATATACAGATTTATTATCAAAACGTAAGGGGTTTGCGTACAAAAAGTAATTTAATTTATAATAATATTTTAGGTACTTCATATGATGTTATTATTTTAGTAGAAACATGGTTAAACGTAGGATTTAATGACTGTGAATTATTTGATGATAGATATGTGGTTTATAGGAATGACAGAGGTGATGGTAGAAGGGGAGGTGGAGTATTAGTGGCGGTCAATAAAAAATTTGCATCATCGAAGCTTTTGCTACAAACAGATATCGAAACATTATTCGTAAAGGTTGGCGTCTCTGGTAAGACTTTTATATTCAATACTGTATATATACCACCTAGATCAGCATTAAATGTGTACGTTAAGGGTGGGTTTACAGAAAGCAAATCAAATATTTAATTTCGAATTAAACTAATCACGATTAAGTTGTCATAAGAATTACATTGCGAACTGTCAAATTAACAACGTCATTAAAATTTGATTGCAATTAAATTTTCTGTAAACTGGCCCTAAATATTTCAATATTTTTGATTCACTTCAAATTTTATCAGAAAATTTAATAATATGTGGAGATTTTAATATTTCATTTGTTCATGGCAGTAACTTACTTCAATTTCGAGGAAACGTTGTCGAAACATTATCAGAATTTATGAATCTATAAAATTTAATATCTTATAATAACATATTAAATTCTACCGGTAAAACATTGGATTTGGTATTGGCCAACATCGCAGTACATGTGCAATACCATGATTTGCCTCTTGTAGGGGAAGATATTTATCATCCCGCATTGCACTTTGAATTGATTATGGAACGTAAGACTGTAAATATAAATAACCAAAATTATTTGAAATATAATTATAGCCGAGGCAACTTTAACCTTTTATATTGGCTATTAAAAGAGTGTGAATGGAACGAAGTATTATTATGTGACGATGTGGAAAACGCCGTACAGCTATATTGTGAAACTATGTACAGTATTTTAGACCAATGTATACCGAAACATCGTAATACGAGATGTAGTAAATATCCTGTTTGGTTTACAAAAGATGTTATTAGTTGTTTAAAATCTAAGGAATATCATAGACGGCGGAAATCAGATGAGTATCACATGAATCAATTTAAAATGTATAGGGCTCGACTAAAAGTAAAAATAAAGAAGGCATATGACAATTATTGTGTTAACGTGGAAGTTAATTTAAGTAACAACAATGTGTAATCATTTTGGTCCTTTATTAAACATAAAAGAAAAAGTTCTGAACAGGGAAATGTATTCGTGAACACTGACAAGTCAATAGTTGAAAGCAACGTTGAAATTGCTAATGGATTTGCAACTTATTTCCAAACAATATATACAAATGCGGCCTATAATTCTATATTCTATATAACCTATAATTCTGATTTTTCAAATATCGAACTAACCCATAACGACGTATTAATTTTTAATATGATTACAGTTGAGGACGTAAAAAGTTAAAGCAAAAAAAATCGGCTGGCATTGATGACATTCCGCCTTACATATACAAGGCTCGCGCTAATTTCCTATATAAACCTCTATGTCACATATACCACGTGTCCACCGACTGTGGTTTTCTTTTGTGGCGTTTAAACCATTTAATATAGAAAAAAATTCAAACACTATCATCCTCTAATAAAAAAACTTTATACGCTAAATTTATTTGCAATTACACAGGCTGTTCATTTTACAAGTGTCAGCAAGTACCTTTAATATTTCAAATGGAATGCCCTATATATTATTACGAATTTTGATAGATCTATCAATTTGGAAAATATTTTATTAACATATTTCTATACCTAGACCTAGTATTTACCGAGATAAATGCCATCAACGAAGAAACATCTTAAATGCAGGCCCTTATTAAATTGCTTCTAACTTGCTTAATTGAAGAGTCTTCATTATCAGTTATTAACGTGTAATTACACATGCCTTAAGCTAAGTAACACTGTATTAAACAAACCTGAAAACTACGCAGTCTGTTGGTGGCTGCAGTTCTTTCTGCTGAATTTAGAAGTGAAATATTTCAAGTTTTTCTTATGGAACACCCCATAAGTAAAATCATCAACCGATGTAGAATTAAATTTGTTATCTTTTTCCCAAATAAAGTCCTATACCTAAAACATACGGTTTGTGAGATAATTCTGGTTTTCTTTTTGCTTCATGATTTATGTCATTTTTAGGTGCAATGAATGTCAACAAAATTGCCTTTTATCTTTTAAAATTTATATTCAACGATTTCCTGATAGAAAACACCCAAATGCAAAGACTTCGTAAATTAAAGGAAAGATTTGAAAGAACAGGCAGTGTTGCAAATGTTATTTCTAATAATATTAACTTACATGGCACCCTAAAAATGACAAAAATCATGAAGCAAAATGAAAACCAGAATTATCTCACAAACCGTAGGTTTTAGGTATAGGACTTTGTTTAGCAAAAAGATAGCAAATTTAATTCTACATCGGTTGATGATTATAGTTACGGGGTGTTCCTTAAGAAAAACTTGAAATATTTCACTTCTAAATTCAGCAGAAAGAACTGCCAACCATCAACAATCTACGTAGTCTTCAGGTTTGTTTAATACAGTGTTACTTAGTTTGAAGCATGCGTAATTACACGCTAATAACTGATAATGAAGACTCTTCAATTAAGCAAGTTAAAAGCAATTTAATAAGGACCTGTATTTAAGATGTTTCTTCGTTGATGGCATTTATCTCGGTAAATGCTAGGTTTAGGTATAGAAATATGTAATGAAATATTTTCCAAATTGATAGATCTATCAAAATTCGTAATAATATATAGGGCATTCCATTTGAAATATTAAAGATACTTGCTGAAACTTGTAAAATGAACATCCTGTGTAATTGCAAATAAATTTAACATCCAGAGGATTAGAGGATGATAGTGTTTGAATTTTTTTTTCTATATTAAATAGTTTAGACACCAGAAAAGAAAACCACACTCGGTGGACACGTGGTATAATTTATCCCTTAACAAAGGAATCTTTCCTGAGAAATCGAAAGTCGGAAAAATTACACCCATACATAAGGGTAACGATGTCAGCCAGTTCGGTAACTATAGACCAGTAACAGTATTATGTACAGCTGCCAAAATTTTTGAACAAATGTTACACGGTAAAATTTATAATCATGTCCATAATTCAATATCAACATGACAGCATGGATTTCTTAAGAAGCGATGAGTTGAAGCAAATCTGTTAGTATTTACTAATGATGCAAGTACTGCTATTAATGAGGGAGCTCAGATGGATGTAATTTACACAGATTTTGCAAAAGCATTTGATAAAGTTGATTCTGATATATTGCTGTGTAAATTATATGCATCTGGGTTACATAAAAACTTAATCAATTTATTTAAATCTTACTTAAGGAACCGTCAGCAAACAGTTACATATCGGGGCGTACACTCATATCTTTTTACAGCATCTGGAATTCCTCAAGGTAGTAATTTAGGGCCACTTTTATTCTTAGTTTTTATTAATGACCTCCCGGATGTTGTTAACCATGCAGACACTCTTCTTTATGCGGATGATTTAAAAATATTATAAACGCATAGATAATATTAATGATTCAAAAAAACTGCAAAGTGATATTGATAATATATTGTACTGGAGCAATATTAACAAATTACCTTTTAATATAGAGAAATGTCCAACACTTAGTTTCAGTCGTAAACATGATATATTTATGTATGATTATCGCATGGGGTTACAGATATTAACTAGGAAACGGAATATTAAAGATCTGGGAGTTAATTTTCAACATAACTTAAAATTCGATTCGCATATTTTAGATATAACCAATAAGGCTTTCAGAAACCTGGGTTTTGTGATTCGTAACTCTGGAAATTTTAGAAATTCAAAGACACTAATCGTGTTATATAACGCATTTGTAAGATCAAAGTTAGAATATGCATAAGTAATTTGGTACCCGGAAACGGAAAGATATGTATCTATGACAGAACGTGTGCAAAACAAATTTTTAAAGTATTTATATTATTATAAACATAAAACTAATCCACCATTTGAGTCATATATGCTCACATAAGACCCGAATTTTCGGTTCCTCCATTAAGAAGCCGGCGAGAGGTAGTTATGGTGTTGTTATTGTATAAAATATTTAATAATTTTATAGACAATGCCTATCTTCTGTCAATGTTTAAACTACATGTTCCATAATGCACATATCATTAAATTTTCTTTCGCCCATAACCAAAGCATGTAAAACTTTTAACCGCTACCATCACTCACTTGACTTATTTAACACATCCTATAGTGAATTTGTAAAAATTGTTCGAAATATTTTTTGTCATTATTAACATTCATCTTACAAAAAAAAAACTTTGTTAAAACTGGTAGTAGTAAAAGCCCTTACGTTTTATAAAAACAGAATGTAACTATTATTATTATTTACACCTATATGAAACATGTAATTAGGAATTGTATTAGGAATTGTATTCCTGTATGTTTCTTCTTTCTAAATAAATAAATAAATAATTATTGTACTTCAGAATATCTTTATACATGACGACATTCTAATTGCATTATTTTATCTTATTTGCAAAATCTACGAATGCGTATTTATTAAAGATAAAGTTTTCTATTCGAAATGTAATGCAAATTTCACGACTGTATTTTAATTAGTTCATTAAGAACGATAATTTTATACAGTGTTGATTTGTTAGAAATTCATTCATACATAATCATTCATAATCACTATTTTTTTGTAACGAAAATTTTCCACTCCGTGTCGGCATCGTACGATTTAAATCAAACTTTGGTTGTGTTAACTTGTGTTAAAGTTACACTTACACGGGGTTCCTGCAATTCCACAATCTATTTAGAAACGCAAAATTATATCAAAGACATGAACTAAAGTTATATTTTGTAATTATACATATATTTAAATGAACTCCAGCTAGTTCATTGCAGGTATTTTTGCACGAAGTGAGCATCACGTTCATTCTTATTCATATGGTAAATACCCATGGAAAATTTCCAACATTGCATTTATTTCAGTTTGCGTTTGGTTAATTCGCTTCACGTGGCAATAAGAACCCAACAATGTTCTCTCGCGTTACACAATCAGTTTTGTAATTCTAGTTAATGACTGAATAATTGAGCGGGCACGCGATTGTTTCACCTTCAATAAAAACTCAACCTCCTTTCTTTGTTGTGTCTAATGACATGATATGTTTTGACTGTGTTCCACTCTTATTCTCGGTAGTTGCGAACGTACTCGACTCGGTTTACAATTAATTCCGTATTAAGTCGGGTGATAATTAATTGTTTTCGACCGACATAGTCGCTGAACACGTACATATGAACATAAATATGAGAATTAGAGACAGCCATATACGTGTCACCAAGGCAATATTTAACAAGTAGATTTTATTCGTGTTTAAAAAGAAAAACATTATGTTTATTAATTCTATGAGAGTAAAATAATATTTCTAAAAATGTCAAGAACTACGTTTGCAGAGATTAAATCGACGTAAACCCAGTCTATTCGTGCAAAGAAACTTTGAAGAATTTTTTTTTTAAATATCAAATATGCCTTGACAACATTAGCTGCTATTTTACATATCAATACACAACTGCTGCATAGCTTTTTCTCAATTTATGAATTAAAAATGTACTCTAACTATGAAATAAATAATAATTTAATAATAATAATAAATAATTTATAACAAAAATGTTATTTACTATAATGATAACCTACCACCCTGAAGCCACTGCTGAAGAATGTTTAATTTTGCATAAGACGTATCCATCCTTGTATTTCAATTGTCTTACATATCAAATTTCAACCCTCTATATTAAACCGTTCCAGAGATATTTAAGAAAATATGCTTTCGAAGTTGCCCCTTTAGGAGGTTATATCTCGGAAACGAAAATTTTTTGGATATAGATAAAAAGTGATTAAAACGTAATATTTTGATGTCCTCTATACGTGATATAATTATAGCCACCTTAATTAATAACATCCTGCATATTTCAAGCTCGAGATTCCATGTGAATCCCATTTTCAAGAAAGATGCTCAATCAGAAATATCGAACTACAGACCCATTGCTCCTATTTCTGCAGTATCATAAGTTTTTTAAAAAAATACTTCTGGAAAGGATTTTAAATTTCATAGAAAAATATAGCGATAATTAAAGTGCTTATAAAAGGAAGGCGCTCTAATTGAAAAGAGGAAATACTAGGAGTTCTCCTAGACCTATCCAAGATATCGACATCGACACTCACGAGCTTTTACTCGATAAACTTGGGTCTTGGGTGAGATACCATATCGGGTACAAAGTGTAGTCTTCATAGATAAAAAGAGGGGAATATGTTAGAGTCAGAAAAAATAATCCTAAATTCTGCAGAGATGAAATTTCGGTCTCTTCCCTTATATTTTATACACTAATAATCTACCAAATATCTTACCCATAAGATTGGATTATTAAGGGATGACACGACGATTGTTTAAAAGCGTCAAATAAAGATCAACTGCAAAAAGAATTTAATAACTGAATATAAGTAGAAAAAACTAATGTTCTAAAGTTTAATTTATATCTTCAGCTGTACTGTCAAATTCGCCACTTATCTGCGTAAGCTCAACTCAGATTGAGGTTTAAAAGTTAGCATACACCTAGTGCATTTTGTTACTACTAAGTACTGAAAATCACCCCCTCAAACTACCCCTTAAAAATGAGGGAGGATCTGACAAATACGTTGTAAATGCCAAGTTAAGTGCCTTAGGGCCAGTTTCATAATGAAATTTAAAGGAGACTTTAAATTTAAAGTCACTTTCAGATGTCAAAACAAATATGAAAACACATTTGTTTTCACATCTGACGGCCGGTATTACCAATGTTTTAAGGAGACCTTAAATTTAATTCGTGTTTAGAATGTGATTGATTTATACAAACCAAGCAGAAATGTCACAATCTAAACACGACTTAAGTTTAAGGTCTCCTTAAAACGTTGGTAATACCGGCCATGAATGTGACTTTAATTTTAAAGTCTCCTTTAAATTCAATTATGAAACTGGCCCCTATATCTGAGTATCAAATAAACTGCTCCAATAAAGTTAGGGATATTGAGCAAATATGCACTAAAAGAAACTAAAGACATTTTCCTACCCTTAAAAAAAGAAAAAACAAAAGTCTAATAAAATGTTGAAACAGCAAAAATTCCTAATAATGGACACGTTATTAGGAATTTTGCGTCAATTTGGAAGCCCAGAGACGAGGAAACATGTCCCGAAGTTCGTGCAACGTTTCAGGGGCTGGAACATGGGCATCCAACTTGCGTTGTAGAATATCCCATACGTGTTCGATAGGGTTCAGGTCAGGAGACCTTGGTGGCAGCGGCAGATGGGGCAAACGAGCATTTTCTATGTAACGCATGACTATCCTAGCGCGATGCGGTCGAGCATTATCGTCAAGAAAAATGAAACCATCACCAATTTCTTCGTGAAATTGTATCACAATGTCGTCAAGGATGTCCTGTGCACCTGTCATATTCAAGCGACAAAGATACAGCCCCGTACGAGCGTTGAAAGATATGCCACCTCAAACCATAACACTGCCTCCGCCAAAAAGGTATACCTGTTGCACTTGGCGTGTATGTTGCGGTACTCCTCGTCTTGTCCACTGTCGTACTCTTCGGCTATGAGAAAATCGGCTGGACCGGGACTCATCTGTAAAAAGAACAGACCTCCATTCATCGCGCCAGTTTACGTGTTCAGTAGCCCAATCTAATCTTCGTCGTCGATCCTGTGCCGTCAATGACACACGTCGCATTAGTAGCCGACCTACGAGCCCAAACTCGGGCAACCGTTTTCTGACTGTTTCTATTGGAACTCTGGTTCCCGTGGCCGTTTGAAGACGTTGAGCCAAGTACCGGGAAGTACAGATTGGTTGTCTCGGGGCTGTTAAAGTCCTGCTTGCTGCTTGTTGAGCCCTGCTTGCAGCATGTATTTTTGTATTTTTTCTGTATTTTTATGTTATTTTGATGATTTCAAAATAGTGCTAGAAAAATATAGCGTATACAAACCTAAAAAAAATTGTTTCTTGTCACATGTTGTCCTCATTAGACAAGTTTTATATCGCGTGCCAAAAACAGACACTTCTGCATTTATTACATAAGTAGCTATTAATTTACAAATGTCCAGATTTATTATCTGTTTTAAGCCGGTGTGTTTTCAATCAAGGCGCAAAATAATGGAACCGCCGCGCCGTCCTGGCGCATTAGATCCACGAAAGCAAAAATAAATGATTTCGCAATACGTCCGCTGCGCGCTTCCAAGACGGCGGAAACAAGTGCGTCCCTTTCGGCCTGGCGCGCGGCGTTGACGTACGAAAACATGGAGAAGATAAATATATCGCTGATGCAAATCTTAATTATTGGAGCGGCCGGCCGGACTGGGGCGGAAGTCGAGAACTGGCACGCTCCTGTCTGCGCTCTGGTTTACAAAGTGGATGCTTTGTAAATAAAATCGAGGCGAAACAATGCTCGGAATGTTACTTTTGGTAATCGGATGCACCCAATTTTTCCAAAAATAATTCGTCTATTTTCTCTTCAAACCAAACCACACCGTTTATGTTTAATATTATATAATACATAACACCTTGATTTGCAATCGTTCATAAATAAATTGATAAATTCAACATTTGAATGTGTTTGAATTACATCTCTGTTTAATCAGTGCATCATCAAATACAGAATGACGTATTGAATTGAAGAAAAATGGGATAATTCAACAAAGTATTAGAGATTTTTCCAAATTGGATAACAATTTGGTTAAAAATGGTACAACGTATAACGGCTATGCGGGAAAAATGCTTTTACTATAAAATTATGAAGTAAATGCTTCAAAATGTATGAATAATATTGTGACGTTTGCGGTCCCAGCCCGTCTGATGCGTCAACAACGACGCGCCTTAGACGAGAAGCTTCCATATCGCGTCAACGATGATCCGAGACTTTCTGTCGAACGAGCGAGAATGTTCGCGAGAAACAACCCCGGCATATAAAAATGCACGCAGCCAAACGGGGGACAGTTCGACAGTAATTAAGCAAGTGGTCAGTTCGAAATTGAAGTCGCGTTATAAATATTCGCTCGGCTGTTAACATAAATTACTTATTAGATTGTTAAATAAATTATTCTTAAGTTAGTGGTAATTAGTGTTACTTTTAAATAAATTAGATTATTAACTATTTCGTGTTTTGATTAAAATAAAAATAATAGAACCTTTAAAAATCGTTACATTGGTGTCAGGTGCGAGGTTCGTGAAAATAAATAAACAATTAAAATTAAATTGAAATTAAACAAATTATTAAACAAAGATCAGTGTCAAAAACAAAAACAATGGCTTCAAAGAAAGTGCTGTTAAAAGACTTAAAAGTGAACGACTTAAAAACCGAATTAGAAGAGCGCGAATTGGAAATTTCCGGAAAGAAATCGATTTTGCAACAAAGACTTCACCAAGCGCTACTAGAAGCAGGGGAGGATCCAGAAGCTTTTCTTTTTGAAATCTCGGGCGGTCCTGCAGATTTAAGTAAGATATTAGAATTGCAAAATAAATTGATGGAACAATCCGGAAATTTAGAAGCTAAATTAAAGGAACAATCTGGAAATTTGGAAGATAAATTAAAGGAGCAATCCAGAAGTTTTAAAGATGAATTGCAAACTAAATTGCTCGAACAATCCGGAAATTTGAAAGACGATCTAGAGAAATTAATGGAACATTCTAGAAACACGGAAGAAAACGTGAAAATTTTAGAGGAGAAACTTGAAAATAAATTGATACAACAGTCGACAGATCTGGAAAGTAAATTGCTCGAACAATCTAGAAATTTAGAAGATAAACTAGTGGTGAAAATATCAGTAGAGACGAGGAATCTGCAAGACAATGTGGAAGAAATATTATTCCAGCAGGACAACAAAATTAAGAATCTCGAACAAATCATGACAGGGTTGCGAATGTTCGGGGATCCGTCACCAGCAGAAATACCAGAAAATAATGAGATCCAAACTGTGGTAGGACCAGCGGAAATTTCTAAATTGAAAATAAAACCACCGACGTTCGATGGGAAGTCTTCTTGGCCTAACTACTTCAAACAGTTTGAAGCTGCAGCAAAAGCGAATGGATGGACGGCCAGTGAAAAAGCCACTTCGTTAATTGTGGCCTTGAGGGGGGACGCTATCGATGTGCTACAAATGATGCCGCTAGAGGAACAAGAAGACTTCAACAAGCTGGTGAACCGGCTGGAGATGCGTTACGGCCAGGCGCATCTGACCGACGTGTACCATGCGCAGCTGAGAAACCGTTACCAGAAATCCGGGGAGAGTCTTCAGGAATTCGAGGCTGATGTAGCGCGCCTAGCCCGGTTGGCATATCCTGCAGCTCCTGATGATTTCCTGCAATGTTTGACGCTGCAAACCTTCGTGGGTGGAATCCGTGATCCGGACAATCAGCAGGCATTAAGAATGGCCCACCCTAAGACATCCAAGAACGCATTGGCCTACGCCTTGGAATACGAGGCGACGAAGCAAGTTTCAAGAGGATACGTCAAGGTACGAGCTGCCATGGACTCCCAAGAAGAAGAACTCGCCAGCGTCAAGGTGCGATCTGCTGGAGAGGAGCGGCCCAAGGATAATACCACAGAGGAGGATATTCGCCGCATTGTGGAACAAGTCCTGAGGCGGAAGAATCCGCTGGTGTGTTGGAACTGCCAAGAAGAGGGACATGTTCGCAGGCGGTGTCCCAAGGCCAGGCAAGATCCTCCACGAAGGAAGCCACAGGGAAACTAAGCCGGGTCGGTGCAGAGGGGCAAACGTCGACCCGTATTCAAAGGCCCCCAAAGACAAAAGCCACGAAAGTAATAGCCCTGCGGCGATTAACCAGCAGTGTCTTCGTGGATGCCACCATTGATGACATCCCTCACACCATGTTATTGGATACGGGTGCGACGAAGACTATCTTGAGGCCCGACGTTATCAAGTCATCAAGACGCACTGAGCCGACTAAATGGAGACTGAGGACAGCAACCGGAACATCAGCGACTGTCCATGGTGAAGTAGAGGTGACCATTACGATTGGAGCGACTCCCATCAAACACCGTGCGCTGGTAGCAGAAATAGAGGATGAGGCGATTCTGGGCATGGACATCATGTCTGCCCATGGGTTCCAATTGGATCTGAAGCGTGGCGTAATGGCGGTTAACAACGAGGAGTTGGTTCTACATCAACGAGAGGACGTGGCCGCTCGAGTTGTTCTCGCAGAAGATGTCGTATTGCCTAGCAGAACCGAGGTTATAGTCGACGCAAACCTGAACGGCGCTTTCCAAGATGGGCAAGTCATTATGGTCGAACCTAACACTGACGATCAGAAGATTGGAAAAGGAGTTCTCGTTGGAAAAATATTGTTGACAGCAAAGAAGGAAATACCAGTTCGCCTAATGAATGCGAACTGTTTCCCTGTCAACATCAAGAAAGGTACGATCTTGGGAAGCTGTGCCATGGTGTCCTCCATCTCCCGCCAAATAGAAGCAAACGTACAACAAGAGACGAAGGTCCCGAAGAAGTTGTTGGAAATGGTCATGTCAACGGCCCAGGAACTGACTCCAGAACAGAGGACAAAAGCGAAGAACCTGATCTGTCAGTATCAAGATGTGTTCGAGGTAGAAAATGGACCTAAGGGAAGAACCGACATAGTCAAACACAAGATAGAGACCGGGGAAGAAAGGCCCATCCGTCAAGCTCCAAGGAGGTTACCATTGGCGAAGCGTGAGGAAGCAGAACGCATTATCCGTGAGATGGAAAAAGACAATGTGATTGAGCCATCAAGCAGTCCATGGGCGTCACCGGTGGTGCTTGTGAAGAAGAAGGATGGATCCACACGGTTCTGCGTAGACTATCGATTGCTCAACAACGTCACCAAAAAGGATAGCTATCCTCTGCCACGGATTGATGACACCCTGGACACCCTGGCCGGTTCAAAGATCTTCTCGACCTTGGATCTAAAGAGTGGTTATTGGCAAGTGGAACTAGCGCCCGAAGATCGAGAAAAAACGGCGTTTTCCCTTGGTATGGGCCTATGGCAATTCACGGTGATGCCGTTCGGCTTATGTAATGCTCCAGCGACATTCGAGAGGCTGATGGAGACGGTTCTGAAGGGTCTGTCCTGGACAACGTGCATGGTATACCTGGACGACATAATTGTGGTGGGGAAAACTTTCGACGACCACCTGAAGAATCTGGAAGGAGTGTTCCAGCGGCTTCGCGGAGCGGGACTAAAGCTTAGTCTCAAGAAGTGCCACCTGTTCCAGAAGGAAGTGAATTATCTAGGCCATATTGTTAACGGGAATGGAATAGCCGTGGACCCAGTAAAGATTCAGGTCGTGAAGGACTGGCCAACTCCCAAGAATAAACACCAGATAAGGAGTTTCCTAGGCCTATGCACTTACTATCGTCGCTATGTTCCCGGATTTGCGGACATCGCTAAACCGTTGACAAAACTCACTGAAGAAGGTCGTCCGTTTGAATGGGACCAACATTGCCAAATTAGTTTCGAACAACTAAAACAGTACTTGATAAGTGCTCCTATTCTAAGTTACCCTCTCCCAGAAGGCAAGTTCATCGTGGACACTGATGCTAGCAATGTTGGTATCGGTGGCGTACTGTCCCAGATCCAAGAAGGGCAAGAGAAGGTGATTGGCTACTTCAGTAAAGTCCTGTCAAAGCCGGAACGAAATTATTGCGTCACTAGAAGGGAATTGCTAGCCGTGGTAAAGTCCATAGAACATTTCTACAAGTACTTATATGGCAGACACTTTCTCCTGAGGACGGACCATGCCGCTTTAAAATGGCTCCTCCGATTCAAGAATCCTGAAGGACAAGTCGCACGATGGATCGAACGACTTCAGGAATACGATTTTGAAATCCAGCATCGGGCCGGAACTAGCCACAGAAATGCCGATGCTTTGTCGAGAAGACCTTGTGCCGAAGACTGTAAGCACTGTAGTCGGCTGGAGGAGAAAGTGGCCACGACTGCGAGGACGGCCATCATAGACGACAAATGGCAAGGTGAAGAATTGCGACGAGACCAGGAGAACGATCAGGATTTGAAATTGGTGCTGGAATGGAAAAGTAGGGAGGCAAGGCCTACTTGGGAAGAGATAGCACCGTGTGCACCATCCGTGAAATCGTACTGGGCGCAGTGGGACTCCATAGTGCTGGATCATGGTCTTCTGAAACGAACCATCGAGAACCAGGAAGGCACGGAACAGAAGACACAGTTACTGATCCCCAAGAATAGGGTGCCGGAAGTTCTGAGGGAACTTCACGATGGAACTTCGGGAGGGCATCTGGGAATCAAGAAGACTATGGAAAAGGTGCGCGAGCGATTCTATTGGGTGAACTGCAAGGAAGATGTAAAGGACTGGTGTAGGAAGTGCGTAGTCTGCGCAGCTAGTAACGGCCCCCACAGACGAGGCAAGGCTCCTATGAAACAGTATAACGTGGGAAGTCCTTTTGAGAGAGTTGCCATAGATGTAGCCGGCCCATTTCCACAAACGAATAGTGGAAATAAGTACATCGTCGTGGTGATGGACTACTTTAGCAAGTGGGTTGAAGCATACGCCCTACCAAACCAAGAGGCGATAACTATTGCTGAAGTCCTTGTCCGAGAATGGATCAGTCGGTATGGCGCGCCCATGGAGCTGCATTCAGATCAAGGGAGGAACTTTGAATCGGCTTTATTCAAGAACGTGTGTACTCTGCTCGGCGTCCGGAAAACTAGAACCACTGCACTTCACCCGCAGTCAGACGGAATGGTGGAAAGATTCAACAGAACCATCAACCGACATTTGTCCAAGGTAGTCTCCGATCATCAGAGAGACTGGGACACGTACATTCCCCTTTTTCTACTGGCATACCGTTCGTCCGTTCATGAAACAACAGGAGAGACACCAGCAAAAGTGGTATTTGGGCGAGAGCCAAGACTGCCCTGCGATCTGAAATTTGGCGTGAGGCCTGGCGAAATCCCTGCCGACGAAGACTATGTGAGCGGTCTACGCAGAAAAATGGACGACATTCACAATCGAGTTCGTCACAACATACAGACATCCAGCGACCGAATGAAGGAGCATTATGACATCAACGCTCAGAATGGGGGATACGAACCTGGAGCGCTGGTCTGGCTTTATAATCCTCAAAGACGTCGAGGTCTATCGCCAAAACTGCAGACATCTTGGGAAGGTCCTTACAAAGTGATGAAACGGATCAACGATGTCATCTACCGCATCAGGAAGATTCCGCATGGCAAACCCAAGGTTATCCACTTCAACCGAATGGCTCCTTACAACGGAGAAGAAAATGAGGGGACAGTACAACGGACGCAAGGTTCCGAAGTAAACTTCGAAACCTTCATGTTTCATCACGCCACAGGAAGTAAGGCGCGATTCGGAGTGACCACAGAGAGACAGCAAGACCTTTTTCAAGTGTCACCAGAGTACAGTCTGGCCCACTGTGTGGCAGAAGACCTAAGGATGTCCAAGGGGATAGCCCAAGTCTTCCGGAAGAAATTTGGTCAGGTCGAGGAACTCCTAAGACAGCACCCCATGGTGGGCGAGAGCCTGCAGATCATCCACACGGAGGCGGAACGAAGACGACACGTGTACTACTTAGTCACCAAGAAGACATCAAGCGGTAAGCCTGACTATCGCAGTATTTGGAGAGCTTTATGGAGCCTGAAGAGACAGTTGATGGAAGGCAAGGAGACGAAATTAGCCATTCCCAAGATAGGCTGCGGACTAGATGGGCTGGACTGGAGGGTCGTTCGCAGCATGATAGAAGTCATCTTCAACGGAACGGGAATTGAAGTTCTAGTCTGCAGTCACCACCCACAGGCAGCTGTTGGCAGTAGGAAAACCGTAGACTGCTATTTCTTCCAGACCGGATGTTGTAAAGAGGGACCAGCATGCCGATTTCGACATTTTCCTTCAAGGCTATCACAAGGAACGTTCCGAGACGAAACGTTTTTAAGAAGGGGGCAGTGTGACGTTTGCGGTCCCAGCCCGTCTGATGCGTCAACAACGACGCGCCTTAGACGAGAAGCTTCCATATCGCGTCAACGATGATCCGAGACTTTCTGTCGAAGGAGCGAGAATGTTCGCGAGAAACAACCCCGGCATATAAAAATGCACGCAGCCAAACGGGGGACAGTTCGACAGTAATTAAGCAAGTGGTCAGTTCGAAATTGAAGTCGCGTTATAAATATTCGCTCGGCTGTTAACATAAATTACTTATTAGATTGTTAAATAAATTATTCTTAAGTTAGTGGTAATTAGTGTTACTTTTAAATAAATTAGATTATTAACTATTTCGTGTTTTGATTAAAATAAAAATAATAGAACCTTTAAAAATCGTTACAATATTTTGAAGTAATTGCTCTAACTTCTAAGTAAAAGCATTTGCTTTGACTGGAGTAAAAGGTTCATAATTATGAATAAAACTCATTCTATGAATAAAACTAAGCATTTACTAACACTTAAAGCATTTGCTTCAAAAAATGTGAAGGTACCTCAGTATTAAACTTCGGTTTGTGCTGATCAAAAGCGTTTGCAAATGATGACGTTTTTAAATGAACCGAGCGCAGAAAAGCAATATAAGAAGCGCAGTGAAACATCAGCGAATGATTATAGGCGACTTTTTCGATTCACTGAAGAAAACGTATCTTGGTTGTCTGAACATTTTATTGGTGACTACGTATTATGAAAGTTTTTCTCAGATACGTATCAGATCCAGGGTATCAAAAAATCAAAATAGTGTTTGTGAATTTATTGGAATAACACAAAGTACAGTGTCAAAAACAATAACTGAAGTAATCGATAAAATAATAGCTAAGTCCAATTTGTGGATAAAATGTCCTTCTTCACCTGAAGAGATTTTATCAGCTAAGAACCTGTGGCAGGAGAAATATAATTTTCCTGGTGCACTTGGAGTATTGGATTGCACACATGTTCGAGTTTCAATATGGAGACGAATATATTAATGGATGTGGCTATTTGCACCTACTGTAGGTACGAATAATTGGCTATTTGCACCTATTGTAGGTGAGAATAATTGGTTATTTGAACCTATTATATAGGTATTTATAAGGATTCTATTTATAGTTGCGATTTTTATTTCAACCGGTTTTAGTCTTATAGTTATTTCTAGTCTTATTGATATTTTGGTTGTTTATAGTACTTGAACGTAAATTCAATAATTAAACATTTGTCTAAAATAATATATGTAACAGGTGATCAATATCTTTTCTAATCAAGTCACCTATGGAAATAAAATCAATGCCTTTTATTAGTTCATTATTTCAAATGCCACTTGAATTACATATTTATATTGCATTCCTATACAAAACGATAGGAATGCAATAAAAATAATTCAAATGGCATTTGAAATAATGAACCATACAAAGACATAATTTTTTTCCAAAGGTCACTTGATTAAAAAAGATATTGATCACGCGTTATAATTATTATATGTATAAAGTACAGATCAGGAAAACCTAAATCAAAGAAGCAAATAAAAATGTTAAATATACTGAACAAGTTGTTATAAATTACAAATTTTTGTTAATGATATTACTCGACCATCAGCTTCTGGAATTGTTTTACACAACTAACGTTTCATAAATAAAAAATATAAATCAAGAAAACCATAGACAAACGCTGTAATTAATATTGTACCTCTCTTCTATTATGATAAATTTAATACAGTTACAAAATATTTTTATTTTCGATTAAATGTCGTTTGTTTGCTTTTTGTTTTTGGACGACCTTTGCATTTTATATTGCTCCTGGATTTCAAATTTATTTCTGATTCGTTGCTATCTGGAGACGAGGCGCATTCGTCTTCTGGTTCTTCATTTTCAGAGTTTCTTAGTGAAAGTTCTTCTGAATATAATGCGCCCATGTTTCTTGTTTCTTGTAGATTTTCTGATTGATTTTGAATTAATTCATTGTTTTTCGAACTGTTCAAAACGGATAATCCTTGCCTGGCATTATTTTCAATTTTTTTTTAAATTCCTGCATGTAATTTAAAAATGATGGCGTACCATGATGACAAAACATCAGCTAAATTTTGAATTGCATTGAATGCCATATTAAATTTTTCTTTGTCTGTTAAAGGTCTCTGATTTTTGGTTTCGTTATTTTCACTGTCATCAAAATTTTCGAATTCTACATCTAGATTTGTGTCTGAATCATTTTCAGACTCTACTTCACTTTCTTTATTTTTGTATCGATCATGAAAACATTCTTCTGCAAACATGTCGATTTTTTGTTCTTTCCACACAATAAGTAGTATGTGGCGACATGGAATGTTATACGATTTCCAAAAACTACAAGTGCAGATTTCAATGAATGTATTGTAATTTTTACTGGTACCGTGTTTAGAGATTTCTCTAACATCATCGTTTTCTGTTTTCACCATATTTGATTTGTAAATCGCAAATAATTTCAAAGACCTATGATATAATTGTAAACCACGTGTTGTTAATTTTTGCGAAGCAATAATTCTCTTATTTCAGGATTCGGATGCATAATTCGATACACTTTTTGAGCTGTCTTAGCAATGGCATTTTTTAGCCTTAATGTAATAAATTTTAATAAGTAATAAGTTCAATAATAAAAATTCCAATAGAGGGAACTGCACGAAACTTATTGGTTTTTAAGTGTCCAAAAAGTTCTTCCTATTCTATTTGTGGTTGAATCACCCATCATAGGGAGATTTTTACGAAAGCAGTATACCCACATTTCTCTGCACGAATCCCAATTTTTATTAAATACTTCAACAAATGAAACTTTTTTACTGTGTGTATAAATTTGTACCGTTCTTGTTTCGTTTAATAATTCAGTTTTATTTAAATCACATTCTTCTGGTGTCTGCGAATATAAGACTTTTTTGAATAATTGTAAGATGTTATTTTTCATATCAATGTCACAGTTAAATGCAGTAGAAGATATTAACTTTTTTAAATATTTTATAACATGAAATTTACACAACAAAATGACTGATGATGAAAATGTCTCACGAATTGCTGACATTTCGGTAAAATCTTTGTCGATTAAAAATGCCGAAGGAATGGTTACAGACAAGGTTTTAAAGTTGAAAAGACATTGTTTCAAATTTAATAAAGTTTCTTCTGAAATAAACGTTATAGCTGCAAATTCAGATTTTCCAGTAATGGACGAATAATAACAAAATGCCATTAATTGACACATGACACATCAAGTTGAACAAGTGATGGGCAAGATTTTCTGAAAGTTGCGATCATTTTCCCTCAAGCTAAAAATATGG
Organism: Dorcus parallelipipedus; assembly: GCA_958336345.1. Classification (NCBI taxonomy): domain Eukaryota; kingdom Metazoa; phylum Arthropoda; class Insecta; order Coleoptera; family Lucanidae; genus Dorcus; species Dorcus parallelipipedus. Next base: position 26,268,168 of record OY284479.1, on the reverse strand, counting down.
TCTTAACTTTATCATCATCTCTGTAAGTAATTTTGTATTTTCCTCCTTCCTCCTCAAGTTGAATTAAAAATTTCTTCAATTCCTTTTCATTCTCTTCGGTACATGTAGGAAACATTTTATTTCTAATGTTTTACACATCCTTTCGAGTAAGACGCCCTCCACACTTTTTCTCCAAAACTTCAGCGATCATAGTCTTTCACACTTCCTAACACTAAATCCGTGACTGACTCAAAACCATCTTCTTTAAGTTTAGCATTTCTTTGACAAAAACTGTATTCTGTTTTGCTAATGCTATGATTATGATTGAGAGATACATTTGTCACTTTCCACTTATTTTCTTTATTTTTGTATGTTAATCTTTGCTGTACATCCCTTAAAAAAATAGTGTTGGTTCGGTCTCTCACCTCGACATTTTGACTTCCTTTCAACTCCGTGACAACACTTGTAAACAATTTGTTTTCTCGAATGACTTCTCACAACAAACGGATGGTAATTATTTTCACAAAATTTGTGAAAATATTGATTCACACTGTCATAAGTTTCAAAAGTTTGACCTTCTGTGAATTGATAAATATTTTCTTCCATAAATGAATTTATTTAAGTGCTCATTACTTGAACTACTTGAATGTAATTTTTTAAAAGAAATATACCACACATATTTAAAAACACATTCAAATATGAGGGATACGGTGTCAATATACAGGGTGATTCAATGTTAATCTGCAATCGGTAGAACCAGAATCAGAAAATAATGGAAATTTCTTCAATAAATAATGTTCAAAAACGTCTTTTTTTTCGAGAAAAGTGGCTTCAAATTTAAATTAAAACGCGTATCAATTTAAGAATACTACTTTTATTTATTTTATTTATTTATTTTATTAAATGCTGTCTAATATTAATTATGTATATCAATATTAATAAAAGGTTTATAGACTTTATAATTTTAGGTTTAAGAAAACTGAAATTAGAATTTCCGGTTTTGTTCTATAATTTTTGATTTCACAAAAATTTTATTAGTTTATCGAAATTTTCATTCTAAAATTTTAATTACCAGAAAAAAGTAAAGAGATTTTTGGTAAATATGAAATATGCAGAAATACCTCGATGGAATAAGCGATTGTGAGCGAAGACTATGACGTCATAGTGACGTTACTATTTCGTCAACCGGCGCTTTGTGAGCGTTTGCAAAGCCAAAGGGAACGATTTAAGCAATGCTTATGAGCGCTTAAAGCATGTGAGCACGCAAATGAAACGCACCCTAAATTTGACTCAATATGGCGGATAAACACACCAAATTTTAACGCCTCATTTCCATGGTTTAGCGCGTTTATTTTGACTCAAAATGGCGTTTAATTGCGTACTTTATCTATCTAGGGACTTTAAAACAACATAAGTCCAAAAACGAATTTTTGTAAAATCGTATGAAAATGAAGTCATTTATACAATAAAACCTAAGGCTTCGTTCACATTGGTGAGCGATGAGCGGTGAGCAGCGAGCGATGAGCGACGAGTGTTACAGCTAAATTTTCAAATGCATTAAAATCAACATGAGTGTGCATATTGAACGCTTTGCCTCTAAGCGATGGCGTTGCGTTGTTCGAGAACTTGATTGTGAGCGATGAATAAAAGCGTTGTCGGGAAAGATCAAATTTTATTGTAACGAAATAAATGGCTTGCGCAATCTACATGTACCTGATAGTGACAAATTTGGGAGGAACAAAATTTTAACTGCGCAACTTCAAATATTTCCCCGTTTTTGCGGCATCATAAGATTTTAGGCAAATAGTGTTAAGATAACATTTTAAATTTTAACAGGTGACGATTTTTTAATTTTGAGACAGACAATAACAACGATGTTATTTATTGTAAAATACCTAATTAAGCTGCCATCAATTTTTGCTACTGTTGTTCACCGATCGCTTGAATTTGCAAACTACAGTTCACTTTTCCAATATGTGCCGGTCGTATAAATCTGAATTAGCAAAATATATGACGAAACGACATGACATGACAGATGCCGCAAGGCTGTTTCACGAAAGTTAGAAGGAAATAGCTACATAAAAATAAGGAGATAGCTACATAAAAATTCTTTGGCTTATCGATCGATAGATCGGCATATATTGGAAAAATCAACTGTACATTTTTGCCATTTTCGAGGACAGTACGTTCTTTTGGTATTTGAAAAATAATATAAAAAAATATCAAAATATCAAGGTTATTTACGCAAACTGTCCATTAAAATATAATGCGATCGAAAATGATTGAGCGTCCTTTAAAAATATGTACTAATTTCGATATGAAAAACTCGTTGAAAACTCAAATAATAAACAAACCATGTACAACATACGAACGCTATTGATTGTCACCTGACCTTGAGTATTCAAAAACGCGAAAATTCTCTAGGCGGAAGGTAGTTATGATCACCTTTGGGTATCTATTTTCTCGCTCAATCATTTTCGATCGCATTGTAGTAAATAAATTTACTAGACGCCGATTGACAGGACTGATTTATGTTCGAAAATTTGACGAGCGTACCTTAATTCCAAGTTCTTGTGAACGTTGTTAAATAAAGTTTCAAATATGGGTGTTATTGCGTTTCATTGGATATCAGTCTGTTATATGACGGGGTGCTTATAGTAATAATTAATGACATAAATACTATAACTGTTTGCTGTTAAAAAAAAAAAATTTACAACATAAGCGTATTTGGCCTTTTCTGTCTGCGAGCCTTTTATAAATACTCCTAATTAAATATTTCTTATAATTATGTATTCTAATTATAATTAATAGTATTATCATCTTTTTTAAGGGATGGTCAATTTTTTATCCGGGGAAGGGACTAAGTTCCCTTAACTACGCCTATGTTGTACGAATAGTTTGACAACTACCAGTGCTATTGTTGTTTTTCTTAAAAAAATTTGTATGAGCATGAAAAACACTAAATTTTAACTGATCTAACCGAATTTCTATCTTTAAAAATAAAAAAATTAGCAATGGGGTATCATTCAAATTGAACATGTTGATTTAATAAATGGAGAATTACACTGTTTGCACTTCTTTCAGGACAATAATTAAACAGTTTTCTTTCATTTTGCGACTGCTTTGCAAGCTTTTCTGGAACCAACGCTTCCATCCATCGCTCACAATCAAGTCGATCTTGAAATGTAGCGTTGCGCAACGCTATTGCTTAGTGGCATAGCGCAACGCTTTGCTCAATGTGCACACGTATGTTGATTTTAATGAACTTGAATTTTTAGCTCTAACGTTCATCACCCATCGCTTAACGCTCACAGCTCATCGCTGTTCAATGTGAACGGAATTCTAGGCCATTTTAACGCTTAACGCTCGTCGCTTAACGCTTGCCGCTCATCGCTCTCCAATATGAACGTAACCTAAGAAACCAACATGTTTATTTGCATCACAACCAACAACATAACTTGATTTTTCAGAACGAATCGTGCCATTTATTTTTTCAAAGCTTTAAGGTGGATTTTACAAAAAATCTTGTTTGCACTTCGGGCGTGAACGACGATTTTGGCCCTTTGCGTCTTATAATTCCTCGGCCCTTCGGGCCTCGGGTTTATAATTCCACCGCGGGCCAAAATCGCCTCCTTAATACAAAAATAGCTATTTGAGAAAATCGATAAAAACTATTTATCTTAGTAACCGTTAAACTTATAGGTAGTTTACAAACTTACAAGTGCTGTAAATCTGTATATGTGAGGTTTTTAAACGAAAAAATAACACCAACATATGACTTGCAAAAAAATCCACAAGATACCGGTAACATCTCGATTTTGTCCATTTTGGACATATGAAATCAACGCCTCAATTGAATCTAAACTAACTTAATGTGTGCACATGAATCTAATTTCAGATTTTCCAACATTTCTCAATGAAAATGTTTAAAACAAAATAGCAAGTGTAGCATACCAATGAATTCAGAAAGAAATATGCCATCTACTTGTCTAAACAACAAAAATGAAGTTGACTCTGGAAAAGCAAAAATGAATCGCTCCAGAAATAAAATAATATAATCCATGGCTTTTTAAGCGATCAAGATTAAATTCCCCTCTTGACCATTTGTCCAAATTTAAATGTCAAAAATAGTATAGCTACTGTCAAAAAGAATAAATCATAAGCCTTCAAATTAATTAATAAAATGTAGTCATTTCATTAAAAAAAAATTCAAATACGTCATCAGTGACAAATAACAATAGAAATAAAAATATTATCTAAGGCGTTTTTTTGTGACACAACGTTGGCTACCTTTGCGGTACTCTAGTAATATAAGAACCCTAATCTAGACTATCAGACCCACAACAAAAATCAAAAATTGACCTGTCCCGGCGCTTTTCGTATACATTGAGCATTCAGGAAATAATGAATTTATTCTTTACTTTATCATTTCACTGTATAATCAATTCCCCTCATACGCAGTGTGGAATAATTGTGATTCTTTAAAAAACTCGGACGATCTGTTTTCCACCGTGAGTTGTGAAGTGACTAATCGAAATATCAGAAATGTTCACGGCAGTGTTACCAGATGGAAGAATTTTACCGTTTTTCGGGACGTTTATGACGGAAAAGGACAAAGGAGTATTTTTTACAAGCAAGCACGCTTTTAGGAGTAATCTACAATAGAATAATAATATTAGATATTAGGTAATGTCATACTTTTGTGCGAAAAATCTGGCTCAATTGTTAAATGAAATGTATGTGAATTGCAGTTTTTGTACGAAAGAGAACAATTTGAGTTTAGAGAGGTAAAACACCGTTACGTGACAATATCGAAAAAAGTTATCTAGTTGTGACAATGGAATCAATTATAAAGCATCAGCGACAAATTGCCGAAAATGGCAACAGATCGCTATATACAGCGTTTCTATAAATGATTCTAACATCAAAGTAGGCATTGAATATTGCTCTGGATATTCCACCTCCTTTTGAATGTGTATTCTAGTATCTGAGAAATGTCAGTGTCAACACTGTCATAAACTTAAACCATTATTGCTAAAACACAACACCAGTATCAAATGTTTCAATTTGAGTTTACAACTTATTCCTTAAATTGATGATGTTGCACCAAATAAGCTTCTGAAAAAGATGTTTGATTATTTAAGAATTAAAACCGATGACGTTACCAATGACTGTGTTCAGTATCGGTGGTTAGTGGCACATGGTCATTTGTTTAACAGAGGTAATGCGAATCATTTATAGAAACCTTGTACAATTAGAACTAAAAATCACACACACTGGTTTAATGTACAGTCAGAATTAAAAGTAAAGTCTCCCCAATAAAATGTAATCGCCTTATCTGACATTCCTTATTTGATAATATAATTATTTCTGTCCTGTCTCCACTTTTTTCAAGTTTTAATGATACAATCTCTATGTCGACTAGTTGAGCCAGTTATGTCAATGGAAAAAGAATTTCATGAAAATATTATTATTTTGTGCAAACATCTAGTCTACCAATTGAAAATTAGGTACAGTTTAAGAAAATACAAAAGTTTATTCGTACCAGAGCCCTGCACGAGTAAGTAAAAATGTATCCGATTAATAATCGCCGATTACCTTACGCGGCGAAGCGAGTATGTAATCGTAAATACGGCATCGTGGGCATCGTCGTATCGCAGGCATCGTTACTCATCCAAGAAATGAAACAATATTTCTCCTACATTTTGTTATTTATAAGTTATTATTGTATTATATTAAAAGTTGTTTTTATTGTTTGAATTATTGTAATTATTATGGAAATTAATAATTACAATTACACTACATTTTCTGGTTGAGTATACATTTAAACTATCATATCTTTGTATGATATTTATTAATTCTATGATTGAAATAAGATGTGTGGGTTATATTTTGAAAAAATTGTGAACACTGAAACTCTACAAGTTCAACCGTTTGTAATATGTGGAGCATGCAAAAACATATTTAAGTTTGGAAAAGGACGTAGCCCTTCAAATTTAAAAAAAGCACCGATACTACAATTAAGCGCCAAAATGACGAAGAAAATTTAACAGATGTAAGAAACAAAAAATCTCTTGTTACTGTGAGTGACCAACTGGCAACTCTGTTCCTGACGATGCCGATTACTAATCATAATGATGCCACGATGCCGAATACTCTACTCGTCACGGAGGTATACGATTATGCGTATTGCGATACGCATCGTTGTAATCGTCAAACGAGTATTCGTATCTGTATTCGGACGATTCTGTACTTACTCGAGTAGGTCTCTAATTCGTACCTCTGGTTCTCTAGAAGTCACTTTAGACAAAACAGGTTAATGAAATTGCAAAGCATTAAGTAAAACACATTTCCTCTGTCCTCTTTCAGGACGTTTTTGTTAATTCGAATTTCACGAGCAAGATGAATATCGAAGCGAAAATAAAAATAAAAAAGTAATAATCATACAGGATATTCCTGCAAAATGAGCTTTTTGCCGTGGAACATGTGCACGTAATGGATGTTTTCACGTTAAACTCCACTCGAACAGAATGTTTGCTCAGAGCAAAAAAGAGTAAATACGTAATAGCTTTGCGTGTTAAACAAATCGTTACGCTAACTGACAAATGCATTAGCTGCATATCCGTTTCGTAATATCAATATGAAAACCTTGGCATACTTGGTGTTGCATCTTCAGTCGTATATTAAATTTAAAATGAAGTTCTTAATAATTAATTGATAAAACTTGAAGAGAGTCGTTTCTAAATAGTTATGTAAGCAGATGTCTACACATTTTATTCTCTCTGAACTTTGCGTCTGAGTACTGAATTTCAGAATTTGGTTAGACTTACATTTCAAATTAAAGCACTTTCTTGTCCAATGAAAATGATCTCAAAATACCTAATTGTAAAATTGATATAAATATCGACGTTTCGCTGTACGATTGACAGCAGCCTAAGATTTCAAAGGTCATTTAAATAATATTTCTTTAATTAATCAATTCTTTACACTTGTACTTTTTTATGATTCAATGCACAAAGGTAAATGTAAATGTATCTAAGCACTATAGTCCTTTATAGAAAGAGTAAAGACATGAAGTGGCAATTTGGAAGATTAATGACGGAATAAGCAGCTGACCAATCAAAAACGATTGCTCTCTTTATAAGTGGGTCTAGTTTCTTTACATGGCCAGCTATTTATTCCACCTTTAATCTTTCTAGCTGCCACTTCTTGTCTTTACTCTCTCTACAAAGGACCGTAATAATGGGAGAAAACGTTGCCAATTAAGCAAAACGATAAGTGAAGCCCTTAAAGTTTTTGAAACTGGATTCAAATTCATCAATCTTTCGAAAGTTTGTCCAAGTTTGGATGCATTACGATTTATTAGGATCTCAGAAACATACGGGATAATTAACGGAAACGATTGCCTACAAATATTTCCTGAATTTTTTTATATTTCTGTAATCGGATGTGCGTGCCTTCTCTCTCTCTCTCTCTCTCTCTCTCTCTCTCTCTCTCGATTGTTGACATTAAAGTGTTTTTAAAATAAACAATGATTATAATTTGCGAACTCCGAATTCGTAATAATAGTTTGAAATCAATGAAACCTTTGAAACAGATCAATGAGGAATAATAGGCAGGAAAATCGGATATACTAAGAAACCGATGGAGGAACTGAGACAGTGAAAAAACATTTTAGAACAAATGGGCATGGGACAATCTCTATAGCGAAAAGCGAAGTGCCAAATAAATAAGCTCGAAATAGAATAATATAGGGTCCGACAGAAAGGTCTTACGTTTTTCAAAACAGTGTATCACAGATGTTTCTGAACAGATTTCAATTTTTATTTTTTTCAAAAATTACATAAATAATTCCATCTAAGAAACAAAGCATAAAAAAAATGTAATTAATGTGTGAAAAATTACGTCATCCAAGTGGTGACCGTTCTTCTCCAGGCATTGTTGCAAGAAAAATGGGATTGCTTAAAAGCTCAGGTTTAAGCTACATTTACATTCAATTCCGTGCCAGCACGAATTCGTAACACGAAAGTTTGACGTATGTCTTCGTGTGTTAGCATTTAAATTGACAGACAATCTGTCAGCCACCGGAGCAAACTAGAAGCAAACACAAAATGACTGCCCCCTAACAAGTAGGACGCAACTCTGCTCATCCTTGATTCGAGCAAGTATACAAACCAATAAAGCAGAATTATCTAATCCACGTCACGAAATAACGGTATAAAAGGAAGAACGCGGATCGCTCAAACCAGTACTGTTTGTGCAGAACAGTCGAGCAGAACTCTGGCCGCTGGTACTGAATAGCTCTCGGCAAACAGATGCTGTCGCTGGTGCTGAATAGTCCTCGACAAACACACACATTGCCGCTGGTGCTGAATAGTCCTCAGCAAATGCATACCTTGCATACTTCGTCGAAGTCAGGCCATTAAATTTGATGGGTAAAAGAAGTAAGGAATGATGTCAAAAACGGGACATCCTTAAAAACTTCTTCAATCGAGTTCATCTGCCTGCCCTCATCTCCACATCCGCTCCCTAAGAGGAGACGAACAGCATCGACTGAATATTCTGCAAAATTACGATACGCCTTGATCCTCATTGATATTGAACAATCAGAGCTGTACCAGGCAGTGGACCCTTTTTCAGTATAACAGCAGGACCCTCGAGGTTTCGCAGTGAGAAGAGCGTATCGGAGATCCCACAGTTAAAAATGATGTTTTAAATGTGTTGCTTGTTGTCTTGATTCATATTTACTTTTTTTATATTTCTTATTTATCGGACAAAGTTCATGTTCTGTTAAAACTAACCATTACGAAGATTCCCAAACTAGCAAAAAAAGATAATGAACGCGTCAGAACGCTTTTTCAAAAAATTAGGCGTTTCTAAAACATTGAATCGTTTTCCTTTCTTTCCGACCTCACTGTATTAATATTTCTTATAGCAATTGCGATATGTTAATGCAGTTTACGCATTATTCTTGGAATGATAAGGCAATCTTGAAGCAATTAAAAAATTAATTGTAGTCTTATTCTTATGTTCGCATAGCAGTTAAACATCGTATAGATTGGCATTTATTTTTACAAAATTAAAAAAAAAAACTTGAAACACGGCGACCAATAACGAAACATTTTGCTTCAACATCAAAAATAAATAAAACCTTTTTCGCTTTTTTAGTCAAAATTTTTTTTTATACCTATATTTTTTCCAAGAAAATAGATGATCTTAAGTGGCACGTATATTTTTCAAATGAAAAACTTCACATGAGTTTCATCTGGATGTCAGCTAAGAAGACAGGATTTTCTAACCTTAGAAGTCATGTCTTGATGATAACGAGCGTCTAAATAAAAACCTGGTCAAGTGGGTTGTGATCGAGAATTTATCCATTGTATTTATATAGTTAGCAGAATTACTAAATGCAGCCTACTTGACCAGGTTTTTATTTAGACACGAGTTATATCTTTTCTTGCTCTCGTCACTTGACGAGTTCTTAGGAAAATCCAAATATGAAAGGAGAAAGTGGATTTTCATTTGTAATTCAAACTGCTTTCATTTATCACCTCCCATATTTCATTTAGATTTCATTTTCCGCATCTGGATCAGTATTTTTCTTTCTTTTGATTTCTAAGGACACTTTTAGCATTGATTTAAAATAAAAATATAAAAATTCAAAGATAGTAGGTACGTATTTTACGATTCATTTCCTGCGGTGTTCCTATTCTCCCATAGGTGTAAAGTGCGTGGGAACTCTACAGGATCGTTCGACGCCTGCGGTGTTCCTATTCTTCTCTTCTACAACAATTGGCTTCGAAGGTGACGATGGAGTGTGAGTGACCTCTTGATAATGGCTGCACAAAAGGTGCGGTATGCTTCTGACAATGGCTGCACAGAAGATGTGGTGGTGCTTCTGACAATAGCTGCACAGAAGACGTGTGGTGATTCTTTCAGTGGCTGCACAGAATATGTATGGATATTTCTGACAATGGCTGCACAGAAGCTTTGTTCCCGACGATGATTGCCCAGGATGGATACTGAAGCTGAAGCGGTTGTAACTCTGCTCCATTGGTCTAAATGTGTAATCAAATCACAAATGATCAGAGCAGCATCTTATTCATTCTTAACGACCAAATTTGAGGATGCGTTCCTATTTGCGAGCGAATCATGAACGAATGCGATTTCGTCAAGGGGCGGCCTAAATTTTGTTTATTTGTGACGATCGTTATCTTGCTTTGTTGCGTTGTAAACGTGACGTATTTATCTATATGACTTTGCCTGACGTTGTCAATCTGACGTTTGTTGATGTCTCTCATTTTGACGTTTCTAACATCAGACATTTTGATTTTTCTCAATTTGACATTTCTGACATCTGTCATTTTGACTTTTTTTGTCAGCTGTCATCATGATGTGTTTCGTTGGAGGCTAAGCATCCTGCGAGCCCCCGCAGCTTTATCAAAAGTGTTAAAGCGAACAATCAATTTCGTGAAATGTCAAGTAAGTTTTAATATACTTTTGCTCGATATAAATTTGCTTTTTATTAAAAAGAACTTTTATTCAATATTGCACATGTAGGGTATACCATTTAAAAGTGATGGTGAAAATTTTGAAATAAGTAATCCCTCATTATATTTGCTGCTAAAATATTTAGGACGGAGATGAAGTTATTAATAGTAAAATTGGCAACCCCATAGTCTACAAAAGTCATGTTATAATCTTATTCACATCTAAAATTAAAATTACCAAACATGATTTGCTTCAACCTGAAGAGGATAAAACGATGCGATTCGCAATGAAGTAATTAATCACCACGTTGCGTTTCAGCGCAGAGAACAAATTACATCGGACATTGTTTCTTTCTTTTCGCGCGTTCTTAGGCCGGGTATGCATTGATGCAGATGAATGGATACACATAGGCAGTGAGGGTTCTATCCGCACTATTAAGAGCGAATCGTACGCACCGTAGTGGCGGATATGAGCCAGTTTCTTCGATAATTAATGCGGGCAACGCAGCAGCTGGCTCTCAGCAAGGTTAACAACTTAGACTTCCATTCATTTCCTTCACACGTTACTTTGTTACGTGCTGCTGCTGCTGCTGCTAGTACGAATCCAAAGCAGCAAAAAAGGCGAAGAGGAGACGGTCTGCTTGCTCCGGTTTTCGCACATGCATAATTATTTAATTAAGTACGTCGGTCGCGTTGCTTTTTTTTGCTCATCGCTTACAGAAAGGAACACGTGCACTCGCCGATCTAAAATATTTTTATCGACGCTCGATATCCTTTCCGCACTTATAAGAAAATAAATCAAATTTCCAAAAGATAAACATTTCTCCCAAAAAAAGAACCTCAAGTGAAAAATTCAGAAATCTGTGTACGGATATGTTTTCTTATAGAAGAAAATCGTAATGTTTTCCTCAATTACTTAAAAATTCCTAATACCATGTCATTAAAAATAGATTCCAAAATTTCAGTACTAGTACCGATAGAAATGTCTCGCCACTAGTAGAATAGTACATTGTTACCAGTCTTATCTAGTAATCGATATTACTACATGAGGTAAAATACAAAGGCCCTGATCTACTTTTAATTCTTTAATGTCATTTTCTACCTTGTCATGTTTTGGTCTTCGCTTCTGCTCCATTAACTGTCTATATTCCTTTTCTTTAGTCCAATTACTGTTACTTATAAAACAAGAAATAAGTTAAGTTAAAATACTGGAAAGAAAAATCATAAAAACAGTAATGGGACTAAAGAAACCGAATATAGAAAGTTAATGGAGCAGAAGCGCAGACCACAAAATGATCAGATAGAAGACGACATTAAAGAATTAAAAGTACATGAGTAAAAGAAACATATAGCTGACAGGAAGAAATGGAGAAAAGTAGTTTACCAGGCGAAAACATACAACCAAAAAAAGAAAATATGGAACTGTTGTCGTTGTTTTCGTTGCGTATGTTATTAAACTATTCCAGAGATTCTTAATTAATATTTTTACGTAACTTTTCATCTTTATTTGTTTATTGCAATAAAAATCTTATATCTTTCCGAATCCTTTCGTTTATACCGTGTTATTCATTTTTTCGATTTGTCAGTACACCCAAGTACATACCTAATTGCATCCAAATATATAAAATTTGATGATAAGCTATACTTTCAGTTGCAACAGTATATATATTTAGTTTTTTATTCATTCATTTTTAATTCCCTTTTTTTGATCGTTTTTTTTCCATCGTTAGTATTATTCTTCTTAATTCCGCCTTCTTGAAGTAAGTTCAATATTTTTTTATTGACTGTTTCTGTACCTTCTATTTTATTTATAACCGCATTCAATGAGATAGTAAAGAGCAGAGCAGCGTTTCCCTGCCTAACTCCTTTTTTAATTTGTATTTTCTCTGTCGTTTTTTTTTCGTGCTTATCACTTTTCCCTCGTAATTTTTACCATGCCTCTGATTTTCAATGTTTTTCAACTCTCTTATTAGCTCACCTCTCTTCAGTTGGTCAATTACAAAGTTTATAAAAATTATGTGCACATCAACATTGTTTATTCAATTATTTGTTTTAATATGCGTATTGCATCGACTGTTGACCATCGTTTTCTAAATTCTATTTATTTATTATTATTATACTAGAAATTAATCTACCACTGAATAACTTATTAACTGTCCCTTTCTTTACCAAACAAACGTCCAAATAATTTTATCTGTGTTAATGTCCAAAACATCACAATAAGTGAAATTTTCTCCTTCACTTGCAAAACATAATCCTTATTTTTAAATTTAAATTTCCTAATAAATTCAAATTTTAACATTTTTTTTTTGATAATTCTGTATATTAATTGTCATAAGTAAATTTATTTAAGACAAATATTTGGAGATTCCAAAGCAAACTCTGGCTTGTTTTCAAAAAATCGTATAGTAGAAGAACCCATACATAAGGAACTAAGGAAGTAGAGAAAGTAATAAAACAGTTAAAGAAGAAAAGAGCTGTCGAATTTGACAAAATAAGCGCGGAATTAATAAAAGGAGAAGAATTACCCAAAAGAATTTAGACTAATATTAAGAATTTGGAGAAAAGAAGAGATCCCGAACGAGGAGAAAGCGGGACTGGTAATTCCTATACTAAGAAAAGGAAACATAGCAAATTGTAATAATTATAGAGGCATTTCACTTCTTAATGTAACATATAAAGTACAAACGAATGTAGAGCCCTGCGACAAAAGTTATCTAAGACGTAAGTATGCACATTTCATGGCCCAATCTAGCCTGTTTACGATAAATCGCATGGTATAATTATCTGCTCTTCTTATTCTTCGTCTTGTGTATCCACATTTCCTTCCTCACTTTTATATAGGGTAATTCCGGGGGACAGGGTTTGTGTGAATACAACTTTACTTTAAAAAAGTGTCGATGTTTAATTTATGTTTTTATCAACTTTTATAAAAAAACATTAACCTTTAAATCTTTGTACGACAAGTTTTTTTTTAATTAAGAGTGAAAAGGGGCGCTAAATTGAGAAAAACGAGAATTGTTTACGATTAAAGCAGTTTTGTTACATGTATGATTTCAATAACAAATGTAGGTCCGTATCCTGGGTAAATATTTTCTTTCTTTCAAGCGAAAAGCGACGGATGACGTGCATTCTTCCGGCTAATCGTAGATCACACACACACACAGCTATAAATCTATTCGAAAAACGTACTGCTCTGGACACCCAGAAAATTGCAGATGTTTAAGTGCAAATAGGAAAGCTATGTCCATACGTGTCATTTGGAGCCTTATTTATAGGTGCAGACTCAGAACCTGCAATATTCGACGAAATGTCGCGACGCAGGCATCATAAACCAATCTATTCTGGCGTTTTAAATTGTTTTTCTGAAGTTCGCTATACTTTACCGTGTCAAAAATTGCAGACGAACTAGCCATGTCTACAAAGATATCGAATTGCGGGACAGGACGGAGTCAGGTTTCGTTGCAGGCAGATAACGAAGACTTTAAATTTGTCAACGTACACATTTGAATGGTAATTTATAGGACTGTCACTTTGGGACATTCCTATGCGTTAATAGAATTTATCTCTTGATTTTGGCTGTGGTAGGTGGCGCGTGAACGAAAAACTAGAGTTGCGATTGGACGGAGGAATGGACGCACCCTGTTAAAATTACGAGGGGCGGTCTTTAATTGTTTTCCTGGGAAGTTGCATTTGAAACGAACGACAGATAACATTTATGCCTAGATGCAAACGGTCGAATTGATTTTTAGTTTGATTCCAGAGTTTCTTAGGCGCTTGTAGTCTTTATTAAAATTTGTATTCTTATATAATTTGGTCGGTTGTTAATCATTTATACCGGTACGGAAATTGAGTGATTATAAGAGCAATTAAAGTATAACCACGGGCGTTACGTGCCGCGTCGTGTGTGTTTTAAATCAGAGTGTGATAAGTGCGCGGGTGTTTCACGAAATAACGCGCATAGGTAATTTGCATTTGTATTTTTCCATCGCATCGTCGCGTCGGTGGTACAAATTGAGTGAGAATAATTTAAATTGCATTAATTTGTGTCAAAAGAGTCAGTAAAGTTCATTATTATCATTGCATTTAGGAAACTTTAATCAAACTATTTTTATTTACATTTGAAGCGAGTATTAAAACGCATTAGTGACTTTCATATTTTAAAATCTTTGATTGGTCAGCGTTCGTAATTAGTGGCTGAGTTCGATAATTTAATTAATCAAATCAATTTGCCATTCCTTACATCAACTTGGGACTTTCCATACAGTGTACTTTAGAAACCACCACACTCTAAGGGGAATTCTCTCAAACAAATCATAAACCAACAATTTGCAATACATTCCTGGCCATTTTCTTGACCAAGGTTTTCATACCCTGTATGTGGGAGGGTCAAACTGTTGTCTTGGCTGTGAGATCTGTCGGTTAATGAGAAGCGATTACCTCGAGACTGAAAGGACATAAACACCCATAGTGTAAGTGCCAAAAAAACAGTCGAAGGAACCTTGCGCAATTAAGGGGTAGATAGGTTTAGCCGACGAAAAAACGACGAAGAGAGAGATTTGAAAAAAGGAGCCAAAAGCCACTCTCTCAAGGCGATCGGAAGTAGCTGGGAAGTCCCCTACCCATCGACCTTAATTAATTAGTTTAGCCAGTGTTAGGGTTATTCCACCACCTCCAAAAAGGAGTCCGTGAAAAACGGGTGATTGCTTCTGGTTTATCTGCAGGTTGATCGCTGAAGGCGGCAGGAATTACATACTTCGCGCCAAAACATCTGATTAATTCATTAATTAAGTACACTGTCGTCCCACTGAGACACTTTGTGCGTTGGTTTATTAAATCGAACAAGTCTTTGAATACCAGCAGAGTTACAAACGCTGTTCTAAGACTCGAACTTGAAACTCAATTAATTATTGATAAGTCAGGAGTTGAATTCTCTAGTAAAACATCATGTGTAACATTATACCACCAACGGTGTGAATCGGAAGTAAAGAGATCGCACCGGTACCCGAAGTTGAAAAGTATTACAAGAATCACACTGTATTTTCTGAAAATCGTAATTTTTTGACTAATTGTCTTGATTTTAAACACCAGGGTTTTTACGCTCAAATTCTCAATTTCCACAGAAGCAGAGAGTAGGAGTTTTTCCCCTATAAAATTTTTATTACAATTAAAAAAATATTTAAAATTTAATTGTTGCGTTTCATTATCAACTTGCCAATTTCCTTGCTAGAAGTCATTATTGTACTGTCGTACCAAAACAAAAGAACCTGGAAACCACAACGTAAGAGCCATTTACATCCGATAGTTGAATCATAATTAGGTGATATTGTAAGTAACGTCTGAACCGAGCGAATTCCGGAAAACCACAACAATTATAACAGCTGTCGTTTCGGGCAGTAAGACGACGAACCGTGCCGCAGGCAAAGTCTAGACGACCCTCCGCAGTCGTAAATATTAAGTGGGAATTCCGTTGACCCATATTTATTATTTATTTAGGTAAACTATTTGTCTGTTTACTTGTCGGCATTAATTTATAGCCAGTAATTTAGTAGGGCGTGTTACAAGAGTTATGTCAGAAATACTTAACTCTTTTATGTATTTCACAAATTGTATATACAAAACAAAAAAGATTCAAAAGCAAACAACAATCATTTTGTATTTATATGCTAACTATACATTTCAGCTTACAAACGAATGCTGTTGTAGAATGTTACGGAGTTCAGAAATTTTGATGGAAAATCAGGATAAGTTTTTGTTACTTCAAATCTTTCCCACACTTTCTAAAACCTGCGTCACATATCAATCAAAATGACAGTAAAGGAATATTCTATATTTTTATGTCAGTGCAATAACAGTGATGTCCGAAATTTTCTGTTCGCAGTTGTGCAGTTGCGGAATTTAAAAAAGAACGTGTCACTGTGAACTTGGTTTTGTTTGAAATTATTTTCGCTTTATAAGTCAAAATAATTATCAAAGTTACAGATCGACATTAACATGCCGCATTTAAGTTTATCGAAAATACGCAATTAATTATTTTTGGTCAGTAAAAATGAAAGTGCCATAATTTAATTGTCATTGCTTATGTCAATCGTTACTATTCTAATATGGCAAAATATAGCCTAAAGACTTGTATGCTTTTTTAAATTCCGCAACTGTATTTATTTACACTTCTAAATAAAACTGTCGTGAGATTTTGATTTTCTTTTGACATTTCATTATTTTTTTTTAATTGTGAAATTTTATTGCATCGTTTTCCGTTAAAATTTTTGAACTCCGTGATATACAATAGCATTCATTTGTAAGCTGAAATGTATAGTTAGCCTTTAAGTACAAAAAGATTGTTGTTTGCTTATTAATTTCTTTTGTTTTATATATACAATTTGTGAAATACCAAAAAGAGCTAGGTATTTCGAAATAACTCTTAATTAAAAGAAAACTCGTCGTACGAAGATTTAAAGGTTAATGTTTTTTAATAAAGAAAACTCTTAAAAGGTGATAAAAACATAAATGAAACATGGAGATTTTTTTCAAAGTAAAGTTGTATTCAGACGAACCGTGGGGAGATGGCCATACGGCAGAGATGGCCAGCGAATTTTTTTTTACTTAAATTTAATAGGTGACGCAGCCGATGGACTAATTCCTTTCGTACCAAGAGTAGGAACAGGAGGACGTGTAAAATTTCAGAAAAATTAAATGAAAAAGTGAACCACTTATCAAATTTAGGTAACAAAACAATTTCACTGGCCATCTCTCCCGAAATTACCCTAATTATTCGAAGTGTTTCCACCAACTTTCCTCGTTAATATTAATCGTTATCTTTTTATTTTTCCTTTCTTCATATATCTGTGTCGCTTTACGACCATTCCATGCGAACGAACGGGACAATTTGTAGTTTTCTTTTTATAAATACCTTATTTTAAGTGTTAATAATATTTTATTGGAGGATTTTCATCAATGTGACATTACGTCAAGTGAAGTTGCTTTTAGCTGTACAAATTTAAGTTACCTATATGTAATAGGCCCCATACTAGTGATGCGACGAGTCGCTGTTTTTAAGAATCGAGTCGACTCGAATACTTTTATAAAAAAATCGAGTCGAGAGACTCGAGTCCAGATCAAAAGACTCGAGTACTTGACTCGAATCGAGAAACTCGAGTCCAGATCAAAAGACTCGAGTACCTGATTAAACTCGAATTGAACTCGGGAGTCGCCGTTTTAAAGAATCGAGTAAACTTGAGTATTTTTGTAGAAGAAACGAGTTGATACTTGATACTCATTTTGCTATATTTCCTATCATCACTTGTTTTCTTTTTTAATATGTGTAATCTAATAATATGTAATATTATTTGATATGCCTAATATCTAATAAAGTGTGAAGGCAGCGTGCAAAATATTAACAAAAACTTATTTAGTATGTAACTGCATGTAACTGACAGCGAGTCTACCCGACTCGTTGCAGCGCTATTTAATTCTAAAATCGGTACTCGAGTACTCGAATCATGGCCAGCTTCATTAACATTCACTGACGTGCATGTATGGCCGTTTCAATTCGCCTAAAATTCGGTTCAGAGAAAGCATACCGTGGAGTACTCCCCTCAGCGCTCCCTGTTAAAGATACTACAAAACTACTGATAGTAACGTAATGACAACTGCAATTACTTAAAATCTCAGAAGAAGCGCTAAGGGGAGTACCCGTCAAAATTTTTAAAAGTCGAATTTATTGAAACGGCCATACATACACGCCAGTGAATGTTCATGTAGCTGGCCATGCTCGAATCGAGCTCGAGTTTCACTGATTCGGGTTCACTGTAATAGTTACTCGAATAGAACGAATACCTTTGAGACTCGAGTCTGATAGCGAGTCTACTCCACTCGTCGCACCACTACTTAATTCTAAAGTCGATACTCGAGTATTTGAATCGAACTCGAGTCGACTCGAGTATCACTGACTCACGTTCACAGAATTAAATACTCGAGTACAATGAGTACTTTTGGGAATCGAGTCTGATAGCGAGTCTACTCGACTCGTCGCATCACTACCCCATACACGATCAAACAATTTGCACAACAAAGGATGTTGTGCAAATATTTTGATGTTGTATGTTCGTGTTTGAGTTCTGCAATAGTTTGAGGAAATTTAAACTGTTTGAAATTGTGGAGGTGATATGGAAAACCGATACCGAATCTGCCTAAAACTCCAATTGTCAAAAAAATGACTTGTGAGGTTTTGCATATCATCTCCACAATTACTTGTGTACATAATCGCACCCCCGCTTCAGAAGTGACACAACTCAAATAATTGCATTTTGAATTTAGAGCAGTTTTTAATTATGCGGTATAAACGCGTACACGTAAAAGCTATCTTTCAGTTCTTAAGTTTTAATTATTACTTTACTTATTAATTTATAATAATTATTAGTGGCTGTCTAAACCAGGCATACTTCTGGGGCTATTTAGTTCAATATACCGTATGATTTTTAAAATTTTAGATAAAGGGAAGCCGTGAAAGCAAAACGTATGGCGTAAATTAGCAAATACAACAGTTTATTTAAAATGATATTTACAAAACTTCAAAATGCATTCATAATTGAACGATATTTTTCCGGTGGTGTTAACCAAAACGTACGTACGAGTTAATTTAAGCTATATGTTTTCCTCTTCACGGCCTCCCTTTATCTAAAATTTTAAAAATCATACGGTACAACTTTGAACAGTCTTGACAGTCATCAAAAACGACACAATTCGAAATGAGACGGTTATGAAATCGTTATGTCACTTCTGATGCGGGGGTGCGATATGTGGGTGTTGGAAGACGTTTTACAACAAACTCAGCAAACTCACATAGTTGTTTAGCGGACGGAATTTCAGTGTTTTTTTATTAATTTAAAAAAATGTCATTATGTACGGCTGGTAATAAAGAACTAAAGCACTAGAAGTTTTTTCTTTATTTGTTATCATTTTACAATCAGATTAATGTTGTGATAGTCGTGATTTAAGCCAATTGGAAGTTTGTCCTATATAAACCTGATCACATTGAGTACAAGGAATATAATTTAACAACACCATATTGAAGAGAAAGCAGAATTTTATCTTTTGTTTTACTAAAAACATTATTAATGTTTTTTAAATTATATTTAGCAATTTTGGCATTAATATTTTTGAATTCTTTATTAATCAAATTTGTATAACCGGGTATGTGTGGAAATTTTTTGTAAATTAAAATGTCTAAATTTTGATTATTTTGAGAATTATTATTGTTTTGAGAATTTTGATTTTCATTTTGATCATATTGAAATAAAATTTTATTAACTAAATAGAAAGGACACCCATTATTACAAAAAAGATTTCTAAATTTAATTAAATTCTTTTCTAAAAAGTGGGATGACATAAAGTTTTTATTCTATTTCTGAAAGAAATTAAAACATTTTTTTAAAAAATTTAAAAAAATTAAAAATTTTTGATTTAAAGGATTACATGAATAAAAATTAATAAATCTACCTGAATGTGTCGGTTTTTGATACCAATCTAATATGATTGTATTATTTTCTAATCTAATTAATTTAACGTCAAGGAATGGAACTGAATTATTAGTTACTTCTTCTACAGTAAACTAATAATTCAGTTCCGTTTCTTGACGTTAAATTAATTAGATTAGAAAATAATACAATCATATTAGATTGGTATCAAAAACCGACACATTCAGGTAGATTCATTAATTTTTAAATAAATAAATATTTATTTATTGTTAGTCACTAATATCATGGACAATCCTTTAATTTTCATTAATTTTTATTCCTATAATCCTGTTTATTACTTGATATTTAATACTTGCTTGTATTAATGGACTGTATATTTGTGAAATAATAATCCTTGAAGTTCTTCTTATCAAGAAATATTGCTTTATTAGATAGCCTTTTTGACAAAACTATTTATGTAGAAAATTGTACATATAAAAAACAAATTCTATTGTTTTTCACGGCCCTCCTAAATATTGAATGATTAACAAATCCTTCAAATCAAAAATTAAATGTTTTGATTTTTTTCAAAAATAGAATAAAAACTTTGTCATCTTACTTTTTTAGAAAAGAATTTAATTAAACATAGAAAACTTACCGAAAGCTTAGCAAATAAAAATACCGCTTGCCCGTTAATTTTAGAATAGTACAATCTATTTCTAATGCCCGTTTTAGAGGGTTAAATTTCTTGTAATAATTTGTTACAAAGTGAGAGAGATAAGCTACCACAGTGAATGTTGATTGGTTTATTGGCACTTCTCACTCACTTCGTAACAAATTTGTTACAAGAAATGTGACCGTCTAAAACGAGCTTAATGAAATGAAATATATATTTAAAAAACCCTTACAAATTTAAAAACTAAAGCAACGTATTTTTCCTAAAATCCGGTCTCTACTAATAACTTACGTAATGGTTGGGAAATTTTTTAATGCCCTGTCCGTTGCACAAATTTATAACTCTTACATTCAACTTAAATTTGTATATATCTAAAAGCAACTTCACTTCACGTAATGTCACAGTGATGAAAATTCTCTAATAATAGTATATTGTAGACCTCGGCGGCAAAGTGCTTGTTTTCCAGGCCGAGAGAAGATATGGACAGGCAGGGTTGGGTCATTTGACGTAGAAAATAGTTTTCTACATTACACGTAAATAACCGCATAGAAAACATGTACACGTAGAAAACTGTAGAATACCGTAACGATTTTACGGGTTCTATTAATTTTTATTTTAAAACAAAACACAAAATAGCTAATAAACTAATTTATTTAAAAGCAAACTAATTAAATGTTGGTTGCGAGTCGTCAGGATCGCAATGGGGCCCCCGAGCATATTCTGTATAGCTATTTTGGCCCTAATCAGCAGAACAGTAGCTCGAGAACTCCACTGCAACCCCGACGACCAATAACATATACGCACGGTTAGCGCGTGATTACAAACAAGTGAAATAATTGCGCCGCAGCACAACTATTTTTCGTGTCGTGAAAGCAAATAGCAACAATACCGCTGCCTCATAAGCTAACACGCACGAGATGGCAGTCGAGGCGGACAAAAACTAATTAACACTAATTTACTTACAAGCTTATACCTAATTTATTTTAACAGCTGAGCGAAAATTTTACGCGAACTTTAATGCCGAACTATCCAACGCCGAATTCCTTCTCACTCCCGGTCGCGTGCTTTTATAAGCCCGGGTTGTTTTTCGCGAACATTCTAGTACGCGACAGAATGTCTAGGGTTGATTCCACCGCTGGCGTAATCTTGAAATGCTCGAAGTTTCTGGTCTAAGGCGCGTCGGCGAGGACGCATGAGACGGGGTGGAGCCGGAATCGTCACAATACGTATAAAATCTCCTCCCTTCAGTATTTTATGTTGCATTTTGCATACTAAAATAATTTCTAACGAGTATAAACCTCCTGTCGTCTAGCTCTTTTAAATTATTTAACTCTTAACACATTTTTTGGGTTTATATATGTATGTTGTGTGAGGATTTTTATATTACTGAATTTTTTTTTATTAGGCGTTTTTGAAAATTGGAGCGGTACATGGATCGAGGGAGTAAAGTGAGATAGTACGAATGCGTTTAATGCATGTAAGAGTGAGAAAATAGACTAACCGGTAATACAGCTCCAATTTTCGAAAACGGCCATTGCAACTTCATCGGTAATGACGGGTGGTAGATCAAGACTAATTATTAGCAAGGAAGTGGGTTTTCATTACAAAATATTTCTGGCAAATGCAGTGTAATAAAGAATATTACACATATTAATTGATTTTGTTTTCAGTTTTCTCAGTATAACTGTTTTAAAATGCACCTTGAAGCATTAAATATATTGTTGTATATTACAATAAGTATTCTACTAACCCAACCCTTCTCGAAGCCTGGAAAACCACTTTACCGCCATGGTTTACACATTATTTTTTTTTCCTACACAACATTATAATTAATTTTGTTAATATCACGCAAACGTTCTTTTTCTTGAAGTAAAAATATTAAAATTGATTTACTATTAAAATTATTACGAATCTACATGCTTTAACAACAGCGTTGTGTGTGCTTGCCTGGTCGAGCGGTCTAAGGCGCTGGTTTACGACACCAGTCTCTTCGGAGGCATGGTTTCGAATCCCACCGCTGCCAAGTTGACTTTTTTTTCTTGATAATTTTAATCCTTTTTAAAACCAAATACCAGTGGAATTAAATAAAAAAACTTACGTTTGTTAATTTCTTGGCGTCGATGAGAGTGCATTCCAGAATTATTGTTGTGCCACCTAGTGATAAAGCTTCGTGAATTATTTTCTCGGCTAGGCATAGGTATTTATGTTCATTTTGCCGGGCTAGCCGTGGAAACGTTTGCTTTCTCCTCTCTGATGAGACGGTAAAATTGAATTTTCTAATAGTGTAGGAAAAAAAAATTTTCTAATAGTGTAGGAAAAAAAGTATTTTTTTTTCCTACACTATTAGAAAATTCAATTTTACCGCCTCATCAGAGAGGAGAAAGCAAACGTTTCCACGGCTAGCCCGGCAAAACATAAATGCCTAGCCATACGCTAGCACATACAACACCGTGTTTTATAACATCTATAATAATTTTAATAGTAACTCAATTTTAATATTTTTACTTCAAGAAAAAGAACGTTTGTGTGATATTAACAAAATTAATTATAATGTTGTGTAGGAAAAAAGATAATGTGTAAACCATGGCGGTAAAGTAGTTTTCGAGGTCTCGAGAAGTGGCCAGGCTCGGCTGCGCCTCGCCTGTCCATATCTTCTCTCCACCTGGAAAACAAGCACTTTACCGCCTCGGTCTACAATATACTATTTTTCTATAGCGAACGTTAAAGTGTGATGTGTCCAACTCAAAACAGTCGATAAAACGGAATTTTAAAAGCAAGGGTAGATAAAGTAACAAGTAACCATAGCAACAACCCACACTAGTTACTGGGATCATGATCACACAAAGCGATTTTGAGATGTGATTGCTCTCTTTATTTATTTTGTCTTTAACGTTCGCTATAGAAAAAAATAGAATGTTACACACGACGAATTTAATTATCGACTCGTGGAAATTAATTCACTCATCGATAAAGATTAATTTTACCGTCTTGTATAACAAATAACTCTGTGGTCCGATTCGTAAAAGTAATTTATTTACAAGACTAATTTATTTACAAAACTAATAATTAATATAGGCATCGTTGCCGCGACAGACACCAGACCGATTCCCGTGAATCTTCGTCGACTGTCCGTTCTTTTTCCTTCGGGGCACTTACAAACTCTTGCTTAGCCCGGTGGTCCCGTACTTAGAAGGATTGCATTTCCTCGGAATTCTAGAAGGAACACCGGGCGTCGTGTGATCGGTGTAACTGGAACGAGACGAGTCATCGAGTCCAGGAATGGTCGATCTTGTGCCGCCACAACTCTATTAATACTTAAAAATAAGGTATTTATAAAAAGAAAACTACAAATTGTCCCATCCGTTCGCCTGAAATGGCGGTTTAGCTTGGGGTGAGAAGGGGTAAAAAGTGGGTGAAAAGAAAAAGAAATCAGTAGGGACAGCTCGTGTCGGTGCCTTTGATGTTCATACTAACGTGCTAACGTTTTCACTTCCAATATGGCCATTATTGGCGGGCCTTCATTTTATTGCTACTAGATGTCACTGTTGAAAAGTTGGCAAGGATGAAAATCATTGCAAGTAAATCATAGAATGCGATGTTGTTTACACATCTTCAGCCTTCCTACACAACATAAATCCATTATAATCTAACAAAGATGGTTTTCTGTTCAACCTTTTTTACCACTCCGCATCCCATCACACAAAATGCCGAATTACAAAAACGTCCATTTAAAAGCACTTGATGAATTCACCGGTGCGCCACACACGGCCGTTTGTAGAAGGTCCACCAGTTTTCAGACATGCGCGTTCAAAAACTGTAACAACGAAAACCTCAAGCTGTCCATACTGATTGATGTGTTCTACCAACCATTTCAGCCGTCAAACTGTAGATCCATATCTCTTACGAATGTTACAGTGGTCTGTACTGAAGTAGGTAGGTAATACATCTGCAGAAATTTGTTCAAATATATTTTTCCACCACACATTAACAGGACATTTAAGATAGTATTTATCAGGATAACTCTCTTTAAGAATAAATTAATTTACTTCGCGATATGCCATAAAGGATTTTTCAACTTCTGCACTTTACGCAGCAATGTTGCATTTATTGGCCAAACTCATTGGAGCTCATTTTGCCAGTCACGGCCCAGTTGTACAATTCCAGTTCAACTTTAAGCCAGAGCTGAAACCCTTAACAACAATTATTGAAATAATCGTCGTTATGGGTTTAAGCTTCAGCTTAAACTGGCATTGTACCAATGGGGCTTAAGTATGTTTGAAGTTGGATCTGAATCCAGACAGTACAAACATCCATGGCCCTGATGGGATTCGAATCTATACCGCCGCCGCCAACCAGAACGAGGCACGACCAGGGACTTGGAACCGAAGTAATAAAAATACCGGTAAATGAAGGAATATTTTTACCGAAATTAATTTCAATACCGATATTTGTTACACGTCCACAAACCGTTATCGTTATATTACCGATATTCTCATACCGAAATAATATTTTGATTTCGTAATTCTCATACCGAAATAATATATCGGTATTTTACCGATATTTTACCGGTAATTCTTATTTAGACGAATTGGCTTATCTAGTTTATGCTGTTATGCTTTGTCGTTCTCCTAATGCGCCCTTATGCACCATCGTTTTTACATTTTACACAAAATTTTCAATGAGAAGCTAGCTAGGATTCTATTTTAT
The DNA here is from genome assembly GCA_958336345.1 of Dorcus parallelipipedus. Classification (NCBI taxonomy): domain Eukaryota; kingdom Metazoa; phylum Arthropoda; class Insecta; order Coleoptera; family Lucanidae; genus Dorcus; species Dorcus parallelipipedus. The sequence continues at coordinate 26,242,861 of OY284479.1, read as the reverse complement.
TTTTTTCGAGCCTAACCATGGGGAGGATGCAAAAGTTAAAAATGGTGGTGCATAAGGATGCATTAGGGTTACAACAAAAAAATTTCGGAAATGCCCGCAGGGTATTCTCAATTGTAGATAAAAATTTCCTTAAAACTTTCATAAAGGACTTAATTTTCTAAAATGAATATTAACGGCAATAAATGGCCGTCTCCATACCTGTATGTGGTTTCTCTCCTGAAGGGGTGCACATTTTTCTTTTGGTGGTCTTAGGGCTTAGGGGACATTCACGTGGTGGTAAAAGACATTTAAAAACTTTACTGGGGGAAGGCGGCAAATTAATTTACACAGATAAATTTATTTAATAAATTAAGAGCAAAACACTAGAGCAAGATTACTTTATTTGCCAATAAAGCTCAACGATGGTGGTAATTTTCAATTGTGATGAGAACCAAACTTAACTGGAAATCTGAACACGCCATTGGTTAATCAACTTGCAACAAAACTGTCCCAAAACTTCAAATTATGTAAAGGGCTTTCAAATAAAAAACTGCCATGGAAAAATATGATGTCGAAAACGTATGTCTGCGCATGTCCCACAAGTAATAGGTAAATATACTATATTATTCACAAGAGAAGGCCGCTGCGTCATTGTCTGGTGTTGCATCAACAGACTTATGAATCATAACTCCGTCGTTTTTTCTCATTCACCGTTAACAAAGAAATAATACTGGAATAATTGTCGGTTCTTGCTTCGGCGATTGATTACGCAGCACTCGAGTTCCGTGATTTTCATAGTAACCTTATTTTAGAGGAAAGGAGACTTTTCAGATATTTCATATGTTACAGTTATAAAAGATGTGAAAATGTTCATTACGAAAATAAGATTTAAACAAAAACGATTTCTGCTTTAAGATGAAAATCATTTCACAGGACAGTACTGCAGAAATTTTAACAACGTCTGTCAGTTGACAACGCAAACGCGTTATAAGCTAGGACACAACTTTTTCGGTCATTTCATGGCATACTGCAAGAAGTTTTTTAATTGAAAACCCATTATGCTATGTGTTTTTTTAAAAATGCCATAAGGGGTGGCTGTGGAAAAGAAAATTCTTGTCTTAGCTCCATTCATGTACTTTAAATTGTCAATTTTGGCATGTGTTAGATGCCAAGCTACGACATGAGTTTTAATTTTCATGGCCAACCTTTATGGCATTTAAAAAAAAATACATTGTAGTACCTGAACTTATCTTAAGATATACAAAGTTGCTTCAATTGGTTTTATTATTTTTATTGTATTAGATATTATTTTGTTATAAACTATGTTCAATAATAGGTGCAAATATAGAGAACTGTCAAATTTTCTTTAGAAACAAATAAAACTGATGGATTTTTTTGACTGGAATTATTAAATAAAATCTTTCTTTCTTGAATCACAGTCATATACAGTGTTTCCCAAAAGTAACGGATAAATTCTATAAAATGTTTAAGCAAAATGTTCCAGAAAAATGCTCGAACAGGTCGATTTTTAATTTTAAATCGTTATTGAACGATGTAATTTTCAACCCCCCACTCTTCAACCCCTAAGCGTCAGCAACCCCAACTTTAAAAAATCAAATAGCATAGTACTCCTTGTGATACCTCATGTAATAGCATTTTTTATGCTGAATACAATAAAAAATAGTTTTTTAAAATCGGTTGATAAATAACTGAGATAGTCAACAAAAATGTATTGAATTGAAAGTGCTAATATTCGAACAGGCGTTGATACGGCTCTAGCAATAAGTGGTAAAAATAATTGCAATTTCTTTGTAGTTAAATGTCAAATAGAATTTATTGACATTACGTAGTGTGTTAGATGTAATTTTCAACCC